>OZ010792.1:444538847-444893847 GCA_963932465.1 Maratus speciosus | reverse complement strand
TGCCAGATATAAGTAAATGCAATTTTGCTTGTTATATAGGTCACATTTTTTACAACCGAAATTTAGATCTATCATTATCACGTGTCGCAAATTCTTGTGCTGCAGATTGTCACAGAATATTCTATGAGCTGATTTGGAAATAACCATTATAATCTTTTAAAACACTACAGTACAAATCTAGCAATTTTTACTTTCTTCTATCATTACAAGAAGAAAGTATTGGATTCGTGAAAATTTTCGACTTCTGGTTCTTGACGGATTTATACTTTTTAAGGTTCAGAGATAACGAAAAACATGTTTTTACAAAATTTCTGTCTGCGAGTCTGTGACTGTCTGTCTGTATGTAACACAAATATTGTGGGTGCTTTATCTCAAGAACTAATACACGGAATTTAATAAAAATTTATATTCATGTAGTCCCTGATATAAATTGGAACTGATTAGTTTTTGGTGTAAATCGTGCAACAGGTGGCACTGCTACACTGTATTTTTCACAATTTCTGCAATACCTCTATCTCAAGAACCTACTAATGCATGGACTTTCACCAAACTTCAGATTCAGTTAGTCCTTGATTTGATATGTGTTGGCACCAATTACATTTTCATGTAAATCACACAACAGGGGGAGCTGCTATGCTGCATTTTTCACGATTTCCGCAATAGACTAAAGAACTAATACACGAATTTTCATCTAACTTCAGATTGCCTTGATAATATTGGGACTGATTATGTTTTAGTGTAAATCGCCCAACGGGTGGCACTGTTATGCTGAATTTTTCACGATTGTTACAATAGCTCTATCTCAAAAGTTAATGCAAGGATTTTCATCAAACTTTATATTCAGTTAGATGTTGACATAAGTTGTTGCTGATTAGGTTTTAGTGTAAATCACGCAACAGGTGATGCTGCTGTGCTGCATTTTTCAGGATTTACACGATTTTAGTAATAGTCATATCTCAAGGACTGAAGCATGGAATTTCACATTTATAGAACTTTCATGATGGACATACGCTGCCATTAATTTTTGGCAGTGTGATAGTGAATTTTGAAGAATTAATATGTGTGAGATAGAAGAAAGTTATGGGATTGGCACAGCCGACTAGTTTTTTTTTTTTTGTAGTGGAGGGGAAGGGTTATGACTGAAGACCATAGGTCAAGTATAATGTTTAAAAGGATATCCTTATATGCAGGATGAATGAGGAAAAGCTTTCCTCATTTACTTTACATAAACTGTACTATTATTAGATATATGCTAAACTGGTCACAGTTAACAGGTAGTAAGAAGCTGATATTACATTGCACATTTAAATATATTTAAAACAATGCAAAATATATTATTACCTCTTCAAGCTTGTTTCTGTAAGCTGTCACAGCTGGGCCAAATTTTTTAACAGCAATATAAGTCATCAATAATATAGTACAACCAGTGGAAAATTCTTCTTCAATCACATACCACTCTTTGGAAAGCAAATATGTAAGTAATCCAGTACCAAATACATATGGGCCTGTAACACCAGTTTTCTTGTAAAAGAACTAGAAAAAAAAAAATTGGCAATTTGCAAATTTTTTTTCAGAAAACACTGACAGAAAAATTACAGCAAACTATGAAAATCTAAATTTTACATGGTTCAGAAAATCACGAAGAATAACATTCATAAAAGAATTGACATTATGTATACTTTTCATAAGTTATAAACTAAGTGCTTCCCTTAAATCAAATATCAGTACTTACGTATTATCCAGCCCAGATCATATCGCTCCCCTGCAAGAAAAGTGATATATCTCGACAAAAGTAAATTTCACAGGAGAGGCAAAAGAAAAATTTTCATGATTTTACTGTAACATGAAATTATACCACTTAAGTCTACATGCAGGAATAAAAACGTGCATAAAAGCGTAAAACCATTAAGAATGAAGCCGTAGGATGAGGTTTGGGGGGTCAGGTAATTTCACCTCCCCACACAATCCACCTCTCCTCTGTGGTGTCAAATGGGCATATAGCGTAATAAAGTAATTTTCCATATAACTACACTTATGAAACTGTTTGTATAGCGAGACGCACGTATGACAAACCTATTAGTGGAATAAAACGCAAAATGAATTTTTGCGAGATGCGTCACTTTTCTTGCGGGTGAGTGATATTCACTATGCCAACAATGGTTATGAAAATATTAATTAGTACAGTAACCCTCATTTTATTTTATTTACTTTCTTCATTTTAAGTGCATAGTTAATATTATATAATTGCTATGTTAAAGACAGTGGCGGAAGTAAATGGTCAGAAGGAAGCTACATGGCAGAGCATTGGCGGCTTCAGCCAAGAGATCCCTGGTTCGAATCCTGCTCCAGACATTTTTCGCCCAGTTGGAAATTTACATCTGATATGACTTATTTACCAATTAAAATAAATCTAGTGTAATTACGTATCCAGTGGTTTTTGGAGTTCCATTACCTGCGATTTATTCTGTTGAGCTGAACTGAACCAGATTTCAGACCAGGGTACTACTTAGTTATCCCGTCGATAATATATATAAATGTATGTATATATACATATATATTTACGGTACTTGTTAGTTATCCCGTCGACCAATTTTGCCAAATCATATAAATCGACAAATTATACGAATTGACATAATTTTTATCTTAAATAACAAAAGAACAAATAAATTAGTATAACATTAATAAAAATACAAATAAAACATCAAAATAAAAATCACTTGATAGCGTAAATACGTGTAACTTGCTTAAAGTCAAGTAAATGTGACATTTACGATCAACCATTATTGGCATTTAATCTTATAGTTTGGCAATAGACTTTTGGTTGATGGAATAACTAAGTAGTACCTACACCAGATATACATAGATATAATTAATATATTATATTCATTGATACAATATATTTACACTAGATAATATTTATATATTATATGCATTCTGGTGAGCACTCAAACCACTGAAAATTAAAAACTACCATAATTAATACTGTTTATTGCTAAAAGCTGCCAATTTGATATGTATAATAAATCTATACTAAATTACTGTTTTGTATTATTTTAGCTTGTTTTTCTATTATTTATACTTTTTAACAATGTTATGTATTTACTAAATGTACATTACCAGTTTTAAAACACGATTGGCAATTAACAACAATAAACAAAATTGGCGATTAACAACTATTTTTGGCGATCTGTCTACCTTGCCTGGATAATACACAAGTACCAAAATATCTCCCGGGATACGCAAGAGTAATGGTGTGATATAAACAAGCAGTTGGAACAAATGCCGCATTCGCCCGGAGTCTGCCATCTTGTTTCCTTCCATTTTTTTTTCTTTTTTACAAACAATGTTTATGAGTGTTGATTTTGTGTTTAAAATTTTTTTGTTGTTTATGTTCTTTGTCATGTCAAGGCTTTCTTTATGCTTTAAAAAAGTTCTTACACCTTATTTAGTAGGTGGTTTTAATATTTTAGCAAGTCACTGAATATTTGTAGGCAAGAAAAAAATATATACACGAAATTTCATTCAATTAAATAAGAAAAGAAATATTTCTGTTTAGATATCAGATGCAATCAACAACAACTATAGAAAGAGAAAGTTACCTCAAACCATTCTTCTGGTAGAAATCCCATACGCACTTTACCAGGATACATAGCTCTTTTTCGTCGTGGGAAGTTAACTAAATCTCTTTCAGGACCTTCATAGGGTGCAGGAAGTTCTTCTTTTAACTCCTTCTCCAGTTCCGCTTTCTCTTTATCAAAATTTGCAACAGCTGAAGTTGCACCTCTCTGAAAACTGCCCAAACAAATCATGAAATCATACATTTAAACAATAACAAATTTAAATTTATTTAAAAGGATTTACAATATTTTTGCATTACTCCAGATATTTTTAGCAATTTTGATTTTATCAATCTCTTGTCTATTTTTACTTTGTTTGAAATCTTTTTTCCAGAATTCTGCCATAATTGAAGAGCTGAGTGGATGAACATGCTATGTGTTTTTGAACAGATGGGCTTCAACAATGTATGGGAGTTTGTTGGCTTTTTGATTGACACCCTTTTCTAGTCCATGCCAAACTACTAATATCTCGTCAACTTTGAATAATGGGAAATACACTACTTATAAATAACAACCTATTAAAAAGCAAAAAAGATGCATTTTTATAAAAAAAATTAAACACATATTAAAAATTAAACACATTAAATAAAAACACATATTTTACAGTATAAGTTTTATGGGAAATGTGCTACCTGCGTCATTCCGTGCTTTTAAAATGCCCTTGTACATCAGATAGTTCAAATTCTGATTTCTCCCAAGCTTTCAAATGAAATTATATCATTTTAATGATTTAAAGTAGCCTGTTACATTAACATAAACTTTAAATCCACAAAGAAGTTCCGAGTGTTTTACTATTTCGTTTACCCAAGTTACAGTGTCTGGAATAAATAGTGTGGAAATCTACTATACAAAAAGTGCTAAACATTTCAATATCTTAACTGTGCAAAAAATGTTGAAATCCAAAGAGCCGATTGCAGTGACATCTGTGTTATATTTTCAAATTTCAATGTAAACATCCTATTATTTCAGCGTCTACACTATTAAAAATCTGCAGCATTTGCTGCTTAATCACTCCATCACTTTAATAGAAAATCTCTATTCTGACCAATGAGAATGCTCCATAATAGAGTCAAATAACTGTTTTCTCTAACAGCGGTGGAGTGAGTCTGCAGCAAAAGCTGAAAAATTTTAACAGTATATAAGGTCAAATTGACGTGTTGAAGTCAGCTTACTTCAAGATAAGCTATGAAATACTGTAAGTTTCGATATTTCATCATCAATGACGTAATATATGCATTTGCAATAGTTTACCTTATCCTCTTTCCAGAACCATGCAAACGAGGGTTCTAAAATCAAATTTCAACAGCAATAACTTAATTCAAGCATAATAGCCAGGTTACCATTAAAGGAAATATTACCAAAGTTTGGCGACTTTTCTCCCTTTTTTTAACTGATAACACTGTGTGTGTGGGTAAAGCATATTAGACTTTTCACTTAACATGTTCATCCACTCAGCTCTTCAATTGTACAACGATGTTTATGGTTATTTGTGCTTTTCAATTCATTGGATTTTATGTGCTACATGTTGTATCACACATCAAAATTGTTCATTTTAAGAGTAACAATGGTTCAAATAGACTTCCAGAAGAACATCCTAGCTATACCACCTACAAATAACATGATTTTACACATAAGTACCAGAGATGGCAATTAGGAAATAAAAGGCAGGCATCTAATGACGATACTGTAAATATCTTATGTGCCAAATTAAAATTTTTAGTTGCAATTTCTAAAATTCATTTTAACATTACTGTAATATTGTATACTACTTTTAGAAAAGCACAAATACATGTTTTTATTTAAAATTATTGAAGTTCTTATTCTTCAAGATTATAATAATTGAAGAAACTGTAAAACTGATATAAATCATTTTTAATTATTACTATATTTAGAAATGAATAGAAATATCCACTTAATCATGTAAAACAAAATTAAAACTTGACAGGAAATCAAAAACAAAATTTTATCTAATGTTGATAATTACAATTGAATTTAGTTATATAAAAAAAAGCCATTTTATGCATCTATCGACATTTGAATCTTGTAACATGAAATCAAAAGGTGCACTATTTTTTTTTTTTTTGCTAATCGTTAAATAAACATTATAAATGTAAAAATAAGCGTCAAATTTGAGGACCAAGAATAATTTTATAGTCGTCAAATTAAAGGTTAAAATTCCCGGTCGCCACCGGCCACAGGGCGACTAAATGTAAAAAAATGGCGACTTTATGATGTGCATCTGATCGCCAAAGTGGCGATCTTTATTTTTCATGTAATAGTACATTTCAGAAATGCCACTTTTCCTTTTTTTTTTTTTTTTTTTTATCGATCGGCGATTTTCGCGGAATCGTAAAAGAAAAAAAAAATCCTGTTGATGTTCACATTGAAGGCATTTGGTTCCGAAAATTAAAAAAAAATCGGCATAAAAATATCACGAATTTCGACAAATGGTCGCCGAAAGATATCAATTTCGTCAATCGTTCGCAAAAAAATCGTCAAAGAATCACGGGAAAAACGAGAATTTCATAAGAATCACGAAAAAAGACGCGATTTCTGTCAAAGAATCACGGAAAAAACGCAAATTTCGTGAAAGGAATGCGTAAAAATCGTAAATTTCATCAAAATATCGCAAAACCCCGCAATTTTCGTCAAAAGATCGCGAAAAAACGATAAATTTCGTCAAAAGATCGCAAAAACCCCACAAATTTCGTTAAAAGAATACGAAAAACCGTAAATTTCGTCAAAAGATCGCGAAAAAAATCTCAAATTTCGCCAAAAAAACGCGAAAAAACCGCAAATTTCGTCTAAAGATTGCGAAAAAACGTAAATTTCGTCAAAAAATCACAAAAAAACCCACAAATTTTGTCAAACGATAACGAAAAAACCCACAATTTTCGTTAAAAGAACGCGAAAAAAACCCGTAAATTTCGTCAAAAGATCGCGAAAAAATCGCAAATTTCGTCTAAAGATCGTAAAATAATGTAAATTTCGTCAAAGGATCTCGAAAAACCGCAAATTTTGTCAAAAGTTCTCGAAAAAAGTGCAAATTTTGTCAAAAGTTCTCGAAAAAAGTGCAAATTTTGTCAAAAGTTCTCGAAAAAAGTGCAAATTTTGTCAAAAGTCGCGAAAAAACCGCAAATTTCGTCAAAGGATCTCGAAAAAACGGGAATTTCGTCAATCAGGTGCAGAAAAAACACAGCTCCACCCTTCTGTAACCTTTCAGAAAATTTGCTGTGAATTTCAGAATTGCGAAAAAAAAAACGCAAATTTCGTGAAAGGATCGCGTAAAAACCACAAATTTCATCAAAAGATCGCGAAAAATCCGCAATTTTCGTCAAAAGATCGCGAAAAAAATGCAAATTTCGTCAAAAGATCGCGAAAAAACCGTAAACTTCGTCAAAAGAGCGCGAAAAAAACGCAAACTTCGTCAAAAGAGCGCGAAAAAAACGCAAACTTCGTCAAAAGAGCGCGAAAAAAACGCAAACTTCGTCAAAAAATCGCGAAAAAAAAGCTAATTTCGTCAAAAGATCGCGAAAAAAAAACGCAAACTTCGTCAAAAGATCGCGAAAAAAACGCAAATTTCGTCTAAAGAATGCAAAAAAACGTAAATTTCGTCAAACGACCGCTGAATAAAATCGCGAATTTTGTCGAAAGATCGTGGAAATAAAGTCGCGAATTTCATCAATTGATCGTGGAAAAAATCGCGAATTTCATCAAGAGATCGCATAATAAAATCGTCACTTTCGTCGAATGATCGCGAAAAAAAATCGTGAATTCTGTTGAACGATCGGCGAAAAAATTGTGAATTTTAGCAAGAGGTTGTGTAAAATAATTGCAAATTTCTTAAAACAATTTCAAAAATTAATTGCGAATTTTGTCAAACGGGAAATATTTTAGGCCTATTTTCAGAAAGAATTCTAATCTCGGGCTACACAGTGACGTATTGGAGATGTGAACCAATCTTTGACCTTGGTCTTGTACGACATTGTTCGATAAATTCTCTCTTTTTTAAAAATGTAATATAACTGTTAATTGTTTTTTTGGGGGTAAGTAAACTGACACTGTGGATAGTTTTATTTTTATATATTTTAAAAGATGTCTTCGTAACATAAATATTTTAAAAACATTACTTGTAAAACTATTTAAATCTACAAACTATGATAAGTGGCCACTAACTTGACAGTAGTGGCTACTAAACGTACAGCCTCTACCGGCCACTGGCTACTAAAGCAAATATTGAATTTTAACCTTTACGTCAAATGCAATAATTTAGTTGCATTGATGACTAACGACTGCTGATTTCGAACACTGATAAAGTACTCAAAATAAATAAACAACCAAAAAGTAAAAGACATGTGATGAATTAAAGGCATTGTCTGAAAAAAAAAAAATTATAAACATTGAAAAGAATATAAGTTAGGCTCCAAACTGGTGTTTTGAAATTCTATATTACATAGCTCCACGTATACTACACATTTTAAAGATTATATGGTACTTTTCGGTATATTTATATACATACATATATGTAAATATACATATTAAACATATAAGCATATTGTATATATACACACATACCGGGTGTCTTAAAAAGAACTGACTGATTTTAAAATTCAATAACTTGTAAACGGTGACAGATATTTAAAAAATTCTTGCAGGAGCGTTATGCATAAGGTCAAAAGTTTTTTTACAGTGATTTTCGATTTTAGTTTGAATTACAAACAATAGATGGCGCTGCGATCAATAGATGCTAAATTCAGGCTCGATTTTTGGTACTTCATGGCCCGCTTAATACATTTCTATCTCCTTTTTCTGCATGGAACAAGAGAAAGGACCAAAAATCGAGCCTGTATTTAGCGACTATTGCTTACAGCGCCATCTATTGTTTGTAATTCGAACTAAAATCTAAAATCACTGTAATAAAACTTTTGACCTTATACCCTCCTGCAAGAATTTTTTTAACATCTGTCACCGCTTACAAGTTATTGAATTTTAAAATTCGTCAGCCCTTTTTAGGACACCCGGGATATATATGTAAATGTATATATACATATATATGTATATATAATACTGGTGCCCGACTAACCAAAAAGTACAGATTATATTTAATTAATGACAAAATGTAGCACATCAAAATGGAAACATTCTTATGTGTCCATTTGGAGAGATAAGAAAATGATAAATGTTAAAAGAGAAATTAGAAAGGATATAATATTTGAGGAGAGTGGTACAAAAGTGTATAAAAAATAGAGCATTTAAACAAGAAAAAAAAAACAAAAATTATCTAAATAAAATTTTGAAAAGCTTGTTGCTAAGCATGCTCATGCGTATGCTATTCATAATGTTTTTAATAGTAAGAAATTGTGTTTTTGTTAATATGACTATGTATAATTTTAAATATGTACTAGAAATAAAATAAGACTTTTATATTAATAGCTTTGTTCCGTACCTGTAACAAACATTGTAGTTCACCTTTGGCGACGGAACACCACCCCCGCATCTATGCCAATTGGCAATCAATCCTTTTAATGTAACCCTTTCGTTGAACCCGGATCACGGGTTGAGTACGAATGAGTGTAAGAGGAACAGCCTCTGCGGCAACAAGTCGCCATTAGCCTTCATTAAAACATTTATGTTAACAGTCCACTAATTTCTCTTTTAATTTAGAACACCTCCTTACATTTTGGTCCTAGCGACTCGGAGGTAAGACCAACGCAAACTAATTTAATTTAATTTATGTCAATTTCGTCAACAAGACGAAAGGATGGCAGACTCGGACATTACAGCACTGAATCGGCGGCGTGGCAACATCAAGGCCCAGCTAACGAAGATCGTAAACGCCACCGAGGGTAAAAGTTTCTCAATTGCGGAGACCAAGGCTCAACTAGAGCTCCTTCACAAAATCGAAGAAAAATTCGAAGTGATCAAACATGAATACTACAAAATTATGGACGAAGAAAAGATTGAGGAAGCGGAAGAACAACTCTCGCAATTGGATGAGGAGATACAGAAATTAGAGGTAAGCCTTAAATCATCTTTTCACAAACAAAATGAAGAAAAAAATAGTAAAATAGACAGCACGTCTGAATTAAAAGCTCATGTTAATGATCTAGTTATTCCCAGAGGGTTCAGCATAAAGCTCCCTAAAATTCCACTTCCGATTTTTAGTGGCAAATTTGAAGAATTCTTCAGAGAGCTGGAAGAGCGCTATGAAAACAAAAGAATTATTGTGGATTGCCACATAAAAAACATAATAAATCTTTATGTAATCAAACAAGAGTCAGCTAAAGAACTGAGAAACCTTTTAGATCAGGTAAAAAAGAATTTGAGAGCGTTAAAGGTCTTGGAATTCGATAGAGACACCTTTTCAAACGCTATTTTGTTGAACATAATATTAGGAAAAATTGATCAAGAAACTCGTAAGCAATTTGAATTAACACTAAAGGATAAGGAAGTGCCTAATTTCGATGAATTTTTAGAATTTTTAGAGCGTAGATGCCAAATTTTAAGTAGTATTACTTCTGCGAATGCTTCAAAAACCACCAATAAATCTTTATTTATCCGTACCACCAAACCACAAAATAAAATGTGCATTTTATGTAAAACAGAAAGTCACCCAATATATCATTGCGAGAAGTATAAAAGTATGAAACTAAGCGATCGTCTAAACATTGTAAAGAAAAATAAGCTTTGTTTTAATTGCCTTAGTTTTTTTCATATAATTCATCAATGTACTTCAAAGAGCAGATGTCTTGTTTGCAGCTCCAAACATCATACTTCGTTGCATAATTACTCATCACCAGATGTTCGAATTTATGAGCCGTCAAAATCTATAAACAATCTGGCTGCTGAAGAGGCAATTAATAAAAATTTAGCTCCCGAAGATTCAGCGCAAAATGAAAATGTAGTTCATTCATTTTTTTCACATGAAAAGAGCCATAAATCTGTCTTAATAAATACTGCGATTGTTTATATAGCAGACATTAATGGTATAAATAAGCCTTTTCGTACAATCTTGGATATTGCCTCACAGAATAATTTTATAAGTTTAAGAGCAGCTGAAACTTTAGGTTTGAAAAAACAATCAATTAACATTCCCGTTGCAGGTCTTAATAATTCATCGATGTCCTTGAAATCTAAAGTGAAGGTGTGTGTCTCTAATAATAAGAGAGGCGATTTGCGATGGAATCTGGACTTGTTGATCATCCCGAGAATCACAGATTTCAATCCTGGAAAGGAAATAAACATAAATAAATTAAACATTCCTTCGAACATCTGTTTAGCTGACCCACAGTTTTTTATTCCAAATAAGGTTGAAATTTTATTAGGTGCGGAACTGTTCTTTGAATTATTAAAGGCAGACAAAATAAAGTTAGGAAAGCACTTATATTTACAGGAAAGTGTGTTTGGTTATCTAATTTCTGGTTGTGTGTATAACAATGTAGTAAACAATACGAAAAAATATTGTTTCTTAACAAAAAATTTAGAAGCTTTAGATAACACATTGAAATCTTTTTGGGAGATAGAAGAGGTGGGAAATTTAAAACCTTGTGATAGCAAAGAGTTAGAATATTGCAATAGGCACTTCGATAAAACGCATTTTAGAAATTCGGATGGCAGATATGTCGTAGAAATGCCTTTCAAACTGGAAATTTCTGAGCCCAATTTAGGAAATTCAAAAATCGTTGCATTGAAAAGATTAAATTATCTATGGCAACGTCTAGATCGTGACCCTATAATGCGGAATTTATATACACAATTTCTTAATGAATATCAGTTTCTTAATCACATGCATGAAATAGAGGAAACTAATGAATTTGAGGACGGCTATTATTTACCCCATCACGGAATTTTACGACCATCTAGCATGACAACTAAATTGCGCGTCGTATATGACGCAAGCGCAAAAAGTAGTAATGGATACTCATTGAATGATTTATTGTGCAAGGGTGGTGTGCTACAGGACGATCTCTTTTCGATATTGGTTCGATTTAGAAAGCATATTTATGCATTTACCGCCGACATCAAACAAATGTTTCGAATGATAGAGATAAATCCGTCCCAATACAAATTCCTAAAAATTCTGTGGAAAGACAGTGCATCATCCCCGGTTAAGGTCTTTCAATTATCCACGGTCACATATGGAACGGCTTGCGCCCCATTTTTGGCTACCAAGGTCTTGCAACAACTCGCCTTAGATGAGCAAAAGGCTTTTCCATTAGCTTCCAATATTGTACTGAAAGATTTCTATATGGATGATTGCTTGTCGGGGTCATCCAATTTAGAGGAACTTAATTTAATGCAAGCAGAATTAACACAATTCCTTCAGAGGGGGGGAATGATTTTGCATAAATGGTGTACTAATAAGGTCCAATCTACTGACAATCAGATATTTCCCTTGGATAGAAATTCAGAAGAAATAACGGTTAAAACTTTAGGCATGCTTTGGAACAGTTCTAGCGATACATTTACATACAAAACCAACGTTAAAATAACAAGTACTTTCACCAAATGAGAGGTGCTATCGCAAATTGCCCGGCTTTATGACCCTCTTGGTCTCTTAGGGCCAGTGATTGCAAAGGCAAAGATATTCATGCAACAATTGTGGTTGCTTAAATTACAATGGAACGATACTTTACCTTCGCAAATTTCCAAAAAATGGGAAACCTTTATCGCAACATTACCAGAACTCGAGTCCATCAACGTACCGAGATGCTTCTTAAAGGTGCATGTCCAATCAGTGGTACTTAATGGCTTCGCTGATGCTTCTTCAAAGGCATACGGTGCAGTTATTTATGTGCAAACTATATCTAACTCCAACGAAACGGTTAGTCACCTTCTTTGCAGCAAGTCACGAGTGACCCCTACAAAGGTGATAACCGTACCCCGCTTGGAACTATCAGCGTGTCTTCTTCTTGCAAAATTAACCTGTAAGGTCTTAGATGATTTAAACCAACAGGTGAATGCTGTGCGACTATTTTCAGACTTTACCATTGCCTTAGCTTGGATGGACACTGCTCCACATTCATTGAAAACTTTTGTCGGCAACCGTGTAGTGCAAATAAAGGACATTTCAAGGAACATTCCATGGCACCATATACCATCGGAGCATAACCCCACAGACCTGATATCCAGAGGAATGGATGTGAAAAACCTTGCCTCCAGTGAACTATGGTGGAATGGGCCGCCACTTCAAATTCTTAAAGAAGCAATAGAGAAACCTATTTCTAGTCTTACTAACTGCTCGAACAGTTATTATTCCAATGAACTCAAAGCCAGTAGACAAGTGACTTTAATTAACAAGATGGACATTAATTTTTTTGATAATTTGTTGACTTTAACAAATAATTTTCCCAAATTAATTAGAATTGTAGCATATATTTTTAGGTTTTTCTTAAAGTGTAAAAAAATAGCAACTGCAACAGGCCCTGTGTTAGTGGAGGAATTGATGGGGGCAGAAGTGTGCTTGATTAAGCATGTGCAGATAATGTATTTTTCCAAGGAAATCTCCGCCCTGAAAGGGGGATCTTCGGTGCATGGTTCAAGGCGCCATTTCAGAATTTTCTTGGGGGGGGGGGTATTCTCTTCCCTCCAACCAAGAAACTATTCAAAATTCCGTTTTAAGCAGGTTTTCATCTTAGCAGGTATTACTTTCAAGATACTGACTAAAGTTTTCCGTTTAAGACTGTATTCCGTTAGAGACAGTTTCCATTTTACAAGTATACCTAAGGCTGTTAAAACATCCTTTTTATAGTAAACCTCTGAAAAGCATAGGTACATTTACTGTAAAACTTGTGAAAATGAAACCTGTCAAAAAAAGAATTCTTTCGGAAACGGAAAGAAAAAATCTCGTTTCTTTGAAAAAAAAAAAACACCATATAATTACACTTGCTAATACGGAGACCTGTCTAAAATGGAGTTCTTTTTCCCTGACCTTTCGACTTCTTGTTTGCAGGTTTTGCTCCAGAGATAACCAATTGGCCTTTTCAAGAGGTTCTTGGAGGTTGGAACAAAGTTTTCTTTGAGGGGAAGGGCTTGAAACAGCGTACGGGATTTTGCCCTCTTAACGTCTTTTAAAACCATGGGATTATTCTAGGAACATTTTTTAATTTGCGTGAAAGACCAGAAAGTATTTTTCTTTTTCTTTTTTTTTTTTTTTGCGGAGCTACGCGAAATCAAATCGCCCATCGACCGCGAAAAAAAATCTTAAATTTTGCCAATTGGAATTGGAAAAAATAGTTTGGCAAATTAGTCGCGGAAAAAATATTACTTCCTAAAAGGACCGTGAAAAAAATATTGCAAAGATCGTGGAAACAAACAGCGATTATTGCCAATTGGTTGCGGGAAAGAAAACGCAAATTTCAACATTAGGTCACAAAAAAAAAAAAAAAAAAAAAAAAAAAAAAAAAAATTTGCTCACCAGTCGTGCAAAAAAAATTGTGAATTTCGAATTATAAAGGAAAAAAAAGAGAATTTTGTCAAAGGTTTCGTATAAAAATCACACATTTAGTCAAAGAATCGCGCAAAAAATTCAAATTTCGTCAAACGATCGCGCAAAGAAATCGCAAATTATGTCAGTTGGTTGCGAGAAAAAAACAAATTTCAAAAAATGATCGTAGAAAAGAATCGCGAATTTCGTCAAAATATCTCAGATAGAAATAGCGAATTTCGTTAAACGTCGCAAAAATATCGTGAATTTTGACAAATGAGCACGGAAAAATTGTGAATTTAGTGAATCGATCACGGAAAAAAAATCGCGAATTTCGTCAAATCGTCGGGGAAAAAAATCGTGAAATTCAATCGGTTACGAAATAATCAGTGATAGTCATCACGTCAAGAAGTTTGCAAATTTTGTGATTCATAGTAATATGAAATTTTCACCAATGATTTTCTGTTAGTAAAAAATTTCCTTAATCATTTTCTGCATTCATTTTCAGACTGTGATCTAAATTCCACACAATTCAGAAATTTGCAAAACATTTGGTATCAGGTAGAGTCTGTATTAGAGATGAGTTCGGGCTCTTTTTCCAGAGCCTGAGCCCGACGATTTTAAATCCGAGGCCGCACGAGCCCGAAACATTTTGTGTCATGAGAGCCGGATACTGAAAATATGCAATAGTAAAAAAATTTCATAATATTTAAAATAAAAAAAAAATATTTCAAATGTAATTATCATTTGTAAACTACTTTTTACATAGAAATGGCTGTTAAAGGAAAATTTAAATTTAATATTATCAAAAGAAAAGTTTGGCATCAAATAAAAATGTAGGTACTCCATACTTAAAAAGGATTCTCGTCTATTTTCTCTTTTAATAAGAAAATCTTATGGGCATGTTAATAAAGTGTGTTTCATGAATAAATGCATGAAATTTATAAAAATTACTATTTATCTAGCGAATAATTGAACAACATTTCTAAATTTTCTAAAAAAGGTGCACATTTTTAACTATAACCAATTCCTTCCTCATAACAATCTTTCGGGATTGGCGTGACCCTGAAAATAATCTTAAGTTAAAAATTTCAATGTCCCGGTGCTTTTACAGGAAAAGAGGAAATACTGCTCGATTGATTTCTATCGGAATAATATGGTAATTAAATTTACTTACGACTGAAAGCGACTTCGTAAATTGCAGCGTACAACTTCAGCATCAGTAGAGTTAATAATAGATATTATAATCACTAAAGTTATTTCCATATGAAAAGCGTACAGTAGAAATCTAAATTATTCGCAAACCGCAAACTATAAACAGAAGAAAATATTCTCTTTGTGTTAGATCTCTAAATAATAATAATAAAAAAAACTAGTTGGATGTGCCAATCCCAAAACTTTCTTCTATCTTATACATCTTAATATTTCAAAACCTAGTTACACATGTTAATACTTCAATATTATTAGTTCAATACTATACCAACTTTGATTTTCATCTTAAATTTCTGCTCAAGTCAATTAAACGGACTAAAAATGAGTTAATCTATATCATGATATTTGTTAAAATTGTTAATTTTTCCTTATTCTGTCGTTATCAGCTGTTTGCGAATAGCCGGCATAGCAGGAAGCGAGTTCCCGCTGCTGCATGAGCCGCCGATGCACAATAGAACTACGAAAAATCAAGAAAAGTATACAAAAATCGCTAGCACGGAGCCCTTTACCGCACAATATTTCCAAATTCAAGGAGAACCTGTTGGCCAAAGCCAAAAACAAGCACAAACATTTTGGTTCAATTGTATGCATAATTTTATACGCTGTTCGATGGTACAATAATGAAAATGGCACAGAGATCGGAATTATAGAGCCCCCTTCTTTCGGAATTTTTTCAAGTTCAGGGAGGACTTGTTTGCCATAGCCAGAAACATGCACAAAAAATTTGGTTCAATTATATGGATAACTTCATACACTTTTCGATGGTACAATAATGAAAATGGTACAGACATCGCAATTATAGTGCCCCCTTCCGGCAGAATTTTTCCAAATTCAGGGAGGACCTTCGTGACATGACCAAAAATAAACACATAAAATTTGGTTCAATTCCATGCATAACTTCATACACTTTTCGGCGGAACAATATTCAAAATGGCACAAAAATTGTACAAAAATCGCTATTACAGCGCCCTCTACGAGCGATTTTTTCACAAATTAAGGGAGGACCTCCTTGCCATAGCCAAGAACTTAAAATTTTTTTTGGTTCAATTCTATGCATAATTTCATACACTTTTCGATGGTGCAATATTCAAAATCGCACAAAAATCGCTATTACAGCGCCCCCTACCGGCGAATTTTTTCCAAATTCAGGGAGGATCTGCTTGCCATAGCCAAAAACTTAAAATAAAAATTTGGTTTAATTCTATGCATAACTTCATACACTTTTGGACGGTACAATATTCAAAATCGCACAAAAATCGCTATTACAGCGCCCCCTACCGGCGAATTTTTTCCAAATTCAGGGAGGACCTGCTTGCCATAGCCAAAAACTTAAACTAAAAATTTGGTTCAATTCTATGCATAACTCCATACACTTTTGGATGGTACAATATTCAAAATCGCACAAAAATTGTTATATCAGCGCCCCCTACCGGCGAATTTTTTCCAAATTCCGGGAGGACCTGCTTGCCATAACCAAAAACTTATAATAAAATTTTGGTTTAATTCTATACATAACTTCATACACTTTTTTATGGTACAATGGCGACAGACAGACGGACAGACGGACGGACGGACAGACGGACACACAGACAGACAGACATTTTCTATAAACATGTTTTTTGGAATCTCTGACCCCTAAAACATGCAAATCCGTCGAAAACCGGAAGTCGAAAAAAATTTCGATTACAATACTTTCTTCTATTGAAGATAGAAGAAAGTAATAAATCCGATTGCAAAATAACCTCCGCCACAAACGAAAATCGAACTAAAAACAAATTAATTATCCCCGCCTCTTTCGTGGCGCCGTATCGTAGGACCATCGTCGTCGGCAATGCCAAACATAAATCTGTATATATGACTAATCATTTTCTTTTTAAATAGCATTCTATTCTAATAACTAAAATAGAAAAACACAATTTCTGTTTCCCCTTATTCTGATCAAAAAAGCAATGCAATGATTTGAAAAGGAATAAGTAATTTTTAAGGGGGAAAAAAGTTCTTTTAATTTTTTTTTTATTCATGCATAAATAAAATTTTCAGGTTTCAGAAAGAATGAGTCCGAGCCCGAAGACTAGAATAAAAATAGAGCCCGAGACCGTGTCGGGCCCAGGCTTTCGGGCTCCAGCTGAACCCGTCTCATCTCTAGTCTGCATTGGGTCGCGCAACTGGATTTTTTTCAAAACCGACTCAACCCGATCCGTGGCACATATCGAGGCGGGTTGACGTTTCTTTTTTTCGTTTCGGGTTAGGTCTTGCATCGGGTCGTGTAACCTGATTTCACCCGAACTCGAGTTGCAGATCAAGTCAGGTTTATGCTATTTTGTTTTTCGCTAGGTGTAAGGATAACTTTAAGCATTTCTGGTTATGCTTTGTCTCTCTTTGGATGAACCGATTTTTCAAAAGGAAGATCTGAATATTTTTATAATGAAAAAGCTGTATATCAGAGTATTAATGGGCGCATATGTGTTCAATTTTGTATATAAGCTATAAAATTGTAGACTACTTTTCCGTAAATGTAATTAAACATAGATTCATTTTCTTTCACTTTGAGTTTGGATATGAATATTTCTGGTTTATTTTGCAGTTCGGCAGGCTAGAGTTGTGTTTCGTGTTAACGACTTTTGTCAGTTTCGGATAGTGTAGAACCCGATCCGTGCAGAACTCTACTATCAGGCTGAGGAAATTATTAAGAACATACTGTATATAATATGATTTAATAAAGCAAATGATTTGATAGCGTTGCTATGACTGCAGTAAATATAATGTGACACTAATAATGCAAAATAAAAAATTCCAATAATTAAGAACTTGAATTAACTCCCTTTTCTTAAAAAAAAGAAAAATCCTCTCTAAATTTCAGACTAAAGGGGAAATTCACCTCGAAAATTCTAGCACTGAGGGGGACGAGTTTTCTTTGATCATTTTGCACACGGCTGGGAAGCAATTAATAGAATTTTTTCTCACATATCTTTTTAAAATTAGACAAAATACTCATCAATGAGAAATGCCTCACCTTGGAAGTGTTGGAATAGTAAAGTCTTTAGAAAATATTTTTGATAATTATCAGTTTCTGTGCATAAAGTGTTTATTTATTTCATGTGTCTTTATTGTAATAAAATCTGACAAGTTACTTTAGCTTTTGAGGAATTTATGAAAAAAAAAATGTTGAGTGTGACCTGTGATGACAGATAGGGATGCACCAAATATTCGGTATCTTTTCGGCATTCGGACATGCTACCGAATATTCGTTTAGGCAAAATATCGAACTATTCGGCCAAACCGAATACTTAAAAATATCTTTTGAAAAATATTTTTAAAATTCTTACACAACTTCTACTTTTAACTGTCAATTTATAAAGATATTCAGAATAATTGGAAACAGAATCATATTTAAATCAAAGAGAATGAATGCTGTTACATTATTTATTTGCTGTTTGATAAGAGTCACTTAAAAAAATTAACCATTAACGATGACCTGCATAGAAATAAATAATGCACAAATGGAAGTTTCTGAACAATGTCTTGTAAATAATCTGTCTTTTGCTTTTTCGCAAAAAGAGTGTTTTTAAAGAAAATGGAAAAAACTTTCCGATGTGATAATAGACATCAAGACAGACCATTTTTGCCCAAGAATACAGTATCGCAATCCGCTTAATCGGCCAAAATAAAAAATACAGTGTATCTCATCTCACTTCAGGTCAAACTTAGATTTTCATTTGTTACTTTAACAATAATGAAGATATCGTAACTACATTTTCAAAAGAGTCACTTTGATTTCTGTGACACATGCTATCATGAGAAGAAGTGCCGGAAATTGGGTGTATGTAAAGTTTACTTGTAAAAAGGTCTTGTTTATCAAAATGGAAGTATCTGCGTTAAGTATTATGAAAAATTGTTTTTTTTTAATATCTTTAAACTTTGAATTCGGCCCAACAGTCAGCATTCGGCTACCCAAATATTCGGTATTCGATTTACTTGTAGGCCGAATATTCGGTATTCAGTTTACCTGTAGGCCGAATATTCGGTATTCGGCCAAAATCACTATTCGGTGCATCCCTAATGACAGATAAATTTTCTGAAATATCAAATTCCTTGGGGAGGGCCGTGCCCCCCCCCCAGCCCTCCTCAAATGGCGCCCCTGGTTAAAATTTTTGAATCCCTTTATTGATTCGAATGCTTGATAAGGGTGGGAAATCTAACTTAACCTTTGATCACAAATTTCCTATAGTGCTACCAGCGAGCTGTTGCTTAACGAGAATCATATTTCAGTATTATCATGTACGAGATTTTCATGTCGGGCCCCAGGCTCTTTTGAACACTGTGCGCCAAAAATATTGGCCTCTTAGCGGTAGAAACACAGCTCGCAAGGTAGTACATGAATGTGTACAATGTTTTAAAATTAAGCCTATACTGGCTAATCAAGTAATGGGAGATCTCCCTCCTATAAGAATAACGCCCAGTTCACCATTTTCCAGAGTAGGATTAGATCTGTGTGGCCCCTTTGAAATAAAATATAAGGGTCAGAGAAAGGGTACCTTCCAAAAAATATACGTTGCCATTTTCATGTGTATGGCCTCTAAAGCTGTACACTTTGATTTTGTCTCCGACTTGACATCCGAGGCGATAATAGCAACGCTAAAGAGATTCTTCGCTCGTCGTGGGAGGAGTTCGGTAATTTTTAGCGATAACGCTACTAATTTTGTTGGGGCTTCAGCAGAACTGAAGCGTTTACGTAAACTTGTAGCCAGTGATGAAGTTTGTAACTTTTTAGCTTCAGAAGGCATTAACTGGAAATTCTCCCCTCCTAGAGCACCCAACTTTGGTGGACTTTGGGAGGCAGGAGTTAAGGCCTTCAAATACCATTTAAAAAGAGCAGTAGGTTCCGCTCATCTCACGATCGAAGAATTTCTAACCGTAATAATACAGATCGAAATGATTTTAAATTCGCGACCGCTTTGTCCCTTGTCCACAGATGCTGACGATCTTCAGGTGTTAACTCCAGGCCACTTTCTCATAGGCAGGCCCCTTAATTCCTGAACCTAATTTGATGGAGGTAAAGGATAACTTGCTTAACAAGTGGCAAAGGACTCAAAAATTAACCCAAACGATTTGGAAACGCTGGCAAAACAATTATCTCAGTAATTTACAGGAGAGAAACAAATGGATGTTTAAAAAACAAAATATTTTGCCAGGCATGTTGGTCCTATTAAAGGACACTCAACTCCCACTTTGCACCTGGTCTCTAGGTCGCATTACTAAGGTAATCCCAGGTGCTGACGGAATGGTCAGAGTAGTAGAACTACGCACCGCTAAGGGCAATTTTAAACGTTCTGTTAACCAAATAAGCATATTACCCATAAATGACAATAATTGACAAAAATCTGGACTGTAATTGTGTTTCATTGTGTATTAATTGTGTTTATTTTATTTCTTTGCTTATAACCTGTACTATGTTGTGTGTTTTTGTTTTTTTCTGTATTGCATTTATACATATTGAAATATAATATTTCAACGCCGGGCGGGATGTTCCGTACCTGTAACAAACATTGTAATTCGCCTTTGGCGACGGAACACCACCCCCGCATCTATGCCAATTGGCAATCAATCCTTTTAATGTAACCCTTTTGTTGAACCCGGATCACGGGTTGAGTACGCATGAGTGTAAGAGGAACAACCTCTGTGGCAACAAGTCGCCATTAGCCTTCATTAAAACATTTATGTTAACAGTCCGCTAATTTCTCTTTTAATTTAGAACACCTCCTTACAAGCTCTTAAAATTAATTAAGTAATAAAACATGTAATTAAGTAACCATTGTGCTCTTTAATTTTATAAAGCAGTAAAAATGAAAATAATTGGCAGTAGGTATAGTCCTTTTAAAATTTAGCTGACATATTTGCAATTCTGACTACAAATCACTAGCAAAACCATCTAAGTTTTGTTCCAGTATTAATGTCCTCATTATTGAGAAATTGGGTTACTTATTAAACTCTAAATCAATTAAATGCCATTAAAACTAATTAAAAACACTTTAAAATGTGTAGTTTAATAATTACAATGCTTCACTGTATAAAAGCCAATTATGGCCAAAAAAAGTCAGTTAAAACCAATAAAAGTCACCGGCCTGGCTTTTTTTAATTTTAGCCGGCATTTTTGCAACCCTGCACGCCACACACCTGGGAGATGTGTGGCATAAAGCATGAGCATGAGCCAGGAGACAAATTGCACCCTGTTAACAAAGAAAAAACCAGTTTGAATATCAGAATTTGTTTCCTGTCTCGCACTTTTTGTCATATATCACCCTGGTTGTGGTGCACCTAATGCTAGAAAACAAAACAACCTAATTCTTGACTTTATGATATCTAGCAGGGTCTGCACCAGTCACTAGTAAAAAAAATGGGGGGGGACCTTCTATAGGTGAAAATTAGCGGTCGCCACTCGCCACGTGGCGATTAAAATATCGGCCATCGATCGCCATTTTAGTCGCCACTCGCTAAGTGGCGATTAAAAATTTTGTTAACGATCGCCAACGGTAATATAGCATTTTTCATGGAAATATGCATCTCTACTTCGATTACACCTAAGTAGCAAACTGGTGAATTCTTTTTCCTGCCGGATGCAAGCAGATTTCAACGATTTAGCTATATTTTCAATATTTCGACTTTTCGTCATATGCTAGCTCCTCACTTATTTTTTTACAAGAAATTTCTATTTTTTTTCAAGAATTCTGCAAAATATATTCATCAGCTTTGATTCCACATGCATTTCAAATAATTTATTCCTTTTTTTTTTTTTTTTTTCACTGGATGGAAGCAGATTTTAAGGACACTGCAGTGTCTTCAATATTTCAACTCCTGCCACATTCTCACCAGTTAAATTATTTTTCTTCAAGAGATACTGTTTAATCCTGCGAAATACACTCAAGGCTATTCATTTAGAAATAGTAACGGATCTAACTTCTGATGCGTTTATCGCCGCACTTAAACGCTTTGTTTCAAGGCGAGGAAAATGCGCTTCTATTATGACAGACAATGCTACGAATTTTAGGGGTGCTAAATCAGAATTGCACAAACTTCATGAGTTAGTTCGTAGACCAGATGAAAAATTAGCTAATTACCTTACTTCAGAAGCTATTGAATGGAAGTTCATTCCTCCTAGATCGCCCAACTTCGGTGGTTTATGAGAGGCTGGTGTAAAATCTTTCAAGTATTATCTTAAACGAATATTAAAAGGTGCTAGATTGACTATGGAAGAATTCCAAACAGTCACCACCCAAATCGAAGGGGTACTAAATTCGCGTCCCTTAACTCCGTTATCGACCGATATAAATGATTTTAATGCATTGACACCAGACCATTTCCTAATTGGTCGGCCTATCGATGCCATTCCAGAACCTCAGTTGATTGATATCACAGAATCGAGATTATCTAGGTGGCAGAGAATCACTAAATTCGTCCAATTAATTTGGAGAAATTGGCAATTAAATTACTTGAGTCATCTCCAAAATCGTTCAAAATGACAGGTAAAAGGGGAAAACATCAAACCAGGGGCGATGGTAGTCATAAAGGAGGACAATTTACCTCCCTGTAAGTGGATGCTAGGACGAATCTTAGAGGTTATACCAGGAAAGGATGGTAATGTTAGGGTTGCAAAGGTTAAAACAGCCTCAAATATCTTTCTTAGATCCATATCTAGATTGTGTGTCTTGCCCATTAATGAAACCTAATGTACATACCTTTTCTCATTGTCTACTTATTTTAAAGTGCACCTAAGATTTACATGTTATTTTACATTCAACTTTTCTTAAGAATACATCGAACTATTTTTAGAAAATAGCTTAATTTTGTAACAAAGAATTTAATTTTATTGTATTGTATAGTCCTTGTTATTGCAACTTATTATTATTGTATTTGTATTGTAATATTATTTTATGGTATTGGCATTTTGCTTAGTTCTTGTATTTATAGTGTATTTTGATATTTTGAATGTGCTACGCACATTGCAACGCAGGGCGGCATGTTCGGACCTTGTGCGCATGCCGAACGAGCTCCGCAGCTTTGCGGTCATGTGACCCAGTTCAGTTGTTCTTTAGCTGCCATTGCGGCACGTTGTGTATTCGAGCGGGTCTTATCCCCAAGTATAGAATATGTTGTTCTTGAGCTGCCATTGTGGCACGTTATGTTATAGCGGGTCTTATCCCCAATTATTCTGTTTCTTATAGCGGGAGTATTCCCCAAAAATATGTTTTATGAACGTCACTTGTTCTAACAGCGGGTTATTACCCCAACGTCACTTCATCATTCTATGTTCTTCAGTGTTCGTGATTGTTTGTAACATTTGTGTGCTGTGTGTTATAAAAAATGTGAAAAGGAAACCTAATCGTCTTCATTCCTAAAGTTACGCACAGTATTCACATACATTTTTGTGGTCCGTCGATTTCGCAGCGAAATAGCTGCTATGGAAAAATTAAATAGAACAAAGAGTGCTCTAAAAGGTGCTATAACGAAATTAGAAAATTTCGTAAAAGATAATACAGACGAAATTAATTACTCGAGTACCGAGCTCAAAATAAAGATTCGAAAATTACCTGAGCTTCAAGCAAAAGTATCGGAAATACGGGAGAAATATTATGATATCCCTGAGATTAAGGACTTACCAGAAATTGAAAACGAGTTAGATGAACTCGAAGATCGTCTCGAGAAACTTGAGGTAAGTCTCAACCTATTTCTTAAAAATCTTAAAGTTTCTGAAATAAATGTGCATGCTGATAGTATTGAATCTATAAGTTTGAATAATATTAAAGTTAAGTTACCTGAAATCCCACTACCAACATTCAATGGTAAATATGAAGAGTGGTCAATCTTTAAAGTACAATTTACAAATTTAATTATCAATAATGCCCAGTTAAATGACGCTCAGAAGCTGTTTTATTTGCGAGCATCGCTAAAAAATGAAGCAAAACAACTAGAGAGCCCAGACGATTCCTTTGAGTCATTGTTTACAGCACTTACTGAAAGATTCGAAAATCAACGTTTGCTCATTGACACTCATTTATCAGCCATAATTAATTATGAAAAAATACATTACGAGTCTTCTAAAGAATTGAGATCCTTTATTGATTGTGTAAATAAAAATTTGAGGGCCTTAAAAGTATTACAATATGAACAAAACAATCTGTCTGATGCTATCCTTATCAATATTATATTGCAAAAGGTAGATAAGGAATCTCGAAAATTATTTGAATATTCGATTAAAAAATCAGAATACCCGCAATTTAATGAATTAATGTCATTTTTGGAAAACCGCAGTTCTACGTTAGAAAGCATAAATAGATACTCTGCTTCAAAACCCTTAAACAAAAACATTCCTCTTTCGAACAAACAAAAAAATTTCATGCTAAATTCGAATGATAAATCGAATGGAAAAACTTCTGTGTAAATTGGCTTTTCATAATTTGAACAAATGTTCTCAGTTTCTAAAAATGAATGTTTCTGAACGATACGATTTTGTGAAGAAAAATAAACTGTGTACCAATTGTTTGAATAATTCTCATTTCGTAAATTCTTGCATTTCAAAATATAATTGTAATACCTGTGGATTGCGACACAGCTCATCGCTTCATCGAGATAAAAAAAATAAATCCAAAAATGAATTGGCTTCCCCCCAAATTTCCTCCCCTCTTGCAGGTGCGGTAAATAGAGAAACGGAAAACATTTCGATAAATAATGGATCTTTAAAGACCTTGAATAATATAAGTAAAGAAAGAAAATCAATTTTATTGAGTACATGCTTTGTTTTTATAGAAGATAATTTCGGAAATAAACGAAAGTTTAGAGTAATTTTGGATAATGCTAGCAATGTCAATATTTTAACTAAGGATTGCGCTGACATGCTGAAATTTAAAAAAAGGATAATTAATGTACCCGTTACAGGATTAAACGGTTATACTTATAATGTAAAAAATAAAATTTCGAGTGTAATTACAAACGAAGATGGCTCTTTCAGGGAGAATATAGATTTCTTAATTGTTCCCAAAATCACGGATGTAATTCCATCAAGGCAATTAAATGTATCGGACATTAATTTACCGAATATTGTGGAATTGGCAGACCCCACATTTTTCAAACCGGGAAAAATTCACGCATTGGTTGGCGCTGAATTATTTTATAGAATTTTAAAGCATAATTCAGTTAAGATAAATGATAAACTTTTTCTGCAAGACACTGTTTTTGGATGGATCCCAACTGGGGCGCTAGAGGAGAACACGCAAACAAACAATATTACTATGTGCAATTTCGTTAGAGATTTCGATGAAATAAATGATAATTTAAAACAATTTTGGGTGCTTGAGTCTATAGGCATTAAACATGATGATCCGAAAATATCTGAAACTGATCAAGCACAACAAATATTCGATAAAACTGTCAAATTTGTAGGCGATCGTTATGAAGTTCAGTTACCGTAGAAAAAAGACTGGAAGGATTTAAATGATAATTTTAATGTTGCGAAACAGCGTTTGGAAGGTCTAAAAAGAAAATTTTATCGAAACCCAGAGCTTTTTCGACAATATTCTGAAATAATCACGGAATATTTAAAGCAAGGAATTATAGAGCAGGTGCAAGAAAATGAACCTGTTTTAGACAGGGCAGTTTATTATTTGCCCCATCATGCGGTCTGTAAAGAAGATAAACCTACTACAAAGGTCCGAATCGTCTTCGATGCCAGCTCTCATGATAACAATGATTTGTCCCTTAATGATTGTTTATGGCCCGGCACCAACTTAAATCCACTTCTATTTGATATTTTAATCCACTTCAGATTATACGAAATTGCCTTTTCTTCTGATATCGAGAAGGCGTTCCTTCAAATCTCACTAGCTGAAAAAGATCGGGATTCTGTCCGTTTTCTGTGGTATGATGATGGTTTAAAATCTTTCAAGGTCTTCAGATTCAAACGTGTTATTTTTGGAGTCAATGCCTCTCCATTCCTCCTATCTTCTACCATAAAGAAGCACATCAAGCGGTTTACGAACCTACACTCAAGAACTGTTCACATACTCGATAAATATATTTATGTGGACGATTTTATATCTGGCAAAGATACGCTGCAAGAAGCTCTTGATGTTTCCCTGAATGCTAACAAAATAATGTCTGAAGCAGGAATGATTCTTCGAAAATGGATAACCAATGATGAAGCGTTACTGAAGTGCTGGCAAAAGGAAGGTTTAAATATTCAAACAGAACATGCTGCAATAAGCCTAGGAAGCAATTTAAGCAAGGTATTAGGAATGTCTTGGAAAACAGAAGAAGATTGTCTGACATTCGAAGTCAAAAGTTTAATAGAATTCTTGTCATCGCAAAAAAGCTCAAAACGTCTACTATTGCAAACAGTTGGTAAAATCTTCGATCCGTTAGGCATGATGACGCCATTCACCATTAGAATAAAATGCCTGTTCCAAGAACTATGGCTAAAGAAGACAGCATGGGATGAACAGTTACCAACTAATGTGCACGAAAAATGGTTAAAGTGGTTCAAAGAACTTCCAAATTTAGCAGAATTAAAAATTCCGAGGAAAATTCTTGGTTGCTTGAATCAAGTAATAGCTGTAGAAATACACGCCTTTTCTGATGCTAGTAAAATAGCGTATGGCTCTGCAATTTATCTGAGAATAAAAAGAGAGAGTGGAGTGGAAGTCAATCTCGTGACCTCGAAGAGTCGTGTTGCACCGATAAAGGAGATAACTCTGCCTCGGCTAGAACTTCTCGGAGCCTTACTAAGTGCAAGACTGACCAATAAAGTAAAACCCATCCTAGATCAAAAAATCACATCGAAAGTGTACTATTGGACAGATTCCAAAATAACCTTATTCTGGATCAAGGGATCATCAAAGCGATGGAAGCAGTTTGTGGCAAACCGTGTCATAGAGATTAATGCACTTTCAGATTCGAACTCTTGGTATCACTGCTCCAGCAAGGACAACCCTGCCGATCTCTTGACCAGAGGTGCGAGTGTTAATTCCCTTCTAGAGAATCCAATGTGGTTTAGGGGACCAAACTTCCTAGCAGCTGATGACTTAGTGACTGAGCAAGAAACTATTTCTGTGCCAGAAACAGATTACATTCCAGAGACTAAGGGATCATCAAAGCGATGGAAGCAGTTTGTGGCAAACCGTGTCATAGAGATTAATGCACTTTCAGATTCGAACTCTTGGTATCACTGCTCCAGCAAGGACAACCCTGCCGATCTCTTGACCAGAGGTGCGAGTGTTAATTCCCTTCTAGAGAATCCAATGTGGTTTAGGGGACCAAACTTCCTAGCAGCTGATGACTTAGTGACTGAGCAAGAAACTATTTCTGTGCCAGAAACAGATTACATTCCACAGACTAAATCAAAATATAAAAATAACTGTAATGATTTCAATTCTAATATTTCTCTTTCTCTTTTCAGGAATCCTGAAGAAGTAAATTTTTTTCTCAACATAAGTGGTAAATACTATAGTATTCTTCGCATACTGGCATATGTTTATAGGTTTTTTCACAATTGCAAATGTAAGTTAGCAGACCGGCGCAGAGGCAGCCTCACAACCCCAGAAATAAAAAATTCAGAAGTTTCTCTAATTAGATTAGTACAAAATGCAGAATTTCAGGAAGAGATTAAGGGTTTAAAACGGGAATCAAGGGTTCCCCCTTCCAGTAAAATTAAATGTTTATCCCCCTTTTTAGATCAAGATAATATCTTAAGAGTTGGCGGTAGGTTGGAAAATTCAGATTTAAACTTTGATAAGAAGCATCAAATCATTTTGCCGAAGGGCCATAAGCTCACAAAACTCATATTTGAGCATTTTCACAGGAAGTATTTTCATATTGGTCCCCAAACTTTAATCCATTACGTACGTATGCGGTTTTGGCCCGTAAGTGGAAAAAATTTAGCGCGAAAAGTAGTGCATGATTGCGTTGTCTGTTTTAGGAACAACCCAGTTACTGCTAAACAAATCATGGGTGACCTCCCATTATAGGTGTAAATTAGCAGTCGCCACTCGCCACGTGGCAATTAAAGTTGTAAAAGTGGCGATTAAAATATCGACCATCGATCGACTATAGTCGCCACTCGCCAAGTGGCGATAAAAAAATCTGTTATCGATCACCAACTGAAATACAACTTTTTTCATGGAAATATGCATCTCTACTTTGATTACATCTAATTAGCAAACTGATTAATTCTTTTTCCTACCGGATGCAAGCAGATTGCGGTGATTTAGCTGTATTTTCAATATTTCAGTTTTTCGCCATGCTCGCTCTCCAGTTGGATTATCTTTTCAAGAAATATAGTTTTATGCAAAATATATTCATCAGCTTTGATTCCACATGTATTTCAAATAATTTATTCCTTTTTTTTTTTTTCACTGGATGCAAATGCAAGTGGATTTTAACCCTTTCGGGTCTGGTTTACTACTAATAGTACATGTCTTTTCATCAAGTATTATTTTTATAAAAACTTTTCAAAATAACAGACATTACATTACATTACAAGATAAAAACACAAAAAACAATATAAAAGGATGTTTTTAGTGTTTTTATCTTGTAATGTAATGTAATGTCTGTTATTTTGAAAAGTTTTTATAAATATGAATGAATTCAGACGTAGTCCTTTTGTTTATATCAAAGTATTATTTTATCTTAAAAATTACTTTTGTTACTATCTACACATGATATAGTATATGGCTATGCTTTTCTTATTATGAGTTCATTTATGTTTGGACATTTAGTAATTTATTTTATACATATATTTCACTCTTTAAATTTAAAATATAGGTTACTTTTCTGAATGAATCGTGTGGTAAAACACAAAAAACATTATAAAGTTGTAATATCTGTTAAACCCTCTTGTAATATGAGATTTTCCAAACATCTCCAAAAACTCTTAACCTATTATCATATCAGTAAATCTATTTGGATAGAGATTAAGATTATTAAAATGAAAGTAATTTTGTTCTCAAAATTGAAAAAAAATTAGACCCTAAAGGTTAAGGACATTACAATATCTTCAATGTGTTTGATCAGTTAGATTATTTTTCTGCAAGAGATACTGTTTAATCCTGCGAAATACACTCACCAGCTTAGATTTCAACTGTATATAACGTATATGGTATGTTAATAACACATTTAATTATTAAATAAAATCAAAATAGCATTTTATTTTTATTTATTTATTTTTGTATACATCTAGTTGTTGGAATTTTGATTTAGTTACTAACTTTTAATGTAAAGAAAGTAACAGTAATCTGATTGATATTTGTGTTTATGAACATTTACAAATAATCCAAAAATATATTCTAAAAAAATTAATATGATAACAATTTTGTAGTTTTAAAGTAATTTTCTTGAATTACAACTGTGTCCCTATTCTTATCATGAATAGTTGGCTGGTATAAAACTCTGATTTATAGAAAATATGTATATATACAACGATTATAGTTTATCTAGATGCCAAGAAAGTTTGAAACATTATAGTGGCCACTAATGAAACTGAGTCTACCGGCCACTGGCTACTAACTCAATTTCCCAGTTTTCACCTATACCTCCCATCAAAAAGAGTAACTCCAAACTTTACGTTTAACCATACAGGAGCCGATTTTTGCGGCCCTTTTGAGATTAAATATAAAAATCAAAGAAAAAGGGATTTTTCATAAGGTTTATGTCGCGATTTTCGTTTGCTTAGTAACAAAGGCTATTCATTTAGAAATAGTAACCGATCTAACTTCTGATGCGTTTATCGCCGCACTTAAACGCTTTGTTTCAAGGCGAGGAAAATGCGCTTCTATTATGACAGACAATGCTACGAATTTTAGGGGTGCTAAATCAGAATTGCACAAACTTCATGAGTTAGTTCGTAGACCGGATGAAAAATTAGCTAATTACCTTACTTCAGAAGCTATTGAATGGAAGTTCATTCCTCCTAGATCGCCCAACTTCGGTGGTTTATGGGAGGCTGGTGTAAAATCTTTCAAGTATTATCTTAAACGAACATTAAAAGGTGCTAGATTGACTATGGAAGAATTCCAAACAGTCACCACCCAAATCGAAGGGGTACTAAATTTGCGTCCCTTAACTCCGTTATCGACCGATATAAATGATTTTAATGCATTGACACCAGGCCATTTCCTAATTGGTCGGCCTATCGATGCCATTCCAGAACCTCAGTTGATTGATATCACAGAATCGAGATTATCTAGGTGGCAGAGAATCACGAAATTTGTCCAATTAATTTGGAGAAATTGGCAATTAAATTACTTGAGTCATCTCCAAAATCGTTCAAAATGGCAGGTAAAAGGGGAAAACATCAAACCAGGGGCGATGGTAGTCATAAAGGAGGACAATTTACCTCCCTGTAAGTGGATGCTAGGACGAATCTTAGAGGTTATACCAGGAAAGGATGGTAATGTTAGGGTTGCAAAGGTTAAAACAGCCTCAAATATCTTTCTTAGATCCATATCTAGATTGTGTGTCTTGCCCATTAATGAAACCTAATGTACATACCTTTTCTCATTGTCTACTTATTTTAAAGTGCACCTAAGATTTACATGTTACTTTACATTCAACTTTTCTTAAGAATACATCGAACTATTTTTAGAAAATAGCTTAATTTTGTAACAAAGAATTTAATTTTATTGTATTGTATAGTCCTTGTTATTGCAACTTATTATTATTGTATTTGTATTGTAATATTATTTTATGGTATTGGCATTTTACTTAGTTCTTGTATTTATAGTGTATTTTAATATTTTGAATGTGCTACGCACATTGCAACGCGGGGCGGCATGTTCGGACCTTGTGCGCATGCCGAACGAGCTCCGCAGCTTTGCGGTCATGTGACCCAGTTCAGTTGTTCTTTAGCTGCCATTGCGGCACGTTGTGTATTCGAGCGGGTCTTATCCCCAAGTATAGAGTATCAGGGGCGAAGCTACTGGGGGGGCGTAGGGGGGCGTCTCGCCCCCCCAATGTCGGCAACCTTGATCACAGTCGGCAAATTCTAGGCAGTCATTATCGATCGATACAATTCTGAAGCAATCGTTTTTTTTAATTTTCTACGTTTTTTCTTAAAACATACACTAAAAAACACCAATCCTTAGCATTTGTCTTAATATATTTCGAAAATCCGAAGTTTGCCCCTTCTTTCTTCGACTTCGCGTGGCCGCTGAAAATAAATTAAGAAAGAAACAGGAGATACTAGTTTCTCAATATACAAAAGGCTCTTTCTGAGAGTCCCCACGGTTTAGTAGGGTTCTGAGCATCTGGATGATCAACTAGCACTGAAGATGATGACGATTTCGGTGAAAGCATTCATATTAATCGTAGTGTATTGAAATGTGCTAGACAATTGAAACATTCAGTCGATTGTTTAAACGATTGCTAGCCGATTATTGAAAAATTTACTCGATCTGATAAATTAAGTGTTTTCTTGTACCTTAAGGAGACCATAGATGTAATTGACAAAAAAAAAATTGTCCGTCTGCGTCAAATATTTATAGTAAGATCGTGAAAGAAATCGAGTAGAACCGTGGAGAGGTTAGCATTACGGAATGTGGGAACGATTCCATCATTGAACATGAGCAGGAAAAAGGTCTAAAATGAAGTCAGACAACCAGAGACATATTTGATCAGTTTAGGTCCGTATCAGCCAAAACTCAGTGTATATCCTATAAATGGTTCCAACCCGCAAGATAGACAGCGACATTTTAACACCGCTTGGTACAAACGATCATCCGTTTGTGGAATATAGCACAGAACTCAATGCTTTTTTTTTTTTTTTTTTTTTTTGCTTATTTCATGAAGGACCTGGGAGAGAAAAAATACAAAATGCTTCAGTTGAGAGTGGTGTAAACAAAGGGCGCAAAATGAAGAGCTTATGAAAAAGAAAAGAACAAAAAGTTCTCGCAACATTTCTCTTCCAACTTCCACCAAATTTGCTGTTTCCTATAAACAGGGAGCCGACAGCAAAGATAATCACCTCACCGAGTTCATGGCTGAAATTCCAGATTTAGTTAAAACTCGATACGCATATTAAAACGCAATCGGTCTGCCATGTCATATCTTGGTGGAAAAGCCTAAAAACCCGATTTTAGCGACTGACTCGAACGTTTACTATTGCGTTTTCCTGCCCCCAGTCCTCCATGTTTTCATACTTTTGGGTGCAGGAAAACAATGGTAAACCTACGAGTCGACCACTAAAATCAGGTTTTCAGGTGTTTTCCACTAAGATATGACTTGGCAGACCGATTGCGTTTTAATATGCGTATCGAGTTTTAACTATTTCTGGAATTTCAACCGTGAACTCGATGAGGTGAGGTGATTGTCTGTGCTGCCGGCTCCCGGTCTACTATTTTGTCAGTTCATAATGACGCATAATCACTTACTAGACGAGAGCAAGCGCAAACAGATTATTCTGGGCAACATCTTGCATTCAGAACAGAAATTGTAGCAATCTTGATGGACACTACGCGAATGCGGAATAGGCAAGGTCTGTTTTGTGGAAGCGACAAAGACGAAAATGGAAACTTTTGGCGAATTCTGAAACTAATTTCCAGACATAATCCACAACTGAGGAAATGTTTGAGGACACACGTTTAAGGCCACACCACGTAACTTACCTTTCCGCTTCATCCCAAAACGAGATGATTGAATTTCTTGCTTCAGCAGTGCGCAAAACGATAGCCAGAGATATTCAAGAAGCATAATTTTATGGAATTATGGCAGATACAACACCAGATGCTTCGCACCATAATCGATCAGCTTTTGTATTGAAATATGTCGACAAAGATGGAAAAACTCCGATCGGCTTTTGGAAGTTGTAAAAGAAGTCGATAAAACCAATGTCGACCTTGCATGCTAGAAATCGCATATCCTTACGAAGAATGATCTCGAAATAGAACATGTATTTTTCCAGTCATATGGTTTTACAAATAACATGTCTGGGGAATTCAACGGCACTTAGGACTAGGAGACGTTTTCAGAAATCGTAGGTCGAATTGTGCAATATATTCCTTGTCAATGTCACAGACTCAACACTTTCGTTTCGCATATCTGCAATTCCAGCAATATTATAGGTGATGTTTTCGACGTGCTGGAAGATGTTTGTGTTTTTCATAGCAAGTACTAAACGAAAGAAACCATTAGTAGACAAGCTCAATGAAATAGAAAATGCTCTTCTACTGCGGAATCTTTCTAAGGCGAGATGGGCTGCTCGAACGGAATCATTGAAAGCAGCTTGGATATCATATGAATGTATCCTACAAATTTTGAAATAGTTGATTCCTCTACTTCTGTTAGCAAGGATCAAGCCACACATGGATACCCTTACAGTGGTGATAGCTGAAAGTCTTAATTCTTTAATCAGCATAATCACACCACTGAATAAAATAATGTATCCCCCCATTACAAGAAAGGAATAAAAACTAACTCTGATTAAGAAAGCGGTGTCTTTCGTGAAACATTGGCAGTTACTGATATGGAAGCACTACACGCAGAGATGAAAGTTTTGTCAGACACCTGCGCAGAGGCTGAAAGAATGGACAATATTTACATGAAAACAGAACCTTTGAGATACATTCTGCCACTTGCGAACCATCAATCGCCTGGCTCTAAATTCTCCATTCACAGTTGCCTCGAATGAAAGAACAATGTTAATTAAAATTGTGAAAAAATATCTAAGAACAACAATGACCGATCCACGTTTGAATACACTTCTGATGCTTACGTTTGAGAAGGATATTTTGAAATACCTAGATTTGGGCTCTGTCGTGAATAGATGGGCTCGTCTAAAAAAATGGTGGGTTAAAATGCATGTTATGCAATGGATGAACAAAGATGTAATTAATTTAAGTTTTGATTTAATCCTTTTTAATGTAAATATAAATAAGCTAATTCTGTATAAGTTCCAAGTAGCATCTTACTAAAAAGTTCAACTTGTTTAATTAATCCGAATTGCAGATTTCCATCTGCACATTCAGCAAAAAATATCAAAATACTTTATGGGAATATTTACAATAATGTAACGTAAGTGAAGGGATGGTATGTCCATCTTTAAATCTACCTTATATTCTCCTCAATATTCTAAAGTGAAAAATTTGATCTCGATGGGTTAATAATGTTGAATTTTATATAGAACATACCGGGTGTACTAAACTGGATTGACTGATTTTTAAGTTCAATAACTTGCAAATGGTGGCAGCTATTGTAAAAAATTCTTACAGGATGGTTATGTAAGATGTCAAAGGTTTTTAGTTTAAAACAGCAGCGATACATGGCACTGCTAGCAACGGGTGCTAAATCGGGGCCTGATTTTTTGTTCCTCCTTTTCCTCAGTATTGATGCGAAAGAAGGAGATTATATATATGGAGTGGTTCTCAGTCGCCAATGCAATTGTGTTCTTAGGGGCCTACTGCATATATTTAATCTCCTTCTTTCGCATCAATATTGAGAAAAAAGAGAGGCCAGAAATCAGGCCCCGATTTAGCGCCTACTGCTAGCAGCGCCGTCTATCGCCGCTATTTTAAACTAAAATCGATAATCGCAGTAAAAAAAATTCCTGACATCTTACATACCCCTCCTGCAAGATTTTAATTTTATAGCTGTCACCATTTGCAAGTTATTGAACTTTAAAATCAGTCATTCCATTTTAGGACACCGGTTTATGCATATACAGGGTGATTCAGCTCGTCGGTGACAAACTTTAAGGATCGATAGAGCACACCTAGACGAACATTTTTGAATAGGGAATGTAGGGTCCCTGACGCGATGGTAAGGCGCTAGGCGCTTTCGAAAATTTGGGTGCCGAAATTCGAAACGTCATAAAAACTAGGGAAATGGTTAGATTTTCTTGCTTGTTGCGTCGAAATGATTCTGTTTGTTTAGACTTTCTTCAGTACCAATTTGATAAGCGTATCTCTTAAAACATGGATAGGGGGCGCTGCAGACTTTGGAGAGCTAGACAACAACTTTAAGCCCGTTATTTTGATAATTTAACACATGCTCGCCAAAGTTTATACTCTAACTTAAAGTTTGAACCCAAAAGTAGAGCCCTGCAAAAAGCGTAAGAGCCGGAATAAAATGTCAAAGTACAGGGTGGTCGAAACTCGAAGGCTCCTAGGAGATAAACAAACAGATTTCTTGACTTATGGCATGCATTTTCATGATTCTGTTTGCTGGGGCTCTCTGAAACTCAGTTGAACGGTACAAAAAGAAACATCGATAGGGGGCGCTTTGGGCAAAAAACATAATTCGTTGACATTTCGGACGCTAACTGGAAACGGGGCGCTACGATCAGTTAGAAACAAAACAAGAGAGTAATTTACTTATCATAAGAAGCTATTAAAACTGCAGTTTGTTTGTTTTTTTTAACAAACATAGCTGGTTTCAATCATGCACAATGCGCGCAATAAAATTTACATAAGGTGCTTTTTGCTGATTTATGCAAAAGATATCGTACCATATCGATATGCAAAAGATACGTAATGCGTAGACGACAACGCGAGATGACGTAGTTGTATGCGCAGACACGTCTTTTGAACGTGCGGTACCTACTTAAGCTTCGGGTTACTTGTCTGCAGATCGGTAGTAGGATGGAACGGTACACAAACTCTGAATTGGCTGACATGCATTTGGCGTATGGCACTGCTGGTTGTAATGGACGAGCCGCTCAGCGGTTGTACGCCGAGCGTTACCCCAACAGGCAAATCCCCTGCCATGCCTTCTTCGCTCGAGTACACCAGAGGTTGTCCACAACGGGATCTTTCGACGGAGGCAGGCCTGAACGGGAGCGATCAGTGAGCACCCCCGACAACGAAGAGGCTGTGCTTAACCTGGTTGAGGACAACCCAGGTCTTAGCACGAGAGATATCGCCAGACATGTTGGCATTTCGCAAGCAACTGCGTGGCGCATCTTACGTTCCCGGAATCTGCACCCCTACCACATCCAGCGGGTGCAGTTGCTCAGAGAGCAGGATTTTGGCCCTCGAGTGGAATTCTCAAGATGGTACTTGGCGATGAGATCCAGGGATCCCCGTTTTGTAAACAGCATTTTGTTTACGGACGAGTCCACCTTCAGCCGGGAGGGAATGTGGAACACCCACAACAGTCATGTGTGGTGTGATGAAAATCCACATGAAACCAGAAGCCGAGCAGCCCAGGAGCGTTTCTCAGTAAATGTGTGGGCCGGCATTCTGGGGGATTGCCTCATTGGCCCTTATTTGTTACCTGAACGGCTGACAGGTGGAAATTACCTGATTTTCCTGGATCAAGTGCTGCCGCAGCTTCTGGATGAGGCGCACGTACCCGAAGGTTCGCGTCGCCAGATGTGGTTCCAGCACGATGGAGCTCCGGCCCATTACACGAACGACGTGCGTCTCCATCTAAACGCAAGGTATGGCCAGCGGTGGATCGGGCGTGGGGTTCCAGTTCACTGGCCTGCCCGATCACCAGACCTCACCTGCTTGGATTTCTTCCTTTGGGGTTACCTGAAGGCCGAGGTATACCATACACCTGTCAGCAGTGCTGAAGAACTTGTGGCGCGCATTGTGGCAGCTGCAGGGCAGATCAGAGATACTCCTGGCATTGTTGGAAACACACACTCCTCAATGCGACGGAGGTGCGAAGCCTGCATCATGGCCCAAGGTCGAAATTTCGAGCATCTTCTGTAGTGTTATTTTTTGTAAATAAATTTCCAGTATCATTGATGTTTTTGGTCTAAATTTATTCAGAAGTGTTGAGCAGAGGTAGAAAATGTGTTTTCATTATTACTAACTGATCGTAGCGCCCCGTTTCCAGTTAGCGTCCGAAATGTCAACGAATTATGTTTTTTGCCCAAAGCGCCCCCTATCGATGTTTCTTTTTGTACCGTTCAACTGAGTTTCAGAGAGCCCCAGCAAACAGAATCATGAAAATGCATGCCATAAGTCAAGAAATCTGTTTGTTTATCTCTTAGGAGCCTTCGAGTTTCGACCACCCTGTACTTTGACATTTTATTCCGGCTCTTACGCTTTTTGCAGGGCTCTACTTTTGGGTTCAAACTTTAAGTTAGAGTATAAACTTTGGCGAGCATGTGTTAAATTATCAAAATAACGGGCTTAAAGTTGTTGTCTAGCTCTCCAAAATCTGCAGCGCCCCCTATCCATGTTTTAAGAGATACGCTTATCAAATTGGTACTGAAGAAAGTCTAAACAAACAATCATTTCGACGCAACAAGCAAGAAAATCTAACCATTTCCCTAGTTTTTATGACGTTTCGAATTTCGGCACCCAAATTTTCGAAAGCGCCTAGCGCCTTACCATCGCGTCAGGGACCCTACATTCACTATTCAAAAATGTTCGTCTAGGTGTGCTCTATCGATCCTTAAAGTTTGTCACCGACGAGCTGAATCACCCTGTATACAGACACAGAAACGTACTTTTAAAGATGTATATATATTTAAGTTAGTCGGCAAAATCGTCATATACGCCCCCCTAATGAATTCTGCTTAAATACGCCCCTGTAGAGTATGTTGTTCTTGAGCTGCCATTGTGGCACGTTATGTTATAGCGGGTCTTATCCCCAATTATTCTGTTTCTTATAGCAGGAGTATTCCCCAAAAATATATTTTATGAACGTCACTTGTTCTAACAGCGGGTTATTACCCCAACGTCACTTCATCATTCTATGTTCTTCAGTGTTCGTGATTGTTTGTAACATTTGTGTGCTGTGTGTTATAAAAAATGTGAAAAGGAAACCTAATCGTCTTCATTCCTAAAGTTACGCACAGTATTCACATACAGTTGCAATTTCTAAAATTCATTTTAACATTACTGTAATATTGTATACTACTTTTAGAAAAGCACAAATACATGTTTTTATTTAAAATTATTGAAGTTCTTATTCTTCAAGATTATAATAATTGAAGAAACTGTAAAACTGATATAAATCATTTTTAATTATTACTATATTTAGAAATGAATAGAAATATCCACTTAATCATGTAAAACAAAATTAAAACTTGACAGGAAATCAAAAACAAAATTTTATCTAATGTTGATAATTACAATTGAATTTAGTTATATAAAAAAAAGCCATTTTATGCATCTATTGACATTTGAATCTTGTAACATAAAATCAAAAGGTGCACTATTTTTTTTTTTTTTTTTTTTTGCTAATCGTTAAATAAACATTATAAATATAAAAATAAGCGTCAAATTTGAGGACCAAGAATAATTTTATAGTCGTCAAATGCAATAATTTAGTTGCATTGATGACTAACGACCGCTGATTTCGAACACTGATAAGTACTCAAAATAAATAAACAACCAAAAAGTAAAAGACATGTGATGAATTAAAAAAAGTCTTCAGCTTTAAATAGTTCCAGAATGATAGCAGTGCAAGTACTAATTTTAGATTTTGAAGATACCTACAATGTCTAAGGCATGCCACCAGGGTTGCCGGCTTTTAGCCAGGCCAAAAAAAGCCAGACTGCTTTTTTTTGGCTTTCAGGCTTCTTTTTTGGTGACAGATATTTAAAAAATTCTTGCAGGAGCGTTATGCATAAGGTCAAAAGTTTTTTTACAGTGATTTTCGATTTTAGTTCGAATTACAAACAATAGATGGCGCTGCGATCAATAAATGCTAAACTCAGGCTTGATTTTTGGTACTTCATGGCCCGCTTAATACATTTCCATCTCTTTTTTCTGCATGGAACAAGAGAAAGGACCAAAAATCGAGCCTGTATTTAGCGACTATTGCTTACAGCGCCATCTATTGTTTGTAATTCGAGCTAAAATCGAAAATCACTGTAATAAAACTTTTGACCTTATACCCTCCTGCAAGAATTTTTTTAACATCTGTCACCGTTTACAAGTTATTGAATTTTAAAATCCGTCAGCCCTTTTTAGGACACCCGGGATATATATGTAAATGTATGTATACATATATGTGTATATATAATACTGGTGCCCGACTAACCAAAAAGTACAGATTATATTTAATTAATGACAAAATGTAGCACATCAAAATGGAAACATTCTTATGTGTCCATTTGGAGAGATAAGAAAATTATAAATGTTAAAAGAGAAATTAGAAAGGATATAATATTTAAGGAGAGTGGTACAAAAGTGTATAAAAAAGAGAGCATTTAAACAAGAAAAAAAAAAAAAAAATTCTCTAAATAAAATTTTGAAAAGCTTGTTGCTAGGCATGCTCATGCTATTCATAATGTTTTTAATAGTAAGAAATTGTGTTTTTGTTAATATGACTATGTATAATTTTAAATATGTACTAGAAATAAAATAAGACTTGTATATTAATAGCTCTTAAAATTAATTAAGTAATAAAACATGTAATTAAGTAACCATTGTGCTCTTTAATTTTATAAAGCAGTAAAAATGAAAAAAAATTGGCAGTAGGTATAGTCCTTTTAAAATTTAGCTGACATATTTGCAATTCTGACTACAAATCACTAGCAAAACCATCTAAGTTTTGTTCCAGTATTAATGTCCTCATTATTGAGAAATTGGGTTACTTATTAAACTCTAAATCAATTAAATGCCATTAAAACTAATTAAAAACACTTTAAAATGTGTAGTTTAATAATTACAATGCTTCACTGTATAAAAGCCAATTATGGCCAAAAAAAGTCAGTTAAAACCAATAAAAGTCACCGGCCTGGCTTTTTTTAATTTTAGCCGTCATTTTTGCAACCCTGCACGCCACACACCTGGGAGATGTGTGGCATAAAGCATGAGCATGAGCCAGGAGACAAATTGCACCCTGTTAACAAAGAAAAAACCGGTTTGAATATCAGAATTTGTTTCCTGTCTCGCACTTTTTGTCATATATCACCCTGGTTGTGGTGCACCTAATGCTAGAAAACAAAACAACCTAATTCTTGACTTTATGATATCTAGCAGGGTCTGCACCAGTCACTAGTAAAAAAAAAAGGGGGGACCTTCTATAGGTGAAAATTAGCGGTCGCCACTCGCCACGTGGCGATTAAAACATCGGCCATCGATCGCCATTTTAGTCGCCACTCGCCAAGTGGCGATTAAAAATTTTGTTAACGATCGCCAACGGTAATATAGCATTTTTCATGGAAATATGCATCTCTACTTCGATTACACCTAAGTAGCAAACTGGTGAATTCTTTTTCCTGCTGGATGCAAGCAGATTTCAACGATTTAGCTATATTTTCAATATTTCGACTTTTCGTCATATGCTAGCTCCTCACTTATTTTTTTACAAGAAATTTCTATTTTTTTTTCAAGAATTCTGCAAAATATATTCATCAGCTTTGATTCCACATGCATTTCAAATAATTTATTCCTTTTTTTTTTTTTTTTTTTTTTTCACTGGATGGAAGCAGATTTTAAGGACACTGCAGTATCTTCAATATTTCAACTCCTGCCACATTCTCACCAGTTAAATTATTTTTCTTCAAGAGATACTGTTTAATCCTGCGAAATACACTCACCAGCTTAGATTTCAACTGTATGTAATTTGTGTAGTATGTTAATAGCACATTTACTTATTAAATAAAATCTAAATAACATTTTATTATGTTTTATTTGATTTTATTATTATTATTGTATACACTTAGCTGTTGGAATTTTGATTAAGTTATTTGTTATATAAAGAAAGTAATAGTAATTTGGTTGATAATTGTGTTTATAAACATATAACAAATAATCTAAAAATATATTCTAAAAAATTAATATAACAGATTTTGTGGTTTAAAGTAATTTTCTTGAATTTTGACTGCTTCCCTATTCTTATGAATAGTTGGCTGGTATAAAACTCTGATTTATAGAAAAATATGTATATATACAGCGATTATAGTTTATCTAGATGTCAAGAAAGTTTGAAACATTATAGTGGCCACTAACTTTAAAAAGTGGCCACTAATGAAACTGAGTCTACCGGCCACTGGCTACTAACTCAATTTCCTAGTTTTCACTTATAGGGCCTTCATATTCTAACTAAAATTGTAAGTTGGATTCTTAACCAGAGATTGATACAAGTTTTTTTTCTTGGGTCCCATTTTGTGAAAAGTAACAGTTATTTTTGTGAAATTTATTATTTTTTTGTGAAAAATAACATTTTCTCATGAAAAATGAAATAGTGTTTCTCAAATTCAAACTGAATGTTTATTATTAATAAGTTCTTTAAATCCTTCTGCTAAAGTTTTCTTTTATGGTGAGTTTATTTTGTTTAAATATTAAACATTTTAACAGAAAAAAAATTATGAAAAGTATTAAGAAAACGAAACAACATAGACAAATATATATAAAACGCATACAGCAGTTTCGAAACCTCTGAAGGTTTCATCATCAGTGCTTAGAATTAAAAATAGGAACCTGTTTTTCTTAAAGGACTTTTGTGAAGGGACCCTAAATTTTGCCTGGATCGACCCCTGTTAATTTTTTTACGCATCTGACCCACGTTATTCTGTTTTTAGAAATCATGTTAATAGCTGTACACAAAAATATTTTTAGTAGAATTATGTTTTGAAAAATGCACCTAGAATGAAGGGATACAAAGATATTGTATTAATTAAAATATGTTTATAGCTTGGGATTTACAATTTTTTTTTATGAAAATGCAGAAAAACCCCATTGCGAGAACTGCACGATGCTCAGCAAGACACCAGATTTTAGGTCAAATGATGTAGGAAGATTGTTTCAAAAAGAGTAACATTTTACAACTATAGATTTGAATTTTTTTTTTTCAGAGTTTTAAAAGTATTATAACTGTGGACTTGGCACAATCCTAGAACAAGAAAGACACCCGATTTGGTAGTTTTTCTGACATGCGGCAATAATCCCATATACGCCAACCCAAAAACTCACATGATTGACCCACTGTCTTGACTGCCGTCAGACTGTTTTCTACTACATCATCATCTTGAATCATGGGAAATGCATTTATAAATAATGGCATAAGAGAAAACACGGGAAAGCTCATTTTTATCTGATTCAAAATAAAGCAAAAAAAAAAAAAAAAAAAAAAATCATCCCTTAACTCTTAGAAAATCATGATGTCATTTCAATAAAATGCCTACCTATATCATTAACATATATCGTAAACATTGAACATTCAAATTCTTATTTATGCAGGTATGAACACTTCACATTCATGAAAACAACAACAACAACAAAAAAAAAAAAAATCATTGGATACAGCAACCTAGTTCTGCAGCAATCTCAAAAACATATGAAACTCGTTAAAGCGGCAGTCAGTAAATGCACATATCAACACTGCACGTTCATGAAAGCAAAACAAAATAAAATCACTGGATAGTGGATACAGTAAACTAGTTGAGCAGCAATCTCAAAAATTCACTAAATTCATTAAAGTGGCAGTCAATAAATGAATGTGAAAAAAAAAAAAAAATCACTGGATACAGCAAACTAGCTGTGCAGCAATCTCAAAAATGCACAAAACTTGTAAAGCCTGCATAATAATGAAATATACAGTGGCTAATATAAAACATTACAACAAAATATGCATAAAATTATTAACATACCTTACATTTCCTTTCTTGAAACAGAACACTAAAAAATGTTGATGTGCCATAATTTCACAATTTCCCAGTCGTTGGTAAATTGTCATTTAACTTTCAAGCAAAAAAATTTAACAAATACTCACAATTTCAAACAGCATCACACAGGCACTTTAATTTTCAAATTTTACAACAGAAAAAAAAATCTAACAAAATTTAACAATATTAAACTTTGCCTTGCCGTCACTTTAATTTTCAAATTTTATAATTAAAAACTAATACAAAATGTCTCCCTTTTCCTGAACATTACTTAGTACAAATTACAAAAAATACAGAGTTGAATTGTCAAAACCATGCTGAGCTGAATTTTTAATCTTGAATTTCATCAATGATGTTCTCAAGTAGGTGTAACCAAAAAATACGAAAAAAGTGATACTACCACAAGAAACGTTTTATCACCCAGCCAAATTCATTGTCGCCAAGTGTCTCACTTGTTCTAGGATTCAGCCAAAAACAGTTGCAGCAAATTTATAGTATTATCATAGTGACTACAATATAATAATATTGGAATATAATAATATTGAACTTACGAGCGAGGAACAAGCAGCCTACCAGCTGCAACTTGAACAATACCTGAAAAGAAAAACAAAAATATATAAAAGTCTATATCTAATAAAAGTAAGGGTACTTTTCTGTTAGCCGGGCGCCAGTGTTATATAGGGTAGATATGCCAGTAATGGACACCCTTCCAGTAATGGACACCCCTTGATGTTTTTGGTTCATAAAAAAATAACTAATAAATATTTAGCTTTAATTATTTTTTTTATAATTCCCCCTTGTATGTTTTATAAAACTATGTTATTGTTGACACTTTTAATCAAACCAGTCAGGAAGCAGAAAATAATGTTTCAAAGTTTTGCTGTTTTTCTGTGAAAATCTTAATGAAGAGGTTAAGAGCTGGCTTCGTTTAATTAATTTATATATTATTTATTTTCTTTTAAAATTTGAATGTTTTTGTTTGAGTAGCAATAGAAAACTTGGAATTTTATATACTAATGGCTATTTACAAAATTTCATTTCTTTTTAAGGTTTTAAGAGGGGGGTGTCCATTACTGGGATGGTTAATTAGTCATTTTCCAGTAATGGACACTCCATGTAGGCATTGCTAAAAATGCAATTTTAGTAATGTTTATAGTGCATAAAATACTTTGGCTTAACTGCAAACCTAAATAATCAAATTTAATTTTTAAATTATACTTACCAAAATGTAATAACACCAAAACTTTTATAAATAGCTGCTTTTAAGTTATTTTATGTGATTAATAAAATCTCGATATTTTGTTTATTTATTTTTTTTTTTTTACGTAGTACATATATATACCTCACATATTTTATAATCTGGCAATCAAACCAGCCAGGAAGCAGAAAATACTGTTTAAGAGCTCAGTCAAAGAGGGGCTCATACGGCTTAATCCCTCTTCGTTTAAATAAAAGCAATTAAGTTACAGAAGCTATTAAAAATCCATTTTCTGTCTTAAATGTTTCCTTATTTAAAAAAAGAAAAATGTAATACTATTAATGAAAGTTATAGGTAATATTCATGAAACTAGTAAATCTGCAGATCAGTAGCCTCAAACATCAGTTCTACAGTTTTATTTTGAAATTATTTTATTTAGTATTTAAAATATTCAACTCACAATATCATTTCTTTCATATTTGTAATAATTATTATAAATGATATATCAAGTAATCTCTGGAAGATTGTTAAAAATAGTGACACAAAACTAAACATTAATATTCCAAAACTTTTTTTTTTATTATATTATACCTTTTAAATCCACCACTGTTTCGATAATTTGATAGCTGTAACTGTCTGATATTTAGTATTTTAAACTATCCATTTAAAATAATTAAAACATCGATCTTCTGATAATTACAATAATTGATGTAAACAGTAAATGATTATCACAAATATTTTATGGCAGTGACCCGGAGCCAAACAATTTTTGATGCTCCAGCTCTGCTCCTAGATAAAATGCTGTGGCTCCGGCTCCAGCTTCGCGCTTTTGAGTTGCAGATTTTAATTTGCACATTTAATTTTTTGCTCACAAATTCTTTCTTCCTTTACCTTCATTAAAGATCTGACAAAATGCATTTTTCTTCTCATCAAACTCGAAATGCTCATTCAGAAAATATGACATCTTTTAGCTTTTGCTTTTAAAATAGAAAGTTTGGTGAAATTTAAAACACAAAAATCTTAAATTTCTTCTACACTTTTCAAACAACCAAAATTGTACAACTACACATGTAAACAACACGCGGCTATATTTTTCAAATAGTGTTGTCACTTAGCTCTTAAGTAGAAAGTAGAAGAAAAGTAGTGTTACTATGTTTTGAAAAGTTTTCCATTTCTAATATAAAAAAACCCGTAAAAAATGATATAATTTAAATACTGAATAATGTTGTAATTAAAATATTTTAAGCCTGAAAATTTAAAAGACTGGGGAAAAAAAAAAAAATATTGAAAATTAAAGGAGCCCTGGAGCAAGGGAAATTTTAGAGCTCCAGCTCCAGGGAAAACACAGCTCCGGAGCGCTCCGGGTCCCTGTTATCCAAATTGTTAAATCTATTTAAAAATAACTATTTTGTTTCATTAGTATGTATTCATTACATTCTGGTTCTAAATACAGTCATAAAAACAATTATATTTATTACTTTTTATGGGGTGTCCATTACTGGAACAGAGGGTGTCCACTACTGGGCCAGAGGGTGTCCACTACTGGGCCAGAGGGTGTTTTGATATATTTCTGTTATTTAAAATTAAATTTCTATTCATATGGGGGAATGAGGCTATAAGAATGGTTAAATATTGTTGATAGATTAATATAATATTGAAAAAACTGGGATATAATAATTATAACTATTAATAAAAAAATAATTTTTAAAGAAATTCCTTAAAGGTGTCCATTACTGGCACATCTACCCTATATGCTGATATAGATACATATAAATCTGGCGCCCAGCTGACAGAAAAGTACCAAAGTAAGTCATATATCCAATCCATTTCATGGTAACCAACCTTTAATTAGACATTTTGATTCATAATAATTATTTTCATAAAATGCGAAATTCATAAGTTGTTGACAGACATTTTACTACTGAAGGAGGGGGAAAAAGGGGGTATTATAACGATTATTTCGAGCAAGAAACACTGCACATAGGAGGAAAACATACGGAGGTGAACATTCTGTAAAGCATTTCTAATAAATAATTATAATAATCTTTAGCCTCAATGCTTACACAATACTAGGGTTTTGAAAATATTGTGTAGAAAAATATAAAAATGGGACATAATGATAAAAAGTGGGCTCAGGACATAGTTTTCATAATCAGTGATCTTTGCATGCATATCTAATTCGCAACTTGTTTCCTTAATAAAGTTTCTCTGAATAATTGCAAATTAATAGATATATTCATTCCTTACGTGAATATTTACAAGCTAAATGTTTAAGATAATATAAATCTCACCAGCAAGGCTGCCGCATACCAATAAATAAATGAAAATTTCATAGGTATATAGTGAAATTTATTAGTATGTCTTAAATAATCACGATATTGGAGAAAATCTATTTAAATACTTACATGTTTTTGCAGAAAGTGAACGTAACATATTTAAGACAAACCTATTTATTCAGGTTTACAAAAAAAACACAACCCAGAAATCACCTTCAGGCAACTGTTGCCAACGTTGGAGAAAAATGATTGGCGAGGTTGGTTGGGGGTTGGTTGCTTTTAAGAATAGAGTATCGAGGTACAGCGGCGAGCTAAGCCGAGAGCTAATACTATGTTCACACTACAATACTTAAGATATCTTAGGCCGCCGAACTCTCTGAGAGAGTTCCACAAACTCTCTCATACCCTGTTCACACTGCGTTATACTATGTTCACACTACGATACTTAAGATATCTTAGGCCGCCGAACTCTCTTAATTTTGAGGTGGTACCCTCCCGGAATTGGAAACCTGTTCACATGGAAAAACTCACTTAAGATAACTCAGTGAACGTCACTGTGTTGTTTGCGCATGCGCTTAAGATAAAACCGCCCGCAACACCCAATCAGTTAATGCGAAGCTTTACAGCCAGCGAGAGTGAATGGTCGTGACTGTCTCTAGCCCGAAGAAAGTTGAAACTCTCTCAGAGAGTTTGTGCACAGACTTCTAATATAAGTAGACTCCCAATCCCATTGTTCTCTGGGGAAGGTTTTGACTCCAACATGTTTTGCTTTCATCGCCAAAAGGGTGCCGTATTTTGGCAGTAATCCCTTTATTGGCAACTTTCGGATTTCATCCTCGCAATAAAATAAATGTAAACATAGAAGCGAAACTACAAGCTGACGCGAAAGTTGTCATTTTAAAAGCTAAAATAAAAAGTTCTTAAAAGAACTGTTAAAGGGTAAATTAAGAAGAAAAGCAAAAGTACGGTCAACTCAAGACAAACGCAGACAGACGATGTTTCGGCGGGAAACTGGAGAGAGATTCCGAGGAGATTTTGGCGGGAGAAAAACCGGTTTGGCGCGCTAAATCTGCCTTCCATCACGTGATGGAGGGCAGAGATGTAGGAGACAAGAAAAGGTTGCCGATTGGGAGTCTACTTATATTAGAAGTCTGTGAGTTTGTGGAACTCCCTCAGAGAGTTCGGAGGTTTAAGAGAGTTCCGATAACGCAGTGTGAACAGGGTATTATCGGAACTATCTTAAACCTCCGAACTCTCTGAGGGAGTTCCACAAACTCTCTGAGTTGGGTTGGGTTGCTTTTTGACGGCCAATTATCTACACGAGGGATATGGGCCCGCCGAGGGGTCTCTCAATGGGGTGTAATCTCGTACAACCGTTCCTGTAATCAGTGAAATCATACTGTAATCAAGTCTTAATCATGCGTAATCATGTCATCACATGTAATCGGTGGTAATCAATGAAATCTTAACGTAATCACATGTAATCAATATAATCATAGTATAATCATGTATAATCAAGTGTAATCTCGAGAAAAATCTATTTTGTCGCCATTCTGTCTTCTTCCTCTCGCTGTCTTCAGTTTAGACGGAAGTTGGGGAAGGCAAAAGCAGAACTGAGAAATGCCCTCCGAAATGGCAGAAAGGCGAGCTCACAGATGAGGAAAGAGATAAGCTAGATAAGAAAGTAGTCTGTGTGTGTGGGGGGGGGGGAGGGGGGGGGCTTTCTCAAGAATTTGTGTTTGATTTTATTCAAAGAACGGTCATCACATTAGCGGTCGGCATGGGGCCATCGTAATGGAGGGAAACTTTCAAACTGGTCGGCCCGGCATCATTAGGACATATTTTTAACGGGCGAGCTGGGGCAACAACAACAAAGGAAAAAAAAATCCGCGGGCTGTCGAACCCGATTTAAAAATTCAAACGAAACCGATAAAATATGAATAATTTTCAATGGATATGACCAGTGTTGGGGCAGAATCTGATTACAGAGTAATGAAATTATTGATTAATTTAAAATACATTATAATCACCTCATAATGCAATTGATTAACACGCAGAGCACTGAAAAGTAATTTCATTTTAAGCTTTTGAATTGTATAACCCGATAATTGTGTAAAGGATTAGAAATCAATTCTTATTTAACATTTTAAGATTTAATTAGATTAATTTTAATCGATTACGTGCGGATTTCGATTACTCTTTTAATTATATAATCTAATTAACCTGCAATGGATTAAAAGATGATTTCAATTACGTTTTTAATTGTATAATCCAGTTAACCTGTAATGGATTGTAGGTCAGTTCCAATTATATGTATTTTAAATATAACTTAGATTACATTCTAATATATTACAAGTTAATGTCGACTAAGTGTATTTAAAATACGCGGGAGATGAGAGGGACCGCAAGCAATTTTTTTAAATCTGATATATATTATTTATAACATTAAAAAAAAATAAAGATAGGAGGGAGTGATAATTGTCACCCGGGGGGGGGGGGGGGGCAATTTTCTAACTTTTTCTGGGTAGTAGTTTAGGTAATAGTTTTTCTAGTTTAGGGCAGAGGGGGCGGCACTTGCTCGGGCGTAAGAACGAAAGGCCAGGGCCGAAACTAAGGGGTGGCAGAGGGGGCATGTGCCCCGGGCGCCAGAACAAAGGGGCGCCAAATGAAGGCTTATACCTTTGGAATGGATCATTTTCTTCTGGTGGACTGATGGCTTCTATTATTACGAAATAGCCATTATAAATGAAGTGTTAGGTGAAGATGAAAGACCAGTCGTAAAAAGTTAGAACTCTGATTTTCTGGTCAGAATGGAGAAAAAAAATGGCCTTAATTTTTTTGCCAAAAAAAATTATGGCCATTTTTTTTTCCATTCTGACCAGAAAATCAGAGTTCTAACTTTTTACGACTGAAAAAATTATGGCCATTTTTTTCCCATTCTGACCAGAAAATCAGAGTTCTAACTTTTTACGACTGCTGTTTCATCTTCACCTAACACTTCTTTTATAATGGCTGTTTCATAATAATAGAAGCCATCAGTCCATCAGAAGAAAATAACTCGGTGAAAGCGGAAACTCGGTTAAGCAGGACTCGGATAATCGGGACTCTAACTGTATATTTTATTTTTTAAATGATCTTTAGAATATTTTTGTTGGTGTTTAGAGGGGAGTAATGACCCCCGTGACCTCCCCCTTGGATCCGCCATTGTAGATTACGTAGTTCAGTATTACATATTTTAAGATTACATGTTTTAAATTTTTAAATAAGTCGGCTATTAGAAAATTAGTAAAATTCTCTTTGTAAATATACTTTGTGGAAGATGGGGGGGGGCGCCAAAATCCATGCTTGCCCCGGGTGTAAAAAAGGTTAGTTTCGGCCCTAGGCGAAGAGAGCGCCAAATGGAAATTTTGTTTGTCGTTTGATAGAAAAATGTATATATATATGGAATTTTGATAAAATTGTCTTGCAGTTAAAAAATCCAAACACGTAAAAATAACCAAAAGTAAAATTTAAAAAATATGCAACGAAAATAGAAAAAAAATCATTTAAAACTATTAAAATGCAAGCGAGAACGTTTTTTAAAGAACGCTCCCATAGGTTTAATATTAAGATTGCAGTCAGGTGCGGCGCCAAAACTTGCCCTACGGGCGGGGGGGGGGCATAGTATCCCGACAGGGGGGCCGGATTAGAGTCCTGCGCAGATCGGGCATATAATATATATATATATATATATATTTGGGTGGGGAGGGGAATGGGTAAAAAAGCGCAAATTTTCATGTTTTAATAAAAGATAATCAAGGGAAAAATTAGTTTAACTCACGGATTATTTTGAGAGCATAGAATCCTGCGTGGTTTGGGTCATACCCGACCCGAACCTGTAATTATATATCCACTCAGCCTGAACCAGTTTAAAAAATTAGTTGGATTAATTGATCCTAATCTGACAAACTTCGACCCAGAACGGACAAGTTTCAATCCGAACCCAATCCCACCCCAAAACTGAAAAAATAAACATAAAAATCCACAATGGAATAATGGAAAACTAGCCTACAATTGTATTTCTAGTATCAATTATATTTTTTATGAAGAAAAACAATATTTCTGTATATGTGCTCCTTGATACCCAAGTAATATAATGTTTCATTTTTAAGTATATTTTGGAGAATATTTTGAGAAATCGGGTAGAATCGAACCCACCCACCAAAAGCAATTTAAGTTAACCCAACTCGAAAAATATAAGTCAATTCGAACCTCTCTGAAAAAATATTCAGTTTAGCCGGATCCGATTCAAACTATCAGTCGGGTTTAGTTTTGTTTGCCCAACTCGATACAGGGTAGATTCGAACCCGAAACGAGATCTGAGCACGACAAAAAATTTCATCCTCCACATTTCGACCCGAACCCAAAATACTCGAACCTCTTAATTAAAAAAAAAAAAAAAAGTATATATATATATATCCATATTGTAATGCAACTATGCAAAAGTAGTGCTAAAATGAATGCAAAAATGAATCAGAAAATAAGCAGTTTGGATTGGAATACACCTTTAAAGGTCGGCCTGAGCCGATACAATTTCTACAAAAAATTCAGATTTTTCTTATCATATAATTCCTTTAAAGAATACTGCATACATATTTATGGGATAATTATGCAGTACGTTTTAAAATTAAGATGTGTTCGCAAGACAGAAAATACACAATAGCAACATTAATGATTACTTAGATTCTTAGACGTTTCAACATTCAAATAAGGATTCATTAAAAAATTAATGTAGTTTAGAAAAAAAAGGATAAAAAAAACAAAACAAATCTTTTGAAGCTGTATAATAAAAAGTAGATTCGTGAAAATATTTCACTGGCCGTTATTAAGAGGGCTGGTCTCTCAGCTTCCGATTTTTCCCTCTCTAATGCAAAGTCTATGTACATTTGATGCATTCGTATATTTAAAATATCTCCTCGGGAAATTAATATTTTTAACTTCTATTTTTTGTGTGCACTTCCTAAAAGATGTCTCTTTTCTTAGTTCTCAAAATATTTCTAAAGTATAGAGTTAATTTTATATGAAGTGTTAAAATCGTACTCACAGTTCGCCCGCTTTTGACACACAAAATATTAAATTCAGCGTAGATTTTAGAAATATTTTAAAAACTAAGAAAAAAAAGAGATCCTTTAAGAAGAGTACACCGAAAAAAGATGTTAAAAATATGAATTTCCTCGAGAAGATATTTGAAATATACGAATACCTCAAAAGTCCATAGACTTAAAACATTACGGAGCAGAATTCCGAAGCTGAGTGACCAGCCCCCTTAAGGCTTTCCTCAAATCCAAAGGAGCTACTTTGACACATTTCTTAATCCATTTCTTCTCGGAAACTCATAAGATTGGCAGGTGTTTTTATTCAGAAACTAGTAATCGAATGACTTTTTTTGATAAAGGCAATATATCTTTGATAATGTCAAATTTAGCGTTTTGAATGAAATTTCAGGAAGCGACTGCATGGGAAAGGAAAAAAATATGCAGCCACGTGATAAGAATCTGTTATAACTCGACAAGTGATTTATTTATCCAAAAATGGAAAATGCTATTAGATTCCAAATCCCTTCAGTGGCTTGTCAATTTTATACCTTCACAGTTAAAAATTAGTCAGAAAATGTGTCAAAGTTTTGAGTTGTTGAGCAGTGAATTTGAGAACCACCTTAAGGTATATTTCTAAAAAGTACGTTAACAGAAGTTCATTAAGGCTATTAATATTTTTACGAAACACATTGCCTACCCTACACATACTGAAAACAATTCTGGCCCTGCTCGACCATGTATAAAAAGAAATGCAAGCCTGATCTCAAACCAGCACAAATCTGCTAAAAAAAAAAAAAAAAAAAAAAAAAAAAGAAAATAAAAGAGCCCGGGTCAGACATCATGTAGCTCTCTGATGCCGATCTCTACATTGGACATGTTACATTTCTGTATTGATGTTGTCAAACTAGCATTGGTTCGTGACGCACATTACATTTATACTTATTCTCGCGAAAGCCATATTCATTGAAAATAGATCATTTTGTCGGCTTCGTTTAAATTTTTATATCTGGTCGCAGGCCTGCTAAATTTTTTTATTGGACCGGCTGGCACGTGCAATTTTTTTACCGGACGGACCCGACCCGTTTATTTTGTTTATCGGCCCGTTGAAAAAATTGTCTTAATTCTGCTCGTTTGGCCCGTGTCGACCTCTAGGCTGAACTACATAATTAGTCTTGTCAAATAACGAAATCTAAACAATCCGAAAAAAATTCCGCTTTATACAGGTTTCCATCATAGAAAGTATAATTGTCGGTATTCTTTATTTTGGAAATATCGAGGGGAACATGCAATATTTTTCATTGAAAATAGGATTCCGTTATAGACAGATTTCATTTTCACATTTTTTACGGTAGTTGTAAAAAAACCGAGAAAAATGCAAACAAAGGCGAAGTATACTCGTATTTAAAAAAAAAAAAAAATGCTACGAAAAAGTAAAAACGCACAACGGTAGCTATCGACTCATTGACTTCACGTATCATTTATGAAAAAAAAAAAATAAAAATTCAAGTGAGAATTCTGAAAAGAACACTCCCATAGGTTTAACATTAGCGTGCGAGTGTTTTTCAACCCTTTCCGTCACTCTGACAAACTTAAATGCTAATGTTAAACCTATAGGAGCAATCTTTACAGATTTCTCGAAATATTTTTAAATTTACTGTTAAATTATCATACACAAAATAATTTCTTTTGTATACGATTCCCGAGGTCGATACCCATTGTCGTGTTTGTTTCAATTTTGATTAGTTTTTTTAAATGAGGATAATTTTATTTTCAGAACCGGTTCCAAAAATGAAAGCGTTTGCATATGAAAAAACTAATTAAAATCGAAATGCACAACGATGGGTATCTATCGAATCGTCCTCGGGTATTCTATGCAAAAACAAATCCTTTAAAAATATTAAAATATAAGCAAGAAATGTATAAAGATTTCTCCCATAGGTTTAACATTAGAGTTGAGTTTCTTTGTGTAACTAGTCACGCAAAGAAGCTGGAACGCTGATGTTAAACCTATGGGATTGCTCTATTGAAAATCTCTCTTTCTTTTAAATGCTTTATTTTTCTGTCTTGGAATGGCTGAGGTTGGTTAACAGTATTTACTTTTTCGATTTTAGTTGCATATATATATATATATATATATATATATATATATATATATATATATATATATATATATATTATGTTATTTGTCACTTTCAGAACAGATTGCGAAAAATAAATCTTCTAAAATCGAAAACGTACAAACTAGAAACATTAAAGATCAATCTCAGATAAACTAAGAAAACAAAATTATTTAAAGATATTAAAATGCAAGTGAGAAATTTGAAAAGAACGCTCTCACAGATTTAACATTAGCTTGCGAGTTTCTTCGCGTGCCAAGTGTAAGATTATATGAACTCAAAAACCAGATTTTTTTTTGCCATGTTTATTCGATTTAATATGGAAAAGTTGTATCCTGTATAATAAGCAGTTAAGTTGTCTATTGTTAAGTTCGGTTAAGTTCTTGGCATTTGTTTGACGCTTGGTTACTTTTTATGGCTTGGCTCGGCAGACAGTTCCGAAGCCAGGAAATTTTTTCGGAATAGGTCCAAACCTTGTCATATATACAAAAAAAAACAAAAAAACAAAAAAAAAAAACCTATGAAAACAGAACCTGTATACAATGTAATCTTAAACAGAAAAATTCATTGTCCCAATTGAAGAGTTACTAAACTTGCAAATATAACTTATAAAAGGGAAACCTGTATAAAACGATTTTTTTTAGATATCTTACGATTTTGTTTTCATAAAGGAAGATTTTCGTGGTCCATTCTCAACGTTTACCTCTAAAGACAAAAAAATGTCTCAAACAGAATTTTTTTAACTGCCCCTTGCTATTCCTTTAATACAGACTTTCTTTTACATACATAAAATATTTTACATACGCAAACATGCATGCACACACACACACACACATATATATATATATATATATTAGAATATTTGTGTAATAACAGAATTTTAATAAACTTTAAGATTGTATTTCCTTATTTATACTTTACAAAATAGCTTATGAAGATAAAGAGTAAGACCAATCTCTGTAATTGAATGTATTAGTAAAATAACTTCGTAGATTAGAAAAGGATTTTAGAATCTCTATAATATAAAAAGGCTGAGTATACACACCGTTTAAAAAAAAAAAGTTTTCTACGGAAATAAAATGTAAATAAGGGTTAAATAAGCTAGATTGTTTCTTAGTAGTAACATACCATGTATTTCAGCATTTAACACACAGCTCAAACATAAATCCAGAATATTTGTTAATGCAAATGTTACTTATTATTGTGGCATAACTATTTCAGTTATTTATTAAATAACATTTCTGTGTGTAAATATGTTTATTTGAGCTTTGCGATATTTGCTAGAATATACAGCATATACAAGTATGCTCCCCAAATGTGTATACTTTAAAGTACAAAACGACAACTGTTTTAGAAGATATTGCAAAAGAGAAACTATATATATATTATAAGCTTTTATTTAACTTAAAACTTCATTCCCCTATACATATACACTGTATACTCTAACCCTGTGAAAAATGAACCTGTCTATAACGGAATCTTGCCTTAAATGAAAATGAAATAAATGCCATACTATTATGAAAGCTAAGTCGAAAACCTGACAAAAACTAAATTTTTTACCAATCTTTACGGTAGTCAACAGATTTGACCGGATTTGACTGTATGCATATGATTTATTCAGTAAACTCGTACCTCATTCGGGAAGGGCATCCAGAACCCCCCCCCCACACACACACACACTTCATTGCCTAAAGCTCTGTGTGTGTAACAAAAGAAAATTTTATCAAAGTCATCTTTTGACAAAGATTCTACGATTTTAAACAGATCATAAAACTTCAGAAAATTCGCCTCCTGTTTCTTGTTTGCTGATTGACAAAAAATTTCACAGAGTTGAAATAATATATCGATCATTTACTTCAACATCAGAACTAAAAAATCGCGATTTTTTAATTCTGACGTTGTTGCAACAAAGAGCGTATCAGCATGTTTTAGAACAGAATAATCACATTCGGGTTTTTACAGGTATTTTGAAATTCGCAACTTCGAACAAAACATCGCAATAACTAACAAGTTCAATAAAACTTCACAATAACTAGTCCAACAATGACATTACTTTTTTCTATTTCAAGTAGGAGATTTAAATCTATTGGTGATAATTCTCGATATAGAATTATAAAATAAATTAAGATTCATTAAATTATGTTAAGTGTGCCGCTTTTGTATTCATGTAAACTCATTTTTTTTTTTACCAGGGCCGAAACTAGCCTTTTTTGAGCCCGGAACAAATATGGATTTTGACCCCCACCCCCCCTCCTCACGCACAATAAAAGTTGTCGACCGCAGATACCCTATACAAAAGAAAAAAAATTCTTTAAAAATAAAAATCATTTAATAATAATTAAAATGCTACAAGGAAATATGTAAACAACGCTCCCATAGGATTAACATTAGCTTGAGAGTTAAGAGCTTACACTATTCACGCGAAGAAACTGGACCGCTAATGTTAAACCTATGACAGCGTTCTTTTAAAAATTTCTCACTTGCATATTAATAGTTTTAAATGATTTTATTTTCTTCTGTAAATAGCTGAGAATGAATTCTACAAGGGCTACAATCACTCTACCAGGGAGCCAACCAAAAAAATGGCAAATGCATGAATCCCTGGCAGAAGAAACCCCTCCGCCAATCAGCCAAGAAAACTGACCTAGAAAACAGCGACACATATATTGAAACACAGTCGGCCCCGCTTAATTGCATACAGTTGGTTCCACTGAATTGTATGCATTTAAGCGGGTTATGCGTTTAAGCGAGGACAGCAATTAATGTTAGCAGTATACGTTATCAATTGATTATATACCACAGATATGATAAATATTAATGAACATCATTTACCTAATAATTTAAAAAATATTCTTTTAATAATTTAGATTTTAATTATTAATTTTAAATAATTTATTATTACTCTCTATATAACAATATATGGAATAGGGTATAATGTATTATTACACTATTTACGTTACATGGTTTAATTTTTCATTATAATGTATGTAAAATTAAAATGAAAGTAAAAAAAAAAAAAAATTGTTTTAAATCATACCTTTGAAATATATATATATTATATATTGAAATATATGAAATATATATTATAAATTCTGCATAAATTCATTTTATTTTCCAATTATTTGTCAATTTATCACTTTTTTTTTCTTGTTGTTGTTGCCTACACAAAAAACCTTTTAGGGAAATTTGTTTTTTCCTACCTCGGATACTGTATTTCTCAATTTCCGGCGCTAAATATTGTTCCTTTATTCTCTTGACCATCCCGATTGTATTTTCCCCCGATTCCAGGATTTTCCAAAAAGTATCCCTAGCATATTGAGTCACTGCATGTACGACAAGCTTTAAAAGACAAGAAAAACATAATTGTCCAAATTCAACACTCCTATGCGTTTCCTAGAATTTAGATAATAAAGTCTTCTTTTACGACGGTTTCTGTTCTTCGATCTTAGATATAACAAACCATTGTTACAACAACCAAAAGTTCTTCCTTTCTTCACATTCATCACTATAACAGGAATTTATAAAATGCGGATTACTAGATTGGAGATATTTATGCAATTAATCGGGGATTGTTATGTGATAAAACGAGTATATTTAACATTAACCTTATGGGGAGCGTTTTTGTTCCACGGCATTCTATGCATATAAGCGGGGTATGCAATTATCCGTTACCCGATTAAGTGGGGCCGACAGTATTACGAAAACTATGGCATCCAAGCACCATAGATAAAAGTATAAGAAACAGCAATTATAGTCATTTACAAGCATATGACTTATAAGTAAACAGAAAATCATAAAGAAAACAGAATAAAAACAGACAGTATAGACATATACAAAAATAACACATGACTTCTATGTAAACACAAAAATTAAAATAAAAACAAAATGAAAACAGTGTTTAAAGTTATTTACAAATACGAAAGGCTTAGGAATGAGGAAAATAATAAAGTTCAATAAAAGTTCACGAAGATAAACAGGCAGAAACACCGTAGAAAAAAAAGATTCTTTAAAAGCGATATTTGATGAAAGAGTAGAGTTTATTAAATTCATTGTATAGGATGCAGAGTTTTTTATAATTTGATTTGGATAACAAAACGTTCTGAAGATTCCAGTTCAATGTTCTATTGCGGACAAAATTAAAACAAAAAAGTCCTTCCGGCCAGTGCCGGGAGGAAGAGGTAGCTTTCATAATCCTTATTTAAAAAAAGCCAACTTATATCGTGCAAACACACGAAGCTCAATTTAGTGGAAACCGAATATAGGAGATTCAATACTAATTTTTATCAATATAATAAATGAGAATTTCGCGAAATTAGTCAGCTTTATCCAAGCTGCTTTTCTTTAAAGTAACTTATATTTGGCTGCCGAATTCGGCAATTTCTTAAAGTGCCTGTCATTTTAAGACAACATGGTGGATGAGGCTAAGCAGTGAACATGGTCGAGAGTTTAGTAATTGCTGTGCACGTGCTCACTCACATCGGAATCGGTTAATATATAAAAGTGCTGTCGCATGCAAAAAATCAGATTTTTCAAAATGTCACCCACAATAGAAATTGAAACTGCTATATCTGAGCCATTTTTTAAGGTAAAGACAAACAAAAAATGCTCCTGAATCCTTATATCAAGATCAAATACTTAAGAAAGAAACCTTTTTCAATTTCTAATTTTTTTGCACCTCACTTTAAATATATATATATTTTTTTAATTTAATGGCCGCCATTTTGAAACAAGATGGCTGATGAATCTGGCCAGCGAACTTGGTCGAGGTGTTGATGTATACTATCCACATGCCTTCTTACATCGAAATAGGCGAATACGTGTGTTATCGCATGACAAATACAAGATCGTTTCAAAATGTTAGCCATGCTAGAAATTCAAAGTGCTATAAATCAACCATTTTTTAAGATATCAACAAAAGAACAAATTTTCAGAAACAAAAACTGCTCCGGAATCTTTGTATCAAGGCCAAACACATAAAAAAAATCTTTTTCATTTTCCAATTTTTTAATACCTCATTTTGAATTTTAAATTTAATTTTTTTTTAATGGCAACCCTTTTGAAACAAGATGGCGAATGAAGCTGGCCAACGAACTCGGTCGAGACATTGGTATATACTATGTACAGACCAAGTTACATCCAAATAGGTTCATAAATACGCCTGTTATCGCGTGACAAAAATCAGGTCGTTTTAAAATGTCAGCCACAAGAGAAATTCAAAATGCTATTACTCAGCCATTTTTTTTTAGATATAGACGAAAGAAAAACTGTTCCGGAATCTTTGTATTAAGGTCAAACACATACAAAAAAAATGTTTTTCATTTTCCAATTTTTTGGTATCTGATTTAAATTTTTTTATTTTTTAATTTTTTTAAATGGCCGCCATTTTGAAACAAGATGGCGGATGAAGCTGGCCAACGAACTCGGTCGAGATATTTGTATGTACTATGTACACACCAATGGTGAATCTAAGTCGGTTCATAAATACGCCTGTTATTACATGAGAAATATCAGGACGTTTCAAAATGTCAGCCACGCTAGAAATTCAAAATGCTATAACTCAGCCATTTCTTAAGATATAGACGAAACAAAAACTGCTCCCGAATCTTTTTATCAAGGTCAAACACATAAGAAGAAAATATTTTTTCAATTTTCAATTTTTGGTACCACATTTCAAATTTAAATTTTTCTTAAAAATTTAAATGACCGCCATTTCTAAACAAGATGGCGGGTGAAGCCGGCCAACGAACCCGGTAGGGACATTGGTATGTACTATTTATAAACGAAGTTACATCCAAATCGGTTCATAAATACGCCTTTTATCGCGTGACAAAATTCAGGACGTTTCAAAATGTCAGCCACGCTAGAAATTCAAAATGCTATAACTCAGACATTTTTTAAGATATAGACGAAACAAAAACTACTCCGAAATCTTTGTATAAAGGTCAAATACATAAGAAAAAAATATTTTTCCATTTTCAATTTTTTGGTACCACATTTCAAATTTTAAATTTTTAAAATTTTTTTAAATGGCCGCCATTTTGAAACAAAATGGCGGATGAAGCTGGCCAACGAACTCGGTCGAGAGATTGGTATGTACTATGTACTCACCGAATTACATCCAAATCGGTTCATAAATACGCCTTTTATCGCGTGACAAAATTCAGGACGTTTCAAAATGTCAGCCACGCTAGAAATTCAAAATGCTATAACTCAGCCATTTTTTAAGATATAGACGAAACAAAAACTGTTCCGGAATCTTTGTATAAAGGTCAAATGCATAAGAAAAAAATATTTTTCCATTTTTAATTTTTTGGTACCACATTTCAAGTTTTAAATTTTTTTTAAATTTTAAATGGCCGCCATTTTGAAACAAAACGGCGGATGAAGCTGGCCAACGAACTCGGTCGAGACATTGGTATGTACTATGTAAACACCGAATTACATCGAAATCGGTTCATAATTACGGGAGTTACAGTGTGACATAGGTCAGATATATATATATATATATATATATATATATATATATATATATATATATATATATATCAATTTTGAACGGAGGGTGGTTTCGGGGTCTGGGGGTCATGATCGATGAAAATATACCAAAATTTTTTGAAATCGCTTTCCTCCGAACGGCTGCAATAGGTAGCTTTTTTGTAAAGAAAGCTACCTAAAAGCATTAAAAGACATTTGCCGAAGATGTAATGTTTGAAAACCAATGATTGAATTTTAACCGGGTTAGTGTTTAATTTTTCGATTTTGGTTGCAGATTTTTTTTTATTTTTATAAAGTTACTTTCAGTTTCACAAATTTGAAAAGAACGCTCCCATAGGCTTAACATTAGCTTGCGAGTTACTTTGTCTTTAATGTATATAAATATATATATAATATACATACATTTTTGTATGAAATGAAAAATAAAATCTTCATTTGGCGCCCCCATAACTTTCCTCGCCTTTCGTTCTGACGCTTGGGGCACATGACCCCTCTGCATCCCCCTAGTTTCGGCCCTGTGCTTTACTGTAAGTTTTAGCAACATTGGTCCCACCAAATTCTCCGTTGATGAAGTTTTACACTTTATCTAGTTACAATAACATCTCTCAAAACGGAATTACTAGAGATCGGAAAAATACCGTTTTAAACAGGTATCCGCTTTAGCCAGAGTATTTCTGTGATTATCCATCCTTTCGTAATCGGGATCATGAAATGTTTCTGTTTTTAATTTTTCACAGGCTTTACTGCTACAAAGAAGGAATCGCAAAGGTCTGGATAAATGTTCCATTTTACATAGATTTTTATATTAGCGGGTATAAATTGTACAGTGTTAATTTCGTCAAACTTTAATTTTTTTCCATTTATGGCGCGCTTCGTTACAGACATGTTCTAATGTCGTAGATTTAACTATAGTACATTTATGCTCTCAAGCGGTTATTATCAGTGACGGATCCAAGGGGAAGGAGACGGGGGTCATGACCCCCCTCGTAAACAACAGAAAAATGCTAAAAGTTATTAAAAAATGAAATATATCTTAAATTCTTTCAATCCCCCTCCTCCGAAATTTGTTCAACAATGCGAATCTCTCTGACTCTTTAAACCTCTACTCAAATCAAAATTAGGTAATTTCTGATACATCCGTGAAAATATTACTAATCTCAAGAAATTTGAAAGTGCACTTATTCGGAAACTATGTGATCGAAACTGTTTTCCATTTTTCAATAAAAGCGAAGAATCTTACCAAAAATTCCATAAAATTTGGCATTTTAAACTAAATTTCCGGACGCGAATGCAAATTGCTCTCTCATGATGACCTTTCTGTGGCTCTCAAGTCCTAAAAATTGGCTTAAAATGCTAACTTGACAACATTTCTGAATCATTCTTCACATTTATAAGAAAATGGGAAATGCTACGATTTCTTGGTATCTCAATGAAATCTATATATATATATATTAACGAATACTACTGAAAATATTTTGTATTTAGGAATGAAAATGATTTCGCGAAAGTATCAGAAAAATCGTCAGTTTTAATTTGAGAATAGCCTTCAATATAAAAATTTATCATGAAGTGGTGTAACCCCCCCCCCCACACACACACCCCAAAAAAAAGGATCCATGACCCCCTCTAAATTGAGTGCTGGATCCACCCTTGGTTATTATAGAGTGGATAAATTTTAGAGAATACATGTGAAAACGTCTATAATGGAATCCTGTATTAAACGGAAAAAAATAATGGTTCTGGCGAAAGAAACACTTTAAAATTATACCTGCTAAAACGAAAAATTTCGGAATTTTTGCCGTTTTAGCAGATGCTACTACTTTTTTATTCATGATTTAGTGTACGAACCCATCGTTATGGGGGGGGGGGACATTCCGACCCCACTCCTTTGGCAGAACGGTGATAGGCAAATGACCGTCCTGCTTGATACTATTTTCTTATTTTGGACAAATCTAAAAAATTAACATGTAAAAAAAAGAAAAAAAATTGCCGTTTTAGCAGAAGTTACTACTTTTGTTATTCATGATTTAGTGTACGGACCTATCGTTAGAGGGGACATTCCGACCCCACCCCCTTGGCTAAGCCACTGTCGGCAGAACGGTGATAGGCAAATCACCGTCCTGCTTGATACTATTTTCTTATTTTGGACAAATCTAAAAAGTTAACATGTAAAAAAAAGAAAAAAAATTGCCGTTTTAGCAGAAGTTACTACTTTTGTTATTCATGATTTAGTGTACGGACCTATCGTTAGAGGGGACATTCCGACACCACCCCCTTGGCTAAGCCACTGTCGGCAGAACGGTGATAGGCAAATCACCGTCCTGCTTGATACTATTTTCTTATTTTTGACAAATCTAAAATGTTAACATGTAAAAAAAAGAAAAAAAAGATTGCCTTTTTAGCAGAAGTTACTACTTTTATTATTCATGATTTAGTGTACGGACTCATCGTTAGAGGGGGACATTCCGACCCCACCCCCTTGGCTACGCCACTGTCGGCAGAACGGCGATAAGAAAATCAGCGTCCTGCTTGATACTATTTTCTTATTTTGGACAAATCTAAAAAGTTAACATGTAAAAAAAAAAAAAAAAATGCCGTTTTAGCACAAGTTACTACTTTTATTATTCATGATTTAGTGTACGGGCCCATCGTTAGAGGGGGACATTCCGACCCCAACCCCTTGGCTACGCCACTGTCGGTAGAACGGTGATAGGAAAATCACCGTCCTGCTTGATACTATTTTCTTATTTTTAACAAATCTAAAAAGTTAACATGTAAAAAAAATAAAATAAATTGCCGTTTTAGCAGAAGTTACTACTTTTATTATTTATGATTTAGTGTACGGACCTATCGTTAGGGGGGACATTCCGACCCCACCCCCTTGGCTAAGCCACTGTCGGCAGAACGGGGATAGGCAAATCACCGTCCCGCTTGATACTATTTTCTTATTTTGGACAAATCTTAAAAAAAAAAACAGATGTTTGGAAGGCAGTAAAATCGAGTAAAACTGTTAAATCATAAATTTTAGCAATTTAATCACGTATTTCCAAGTGAAATCAACTGTAATCAAGTGTAAACAGCTGTAATCTAGGTGTAATCAGGTATAATCACATGTAATCTAGGTGTAATCAGGTATAATCACATGTAATCATAGTAATCCGCTGAATCAGCTGTAATCAAGGTGATTCCGTAATCTCGTACACGATTTCTCCCATTGAGAGACCCCTCGGGGCCCGCAAACTCTCTGAGAGAGATTCAACTTTCTTCGGGCTAGAGACAGTCACGACCATTCACTCTCGCTGGCTGTAAAGCTTCGCATTAACTGATTGGGTGTTGCGGGCGATCTTATCTTAAGCGCATGCGCAAACAACACAGTGACGTTCACTCAGTTATCTTAAGTGAGTTTTTCCATGTGAACAGGTTTCCAATTCCGGGAGGGTACCACTTCAAAATTAAGAGAGTTCGGCGGCCTAAGATATCTTAAGTATCGTAGTGTGAACATAGTATTAGTGAGTTTCGACTTACTTCGGCTAGATACAGGAATGACCTCTCGCTCTCGTTGGCTATGAAGCTTTGCTTTTACTGATTGGCTGTTGCGGCCGTTTTTATTTTAAGCGCATGCGCATAGATTACTTTTGATCAGATCACAGATACAGTGACACTACTGAGATATCTTAAGGTAAGTTTCTCCATGTGAACAGGCATTTAATTCCGGGAGGGTACCACTTCAAATCTGACGGTCTAAGATATCTTAAGTTTCTAGTGTGAACAGGGTATAAGCGGCTCGAACGGCTGGGTCTGTTCAAGATGGAAGGGACTCCGCGCGCGCGCTCAGGAGTCAGGAACGTGGAGTTAGTCTTTATCATGAATGGAATTAACTTTCAGTGCGTTCGGGAACAGATCATCCAGATAGTTCCAGATCGGGAACAGTGATTTGGTTAATGGAGGATATTTCAAATATGGGTTCGAGGCTGAAAAAAGTCACGTGATACCGAGCTTCTAACTGATAAGAAGGGAAGATGCTACTGCTTTGCCTGATCAACTGTTTCATTGGCTAACGGGGATTCACATTACACGTCAATGGAGTCTTCCCTTCTTTACGCTAGACGTTTTTACCTTGATCACGTGATCAAAACGCCGATGAAATATCCTCCATTATGGTGCTAATGATAATGGTAATCTGTTGAATATGAAATTTGAGCTTGATGGCAGAATAGATCAGTTCACATCACGTGACTTTTTTCGGAGAACAATGAAAAGAGCTGTAGGACACGCAAACAGAAAAAGCATTGATAAAGGTAGCGACAGCTGTCCTACAGAAGAAGCAAAAACCTGTTCGTGACGTCACCTTGCACAGCTCTATAAGGAAAGGGTCGAATTATTGCGGATCAGCAAGAAAAACCTGTCCATTCTTTATGACTTCTACTGTACACATGAATTAGGGAAATTTGATTGGTCTACGTTTAAGAGGTGTCTGATATGATTGGCCTACGTCGCCAAGACTATTACTGTAATGATCGTTATGACAAAAATGTATTGGTAGATTGATTGACGGACGGGTTTGTTGGTAAACATGCCCTTTCCTTATAGTTAGAGCACTGAACTTGAGACTAGGGGCTATAAGGAAAGGGCGTGTTTACAAACAAACACTTCCGTCAACCAATCTACTGCTACATTTTTATCATAGCGATCATTGCAGGAAATCAACATGGCGACGTAGGCCAATCATATAATAGATCTGTTAAATCAATCTGTTAAAGACCAATCAAATTCCCGGAGTTCATGTGTATAGTAGGAGTCATAATGAATGAATAGGTTTTTCTTGCTGACCAGCAGTAATGGAGGATATTCCATCTACGTTTTGATCACGTGGTCAAGGTAAAAACTTCTAGCGTAAAGAAGGGAAGGCTCCGTAGACGTGTAATGTAAATCCCCGCTAGCCACTGAAACAGTTCATCAGGCAAAGCAGTAGTGTCTTCCCTTCTTATCAGTTAGAAGTTTCTTGGGTAAATTACCGATATCACGTGACTTTTTCAGCCTCGAACCCAGATTTGGAATATCCTCCATTCGACCAACAGTCACGTCAGCTGCCCTTTCCTCGAGGCAGGCTACCGCGGTGTAGAGCTACTGAAACTCCAGCGCCTAGAAGATACAGTGTGGAAAACGGCTATTCCTATAATGCTTTAAAAAGTGCTAAAAACTTGTATCCCATAAATCTCCATCAATGCTCAGCGGAAATATGCTGATACGAGCGCCATCTCGTAACTCTTTTCAATATAAACCCTGTGTTTTCAAAAATTATAGAATGTTAAATACCGGAAACTATAAATATAAGATATTTTAGTCTGTTATAAGCTAATTTAGTTAAGGAATGACGTGAAATAGGTTAAAGAGTCTCTTTTAGAATGACTATCGTTTTTAAATCACTACGATGGCGCTACGATCGACATCTTGTTATTCAGCATCGTTGTACATTTATGGGATTCAATTTTTTAGCACTATTTTGTAACCGTTTTCCACACTGTATCTTCTAGGCGCTGTAACTGAAACAATCTAGTATATCTAGTAGCCTTACCGCGGTGGGTCCGATTCCTCTTTTTTTACAGACCGCTGGAGTCACGTGAGGCCCGAATGCACCAATGAAGGTGTGCGAAAAGAGCATCACGTGACTCCAGCGGTCTGTAAAAAAAGAAGAATCGGTCCCACCGTGGTAGCCTGTCTTTCTCGTTAGCCTCGCCCTTTCCTTATAGAGTTGTGCAAGGTGACGTCACGAACAAGTTTTTGCTGCTGCTGTAGGACAGCTATCGCTACCTTTATCAATGCTTTTTCTATTTGTGTGTCCTACAGCTTTTTTCATTGTTCTCCGGTAAAAGTCACGTGATGGGAATTGCGCTATGGGATCGAATCCTACGTGCGATTTTACAAAGCATCACGCATAGAGCCATTGAAGACGAAGTCGAATGATAATTGGTCGGTTGCCCAAGCATTGTACACTGTTAAAAATATGCAGCAATTGCTGCAAACTCACTCCACCATTTTTATAGAATATTTCTGTTCTGACCAATGAGAATGCTCCATAATATAGTCAAGTTACAGTTTCCTATAAAAGCGATGGAGTGACGATGCAGCAAATGCCCCAGATTTTTAACAGTGTAGGAGAGGCTTCGTCCACTGGAAGAGAATATTTTTAATTTCGTTGAAGATTCATAAATTAGTCAGACTTTGCATATTCATATTTGCTGTATTGTTAATGATGCATAAATGCGTCCAACAAAAATGATTAACTTATTCATTTAAAAGAAAACAATCTATATGTACAAATATAATTTAATATGAAGCAGATCGAATGAGCAATCAAAAATTTCAACACTTTTCTTTCTAAAGAAAAATAAACCAATATTTTAAATGAAAAGGCGAATGAAATTTTTTTTAATTTATACAGTCTTCAATAAATAGAATTAAAATTCTAGTGCTCAATTCACCTTGGACTAATCAATCCTTAATACATCCCCAAACATCAATCACTAATAACATTTAAATCCCACTGACGACGGCCTTGTGAAGGTTGAAACGTTCTGGGTTTTTTTCTAATGTATTTTAAGATATTTTGATGTATTTTAAATACTTATAAATTATATATATGCACCTGAAAGTAATTCTTGTACAGGTATTTGTACTGTTTATATGAATTTAATTATACCGTCTTGGGTAATTTTTTTAAGGGGGGGAGAGATTATACGTTTTGCATATTTCAGTAGTGTATAACAAAACCTTATATAATATTAAAAAATAAATATTAATAAATAAAGACACAATCTTGCTTAATGGTACACAAAACACGAACTTTAATAAGCTAAAAGTTAACTTCTACGTTTCGAGCTGTTTCTATAGCCGTCTTCAGGAAAATATGATGGTAAAAAGGCTCAAAGTTCAGAGTCGAAAGCTTCCTGGGCGAGAGATAATTAGTCGAAACTTGACCAATGATTTGAATACAAAAATGTAGTGTTGCCATCTAGTGAAAATAAATAATTATTAATGAACTGAGATCAAACGAATCAAAAGGTCGATTTAAGAAATCACGAGTGCCGCCATATACACATGAATATATGACGTCAGGCTAAATAAGTGCATTTCTTCACCCCTGGCAGGAGTGAGTAATCACTTTTTCATAGGTGTGAATGTTCAATTTTTATGTAGTGCATTCTTTTTTTATGCTGTTTCATAGGGATTTTAAAAGAATCGCGAATTTTAGAGCATGCAATGAAAATAAGTACAAGCTTGCTAAAAATTGGAATAAAATACTTTATTGACAATATTTATTTAATTCATAGTTTGTAATATTAATTGATCTTTTAAGGAAAAACTCGATTAAAGTTCCATGTGAATTAAATTAGATTACTGACAGAAAAAAAAAACTAAAATATTTTATTACAATCTTATCCCTTGTGTTTGCCTTCATTGCATGCTCTATAAATATATGATAATTTTAAAATAAAGTTTTGTTTTAAATATAAAATCTTATCTTTTTACCATGCTTTTTTGCAAAATATCGCTATTTTGGAGCCCTATTCTTTTAAAATATTTTTAATTTTTCCACTTTAAAAACAATGCTTATCAACTAATATATTTTTTTAATAAGTTCTAAGCTTGATTAAATATTGAGAATTAGTCGTCCTTGCTGACCAGTTTGGTCTTCCTTAAAGGTATGCTAAGCATTGTATCATTTTACATTTATTCATAATTTAATTTACTTACTTAATCCTTCGCCAAAATGGAAAATTATGATACAGAAAACATGAACTCGGTATTTTTATGTTAGCCGGGTGCAAGTGATAAATCGCCAAACGTTGTTCCCATCGTATTTTTCGTATTTCATTTAAAATTCTTAAATGAAATGTCACTCATTTTATTTAAATAACCTTTATTTAAAACTGAAAAATTGAAAATGTATGAATCAAATTATTTCTTAAAAAAAAAAGAAAAGAAATAATTAATACCATAAACCATGATATTTAATTTCAATATCAAAGCTTTGTTTTAATTTACCACGCGAAAAATTGTTTTTGACAGTCGCATGAAATGGACCATTATAATACTGATGACATGATGACCATGGAACAATATATTGGGGATTTATCACCTGCTCCCGGCTAACAATTACCAAATTGGCCGCCTTTCATATAAAAAGCGAAGCGGTCAACCCGGAACTGTTGATGACAGTCACATGACTTAGGCTATTATGTTACATAAATTAACATACAAGATAGGACATTTCCATAGAGAATAATAGTAATACGATTGCGATCGCAGCGCCTTTAGTGACAATGGGGAAGAAACTTTCCATCCTTGTAATATTTTTGTTATTGAGCGTCTACCTTATTATGAACTTTCTTTTTTTATTGTTGCATATTTACGTTTTCAACAGAATCTTACACCGATACATGGAACTAGAATAGATATTCTATTCTATATATCTAATATCTATTCTATGTTCATGCACGAATGTATGCTCTTTATTATTATTATTATTATTAACCATTTAGAAAAATGTTTATTGTCCTCTGTCAGGGTAGGAAATCAAAAACACATCTGAAGCGTTTTATTGGTTGAATCCACATTTTGTTCGTTTTCTGATTGGTCCCAAATGAGCGTAATTTCCAAGGTTACATTATGAAATGGAGTTTTTGAAAATTAAGAAATGACACATTTTGGTGCTTTTCATTATTTTACTCCATATATATTGGTTCAAAGTTGATCTGAAAATTTTTAAAGTGTATAATGCCAGTCTTTCACCCTCGTCAGCGGAGTGAGATATTTCACCCTCGACACCGGGGTGACATATTTCATTCTCGACAATGGAGGGAAATATTTCACTCCTTCCTAGGGAGTGGAAAATTCCACGCTTTAAGAAACATATTTTTATAAAATTCACTCCAAAAAGAGCAAAAATGCCTATCACTCGTTCAAACAGTGAACTTTTCACTCCTCCCAATTTTAGAGTGTGGTTCTTGAAATATGACGATCTCTAAAGTTGATTCAATCCTGAAAAATGCAGCATATAAAAAATGTAGCAACGCTGTCTGTTAGGCGATTTACATTGAAACCTAATAAGCAACAACTTATGTCAACGTCTAACTGAATTTGAAGTTTGATGAAAATCCGTGCATTGGTTCTTGAGATATAGCTATTGCAGAATTTGTGAAAAAGCAGAACCACCTGTTGGCGTTTTACACCAAATTTCGCCTAGCAGCTCGAACGGCTGGGTCTGTTCAAGATGGAAGCGCACGCCGCACAGTGTAAGATTTCACGAATCTAGCGGGTCAAAATTCAATTTATGAAAATTACCAATATAAAAGTAATAAAATTGATCTTACTAGAGATAAAATGGTTATGCATTATGAAAAAATACAGTGAAACCTCCCTGTGCGACCACCTCCATTAAGCGACCCCCTCCTTGAACGACCATTTTTTCATGGAACGAAATTTATTCCCATACGCTCAATACTAATTTTACCTCCATTCAGAGACCATCCTAGTTGGACTCCCTCCATGAGCGACCAATTTCTTTGAAGAGAACGAAACAAATTCCGCTTTTTCCTGGTCGCTTGAATAAGGTTTTATTACAAAAATAATTCAGGAAAGCGCATTATTCATTAAACTTCTAAACTAAGTTTAGAATTTTTTTTTAATTCGGGTAACTTTTATGGGTTTAAACCCCTATGTGCCTTTTATTGAGATGTTAATGTCATGATTTGTAATGCTTAAAGGCAGATATATTGCTAGCGGCCACTGCAGCATCCTTAAAAAAATCTTCCTTTTTCTATTTCCTACATTAATATTATCATGCCATTGTTTTGGAGTTTTAATAATAATTCTCTTTTAAGTCTAAATCTTTCAATTATATTTATTTTCTTTCTGCGATACTTCATTTTTCTTCAGGTTTTCGGAGCTGCTATCTCTTTACATCAAATCTATAATCAATATGTAAGAGGCATCCCATAAATCTTAATGGTTTATGTTGTGCCTATAAGCTCCAAGAAAATTTGTGAGTATTATTCGTATATTATCGAATCATTTTTAAGTTATTCACTACCTTGAATTTTCCGTTACAGACATTGCATTTTTAAGTTGCTTTATTTGAAGATAGAATGCTGCACATTGTGCTATCTACCACCGTGTCTTCAAATTTGTGCTCTATGTCATACGTCTGAACATTGAATTCTACTACAGTTAGTGCAAGAGCTATAAAGATTTAATTTCTGATAATTTCAAATTTTTCTGTTATTGACTGATCAGTTTCCATGATGAACTTAAACTTTATAGATCTAGAGTAAGAAGTAGATGATGGCTGTGGATTTACCCATTATAAAATTTTGATTTTCTTCATTACAGCCCTTTTTTATATGACGAGTATCCGGTTTTTTGAACGATTTTTTAAAATTTGGTTGCTCTTTAGGGGCTTTCAGATATATTTTTTAACATATCCATAGCATCCTTTTTTCTAGATTGTCTCAGTTTTAAACACATGGAGTGTTTAAAAATTTGTGTTCCGGGAATAACGAATGCAACATTTGTCTTTTGATTTTGGTCCACTTAAATACAAAAAAATTGTTTGGTTGTCCAACCTTTTTCTGGTAGTAATATTATTACTCCTGCCCTGTAAATATATTTCTTGTTGATATTCGAATCTGTCCATCTCTTATTTTACTTCAAAAAACGTTTTTTAAGAGATGCCAGTTTCTCCATCTTTGATTACTGCCAAATATAAATGAATGGATCAGCCGCTTAATCTGGTCTAACATAACAGATGAGCAATGTTGAAGATTATATTTGTGTAATAAATAGTCTATCAGGTTATTTTTAGAATTAAAGGGGGATGGTTCATGTCTAGTAACATAATTTTTTAAAATCACATATAATTCTCTTTTCGAAATTTACACTTCCGTACCTGACAAAAAATTACTTATATTCAAGAGTTGCAAATAGTGGCAGCTGAAATTGATTTATTCTATATCTATATGCATACATATTTACAAAAATAAATATATTACAATGTACAATCGTGTACGAAATTTTTGGCAGCTTTTTAAAATTTAGCATATGCTATTAAATTTTTAAATAATTTTTATATTGACTTAAAAAGTTATTTTTTAAATATAATACTTCTAAATAACTATTGTAACAGTAAGATACAAAGTATCTACATTGTTGCAAAGATTCCATACTATCATTAAGAAATATTTACAAAATAAGTATGTTTTTAGCCAAAAAAATCAATGGCAATTACAACTACAGAATCGCCATTCTAAAAAGGTTGAAAGAAAATTTGGTTTTTGAGCCGATTTTTGATAGTGTTGTTGTGGAGTTAGGCTGCTATCACTGTGCATTTTTTTCCTCCAATGTGTTAGATGTTATTTGAAACATCTAAAAACGAAATTACTGCAAGTCGATTTTTGGACTTTTTTCCCGCTAGATTTGCAAAATCTTACACTGTGCGCCGCACGCGCGCTCAAGAGTCAGGAACATGGCGTTGGTCTTTATCGTGAATGGAATTAACCTTCAGTGCGTTTGGGAACAGATCATGGATTTGGTTAATTATGGTGCTAATTATAATGGAATTGAATATGAATATGAATGGTCATTTCTGTTGAATATGAAAGGTGAGCTTGATGGCAGAATAGAGCAGTTCACATCACGCGACTTTTTTCGGAGAACAATGAAAAGAGCTGTAGGACACACAAACAGAAAAAGCATTGATAAAGGTAGCGATAGCTGTCCTACAGAAGCAGCAAAAACCTGTTCGTGACGTCACCTTGCACAGCTCTATAATAAGACTCCTATAATAGGAACTGACGCATTCTCCCTCAATTGGCACCCGATTTGGAGACCAGTCGAAAAACCAAACTAACTTTCTGCCATTTAACAGTCAAACTGTTCGACGAAACTACGCCTAACAAGGCCGGGTTACTGATTGGCGCCTTTATCGCTATTCCCGCGCCGCGCACTTGCAGTGAAAAAAAAACAAAAAATAATTGTGAACGCGACAAGACAGAATGTGGAATTCTTTCATTAAACTAATTGTGTATCGTACGCAAATATAAAAAACACTTCTACTATTTACCCAAAATGTTCTTTAATTTTATTAGTTTAATTTTCAAATTTTTATTTTTTTTAAAACAATTACTCCCTCCCCTCCATCCCTTTTATGCATTTTTCTTTCTTTCTTTTATATATATTGCTATAACATAGGCGTAACCAGGGGGGGTGCCCTGGGTGCCCGGGCACCCCCCCGTTTCCGCAGACTCGAGCACAATTATTTAAAAAAAATCGAAATCTACAAAAGAAAAAAGAAGTGAAAGTAGATTTCAATTAGTTTAGTTCAGAAAACTAAACGGCTAAGTTTTGAAATGTGATAAAAAAAGAAATCCACATTATTTTTTCTTTCTTTCTTTCTTTCTTTTTTTCTTTTTTTTTTAAAAGAAAATTATGTTGTTTATCTTTTTTAAAACTAGAATATTTGTAAGAATCTGTATTAGTCATGGTAATTCAAAAAGGTGGCTTTATAATCCCACTTTGACGTCATTTGTCTGTGGGATATGTTTTTAACGCCGTTGTTTCTATTGCATGTTTCTGCAATTTCACGAGAAATTAACGCAAGTTCTTGACGAGGATAGAAACTATTTGTCTCTTTGCTTTGGTAAAGTCAAGAAAGAAGCAAAAAAAATTGAAAGGCGATGCAAATGTGAAACGATAATTCCAAATTTCGATTAGCCGAGGTAAAGCTGGGAGGGGGGGGACACATACCCTACCTCCTTTGTCAATGAAAAGAAGTCCTTCCGGCCAGAGCCAGGGGCCGGAAGGCCTTTCATATTCCTTATTTTTAAAAAGCCAACTTATATTATTCAAACACACGAAGCTCAATTTAGTAAAAACCGATTATAGGAGATTAAATACTAATTTTTATCAATACTAAATATTATTATGAAAGGGAATTTCGCGAAATTAGTCAGCTTTATCCAAACTGCTTTTAAATAAAGTAACTTATATTTGGTTGCCAAATTCGGCGATATCTTGAAGTGCCTGCCATTTTAAGACAACATGGTGGATGAGGCTAACCAGTGAACTTGGTCGAGACCTGTGTAATTCATGTGCGCATGCTCACTCACTTCGGAATCGGTTGATATATGTACGAGTGCTGTCGCAGGCAAAAAATCAGATTTTTCAAGATGTCACCCACATTAGAAATTCAAACTGCTATATCTGAGCCATTTTTTAAGATAAAGACAAAACAAAAAATCCTCCGGAATTCTTATATCAAGGTCAAATACTTAAGAAAGAAACCTTTTTCAATTTCAAATTTTTTTGCACCTCACTTTAAATATAATTTTTTTTAATTTAATGACCGACATTTTGAAACACGATGGCTGATGAAGCTGGGGAGCGAACTTAGTCGAGACATTGCTATATACTATCCACATGCCTTCTTACATCGAAATAGGTTAATAAATACGCGCGTTATCGCGTGTCAAATATCAGATCGTTTCAAAATGTGAGCCATGCTAGAATGAAGTGCTATATTTCAACCATTTTTTACTTTCTTCTATCTTTACAAGAAGAAAGTATTGGATTCATGAAAATTTTCGACTTTCGGTTTTCGACGGATTTACACGTTTTAGGGGTCAGAGATTCCAAAAAACATGTTTTTACAAAATGTCTGTCTGTGACTCTGTGAGTCTGTCTGTCTGTCTGTCTGTATGTGACACAAATTTTGTGGGCGCTCTATCTCAAGAACTAATTCACGGAATTTAATAAAAATTTATATTCAGTGAGTCCCTAATACAAATTGATGCTGATTAGTTTTTGGTGTAAATGGCTCAACAGGTGGCGCTGCTATGCTGCATTTTTCACGATTTCCGCAATAGCTCTATCTCACGAACTAATGCACGGATTTTGATCAAACTTCAGATTTTGTTAGTCCTTGATATGAATTGATGCTGGTTACGTTTTGGTGCAAATCGCCCAGCAGATGGCGCTGCTATGCTGCATTTTGCAGCATTTACACGATTTTCGTAATAGCTCTATCTCAAGAAATAATGCACGGATTTTCATCAAACTTCAGATTCTGTTAGTGCTTGACATGAGTTGACGTTTTGCACCTTGTGGTGTAAATCGCTCAACAGGTGGCGCTGCTATGCTGCATTTTTTGTGATTTCCGCGATAGCTCTATCTCAAGAACTTATGCTCGGGTTTTCAACAAACTTGAGATTCAGGTATACCTGGATATGAATTAGTGCTGTTTACGTTTTGCTGTAAATCGCTCAACAGGTGGCGCTGCTATGCAGCGTTTTTCTCGACTTCCACAATAGCTCAATGTCCAGAACTAATGCACGGATTTTCATCAAATTTCAGATTCAGTTAGTTCTTGACATGAATTGATGTTTTGTACCTTTTGGTGTAAATCGCTCAACAGGTGGCGCTGCTGTGCTGCATTGTTTGTGATTTCCACAGTAGCTTTAGCTCCAGAACTAATACACGGATTTTCATCCAACTTCAGATTCCGGTATATGAATTAGTACTGTTTGTGTTTTGACGATTCCGGTATATGAATTAGTACTGTTTGTGTTTTGGTGCAAATCGCTCAACAGGTGGCACATCTATGCTACATTTTTCAAAATTTCTTTTACAGCTCTATTTCAATAACTAATGCACGAATTTTCATCAAATTTCAAATTCAGGTATACTTTTATATGAATAAATTGATGTAATTTATTTTACTATTTAAAGGATTTAATTGACGTGATTTATATAGAAGAAAGTTTTGTGATGGCTACAACATACTAGTTTAAGATATAGACGAAACAAAAACTGCTCCGGAATCTTTGTATCAAAATCAAACACATAAAAAAAAATCTTTTTCATTTTCGAATTTTTTCATACATCATTTTAAAATTTAAATTTTTTTAAGTGGCAGTCCTTTTGAAACAAGATGGTGAATGAAGTTGGCCAACGAACTCAGTCGAGCCAATGGTATGTATTATGTACACACCAAGTTACATCCAAATCGGTTCATAAATACGCCTGTTATCGACTGACAAAACCAGGTCATTTCAAAATGTCAGCCACAATAGAAATTCAAAATGCTGTAACTCAGCCATTTTTTAGATACAGACGAAACAAAAACTGTTCCGGAATTTTTGTATTAAGGTCAAACACATACGAAAAAAATCTTTTTAATTTTCGAATTTTTTGGTACCTCATTTTAAATTATTATTTTTTTTTTTAAATGGCCGCCATTTTGAAACAAGATGGCGGATGAAGCTGGTGAACGAACTCGGTCGATACATTGGTATATACTATGTATACACCAAGGTACATCCAAATCGGTTCATAAATACGCCTGTTATCGCGTGACAAAAATCGGGTCGTTTCAAACTGTCAGCCACGCTAGGATTCAAAGTGCTGTAACTCAGCCATTTTTTAAGATGTAGACGAAACAAAAACTGCTCCGGAATCTTTGTATCTAGGTCAAACACATAAGATTTTTTTTTTCAATTTTCAATTTTTTGGTATCACATTTCAAATTTTAAATGTTTTTAAAAAATTTAAATGGCCGCCATTTTGAAACAAGACGGCGGATGAAGCTGGCCAACGAACTCGGTCGAGACATTGGTATGTACTATGTATACACCTAGTTACATCCAAATCGGTTCATAAATACAAGAGTTACAGTGTGACAAAGATCAGATATATATATATATCAATATTTGAACGGAGGTGGTTTCGAGGTCTGTGGGTCATGATCGATGAAAATATACCAAAATTTTTTGAACTCGCTCTCCTCCGAACGGCTGCAATAGGTAGCTTTTTGTAATGAAAGCTACCTAATAATAGCACAGAAAATTCAAATTAATCTGCAGGTTGGTTGTTTGGTTGAATTTAGTGTTTCGTGGCCATTTTTTGACATTCTTGAAAGGAATATGGTTGCAGTCTTTCAAGTCAATATAGTAATTTTTTTCCTCTGAAAATTTGTATACGATTTTTAGAGTTTTTTCTCGTTTCGCGGCGTTCTTTTGAAAGTAGGAAAAGGAACCCCGTTTCAACCTTTTAGCCCAGTGCAGTAAATTTTGACAAATTCGTGATTTTATTATGTGATCATTTCATGATATTTACAATTTTCCCCCAAAATCGTGTGAAGAAATTCACGTCTTTCTATGCGATTTTTTGTCGAAATCCGCACTTTTCACCACTTACCTTTGACAAAATTCGTGTTTTTTACCGCTATCCTTTGACGAAATTCGCATTTTTTACCGCAATATTTTGACGAAATTGGCATTTCTTTAGCACGCGATCCTTCGATTAAATTTGCGTTTTCTTTCCACGATCTTTCGATGAAATTCGCTTTTTCTTTCCGTAATCTTTTGACGAAATTCGCGCTATCTTTCTGCGATCCGGTGACAAAATTCTCGTTTTTACCACGATCCTTTGACGAAATTTATTTTCTGTTGCGACCGATTGACGAAACTGATATTTTTACAGGGAGATCATTTGTCGAAATTCGGGATAGTATTGAGCGACCGTTCAGAAAAATTTTCGATATCTTTCTGTACCAATTAACAAAATTTTCTACTCTTTTCCGCAACATTTTGACGAAATTTGGAAAAAAATTAGTCAATCCTTTATCGAAATTCGTAATTTTTTTGCGCAATCTTTAAACGAAATTGGCGATTACTTTCTGCACTCTTTTATCGAAATTCCCGATATTTTTCCACGATCTTTTGAAGAAATTCTCAATTTTTTCCGCGACTGATTCACGAATTGATTTTGAGAAATTCCATAACAGAAATAAAAATCGCGGGCCCATTTTCTTTAAAAATGCTTACTGAAGAATCACAGGTCTGTGAAAGAATTTTAAGGGGGAAATGCTGCACAGCATTTTTTATTATGAGAGGCTTTCCTTTTCTGTGCACAAATCGCGCGATCCCGCGCGTTATTTCAAACCCTGTCCCTGAAGAAAACTTCATTACTAGAAAAGTGGTTGGTTTTTTTTAAAACGAACATAGAATTAAACAAATCTAGGATTTGGGGGGGGGGGGTGGACTGCAACGTACTCCCGAGCAAGCCGAACCATCCGTACCATCTTCTTCTGTCTCGAAACAAGCGAATCTTGAATTATTGCGTTTTTTATTTCGAGCAAAATTAAATTTTCAGCTTTCTTATAAGAGCTGATTTGACATTATTCCAATTCGAATTTAATCACGGCAATTACCAGAGAGTTTTTTCTGTTTCAAAAAATGTCAAAAAATCGCCTCAAAGCACGAAAACCCCCGCTAGAAAGTGCATTAAAAATTCGGAAAAGATTATAAAACCATAGGAACGAAATTAACTAATTGGGTAAAAATTTAAACCAGATTCGTTTTAGGAATGTCAAAAAAAAAAAAAAAAAATCACCGCGAAATGCGAAAAAAAACCCTCTATAGATAACATTAAAAAATTGTTAAAAATTGAAAACTCGCTGTAAGAATCTCGAAAACACTTTATTGAAAAGAAGACAAAGTTTACTGGGTAAAATATTGAAATCGGATTCTTTTTTACTTATTTGAAAAAAATTGCCGCAAAATGCGAAAAAATTCGCATAAAAAATTAATTGAAAAATTCCAGAAATTGTCTTCCATATGCATGAGTTCAGGCATACAGGTCCTGTCAAATCTTACGGGTGCAGGCTGCATTGTTTTTTCAGAACTCAGCGCGCGCGCGCGCGTACACACACACAGAGACATACAAGCGCCTATCTTAATTATTACAGTCGCATCATGATAGTATAATTTTTATCATCTTGATAAAATTTAGTGTATATTATCATGACCTGCTTTACCTAATGTATTCGATACACTCTGGGGTAAAAGACCTGAATTACAGTATGGGGTAAAAAACGTGAATTACAGTAATTTCCGGCCTATAATCTGCGGATCAAACAATTAGGTTCAGACCCAGAAATCTTGTTTCATAAAACGTAACTTATTAAATCGCGATAAATATTTAACTTAAATAATGAAATAAAATTTCTGGGTCGAAACATGATTGTTTGAGCCGCGGATTATAGGCAGGAAATTACGCTATTAATGAATATTATAATTATTTATAATATTAAAATAATTATTTATATAGACTTTCCTCCAAAATTTCTTGGGTCCCACCTGTGATCCCTAAGATGTCATGAAGTCACATTCTGAAAAAATTTCGTGCGCATGTACTGATGTACCGCATGTATTATCTGGGATTTATCATCCGGCAAAATTTCATCTACAAGACTTTGACTGAGATAATTTTAGATCTCATGCAGTGTTCCTCTGTGCCTATAAGAAGTTTCCAGCATGATTAAAGGCCTTTTTTAAATCTTTATAAGAAGTTAAAGTGCCAAAAGGTTTTACAGTTGTGACCACACTTAGTCACTGTCTTATATCACTGCTGCAAGGACATTTACATATCTTTTTTTTTTACCATTAGATTTAGTTTTAGTGTTTTGGACCTCTTCTCAACCGTCCTCACGCAATCAAAAATCACGTTTGAGCCCTTTTTAAAAGAAATACCACACAATTATACCTTCTAAGATGGAAAACTATCTAAAACGGAAATTCAATCGGTTTTATGGGATTCGTTTTAGCAGATTTTACTATATAAGATATAGTTTGTATCCAACATGTTCAGGTTAAAAAGTCTGGGCACCCCCCCGTTCAAAAGGCTGGTTACGCCTATGTATAATGATTGTTTAGCAAGAACTTAATTACTCTTGTCCATTGAGAAATTTAAACTATTTATGAACAATTTGAGGGTTTTTAGAAAATGTCTGTCTGTCACTTTGCGAGCCTGTATGTGGCAAAAATTTTGTGGGCGCTCTATCTTAAAAACTAAATTAATTTTTTAACTGTTATTGACAGTGTTGTTCTGTAGGTAAAGAAATTTTGCTCAGGCAGTGGCTTTATTTACCCACCCCCTCTTGCAATATATATATATATATATACATATCCAACCCAGGACTTAATTTCTAAGAAAAAAGTACCGGAGCCCTAATATTATGTGGTACCGGTACTACAACTATACTGTTTCCCCCTAACACCCCCTCCCCCGTCACTCCAATCTGCATATTTATATTTCGTATATATTCGTATGTATCGTACCGCTCCATCGAAAGATGAATAAAAGGCGCGATTAACACATAGGATGGTGCTTTTTTACTGAACTTTTTGTACAGGACTATTATAATTAAAATTCACCTATTCAAAAGTCTCTAGTGATAGTACTAAAGTTAAAAACGAAACAAAATTTCGGTAGTCTTTGTAGTTAAACTCAAAGTTACAAGTTAAACTATATAAATTGAAAAAAGCAGTGGTCTGTGAGACCAATATTATCAGTTAAAGGTTAGTAATAATAAAAAAAAAAATCTTTCAAAAGTTTCACTACTGTAATATGTAAAAGGACATTTTCCCAGTATAATGCTAATTTCTAATCTGAAACCGTTTCGGAATATCATAATAATCGAATATCATATTTAACTCCAAAATAATGATGACGATAAATACTGTAAGTGTTTGTAATCAGATACAGTAAGGAACCGAAAAATATCCAAATCACTATCTCAATACATTTTCAATCTCAAGTAACTGCAAATTAATGTTTACATATTACTATGAATTTAGGCATTAACCAATCTCTGCGTCAGCTATTTTTTTTTCTGTTTGAGCGATGGCAGATTCAGATATTTTACATTACACTATCGAATAGGAAAATATGGCTTCTGTAAACAATTCCAGACCAGTCTTTTTCTATATAACAAAAAGCTATTTAACTCATGATTATAATATACAAACCAACAGGAATAAAAGTTTAAATTTAAATAAGACTTACTTTATGTTTCATAAATAAACGCTTTAATAATATCCATATGTATTTTAATCTGAAAATGGCGGACGTCTTTCGCTTATCTTAAAAAGATTGTTGTAGACGCTGTTCTGATTGGCTGATTGGTAATGCCAATATTACGATACTTACTCCTACTTAGAGTAAGTATTCACTCTAAGAAGGAGTGCGTTTTAGTACCAGATGAGCGTAATTTCCAAGGTTACATTATGAAATGGAGTTTTTGAAAATTAAGAAATGACACATTTTGGTGCTTTTCATTATTTTACTCCATATATATTGGTTCAAAGTTGATCTGAAAATTTTTAAAGTGTATAATGCCAGTCTTTCACCCTGGTCAACGGAGTGAGATATTTCACCCTTGACACCGGGGTGACATATTTTACTCTCGACAATGGAGGAAAATATTTCACTCCTTCCTAGGGTGTGGAAAATTCCACGCTTTAAGAAATATATTTTTATAAAATTCACTCCAAAAAGAGCAAAAATGCCTATCACTCGTTCAAATAGTGAACTTTTCACTCCTCCCAATTTTAGAGTGTGGTTCTTGGGATATGACCATCTCTAAAGTTGATTCAATCCTGAAAAATGCAGCATATAAAAAATGTAGCAACGCTGTCTGTTAGGCGATTTACATTGAAACCTAATAAGCAACAACTTATGTCAACGTCTAACTGAATTTGAAGTTTGATGAAAATCCGTGCATTGGTTCTTGAGATAAAGCTATTGCAGAATTTGTGAAAAAGCAGAACCACTTGTTGGGCGTTTTACACCAAAAACTAATTAACCAATTTATATCAAGTTTTAATTGAATCTAAAATTTTATTAAATTCCGTCTTTTAATTCTAGAGATAGCGCGCCCACAAAGTTTTTGTCACATATATACAGACAGACAGGTTCATAGACAGACATTTTCAAAAAACAGTCAAATCGTGTTCAGGACCTTCTAAAACGTAAAAATCCGTCGAAAACCGGAAGTCGAATTTTTTCACGAATAAAATACTTTCTTCTTGTAAAGATAGACAAAAGTAAAAAGGGAAAAAGTAGTGGTGTTGAACAAGAAGAAAAGCACAATTCAGTAAAAAATATAGAAAGAATATTATTTAGATGTATTGAATATTTTAATCAAAAATACAAGTATGTTACATAAAAGTGGTGCAGCTCAAGGACAACATATTTTAGAAGCCTATACTTAATATTTTACCTCGTCCTGTTTAATAAAATCTAAAATTAATCAATTTCCATAAATGAGGTACTGATTGCTTCACATTTCTAAATGCTGGTCAATTTAACCCTTTCAAGGGTGGTGGTCATACGGCATGACCACCTAATTTTAACTCCAAACTGACAAACGGAACCAAGAATATTTTAATAAAATTTTGATTTTATAATGAAAGTGTCGAAAGACAGATTTTTATTTTCGTAGAAATTGGTTTGTAAATTTTAGCGTCAGTCATTATTCCATCATTTTACGAACAGAATTTTTCTGCCCCTGGAAGCGTTAAGTATACGATGGAAAAACATAGTTGAATTACTATATACAATATATATTACTGTTTCTTTTCAGTTCTGATGGAATTGAGAAAAGTTATTTTTTAAACTACAACAGATTTTCAAAAAATGCTTTGTAAAATATTCATTTGTCCCTTCATGTTTTAATATAAACTAGAAGTAAAATATAAATTTGTAAAGTGCAATAAGAGCATTATAAAACAAGTTGGAAATTGCTCGCCAAACGTGGCAAATGAGGTGCGCCCGTACTATAACTAGTTTTATGAATATTTTTTGCACCGCATATTGTACTGAATGTACAGGGTGTCCTGCGAATAAGATCCTGATTTCAAAATTAAATATCTCAAAAACAAAGATCAATAGAATTATGCGGTAAACGGTTTGTTTATTAGCTAAGCTGTAAAAATGTTATACAGAAGTTTCAAAATTTAGTTGCAAAAACCGTTAACAGATGGCGCTATAATCGCAATACTTGTAAACTGAGCTTCGAAGTCCAGAACACTAGCGTCTTATTCCTAGACGGCTTCCTATGGAAGAACGAAAATTGGGAAAGAGCACCTTTTTCGTTGGTGTGATGGGCAGAAGGGGAGGCATCTGGTCACAGAATTATTGCATCAGCTTCAATTTTAGAGAATTTCAATTAATAGAATTTTCAATAAAAAATTTAGCAATCATTATATAAAAACTTAGTCACAGAATTATTGCATTAGCTTTAATTTTAGAAAATTTCCATTAATAGAATTTTCAATAAAAAGTTTAGAAATCATTATATAAGAACTTATTAAAATATTTTATTAAATTCAATTTTTAATGCCATATAATTATTTAAATCAAAATCATATATTTAGGAAAATAATTTCGTACTTTTTATTTATTTTTTATATTTTTAAATCACGACATAATATTTTGGTATTATTGTTTATACCTGAATTATTATAAAGAAAAAAGTAATTTTGCACTTTTCATTTATTTTTAAATCACGGCATAATACTTTGGTTGTAACACAATACATATATTTCTTTTCTTTGTAAACAAAGTTTTAGAGACAGAAATTATGCATTAAATTATTTCTTTTTTTAAAAGGAATTGATGATAACTCATATCATCAACGTCAAAGCAAAAGTATTTTGGATGCTGCATTCCTTTCAAACACTTCGGATCCTATCGCTAGAAGCTGCACCATATTTCTGTGCTCAGTGATAAAAAAAATGAAAACGAGTTTTTAAAATTAAAATTATTTTTTTAACTTAATTAAGTTTTTAAAAATAGAAAATTTATATTTTTTCATTCAAACCAGTCTCTACAATTAAAAAAATTGATTTATGAATCATTATTATAAATGCTCAATGATTTTTAAAAAGGGGTTTCTTTTAGCTTAATTAAATTTTAAAACCAGAAACTTTGGATTTTTTTATTCAATCTTTTTTCACAGTTTAAGTAAATATTAAAAAGGAAAGATTTGCATTTTTTTCAAATCTTCCTCTACTTGGATTCGATTCCATGATCTACCAATTAGGAGAGAAAAGACATACCACAGAGATAGTGGTATCCGGACCGAAGTAGCTTATAACAAAATTTGAAACAAATCTCAATTCTGTCAACACATGGCTCAGCTTCTGCACATTACCCAAATAAAATATTTTAATAAGTTCTTATATAATGATTGCTAAATTTTTTATTGAAAATTCTATTAATTGAAATTCTCTAAAATTGAAGCTGATCCAATAATTCTGTGACCAGATGTCTCCGCTTCTGCACATTATCCAAATAAAATATTTTAATAAGTTGTTATATAATGATTACTAAATTTTTTATTGAAAATTCTATTAATTGAAATTCTCTAAAATTGAAGCTGTTGCAATAATTCTGCGACCAGATGTCCCGACTTCTGCACATCACCCCAACGAAGAAGTGGTCTTTCCCAATTTTTGTTCTTCCATAGGAAACCATCTAGGAAGGAAACGCTAGTGCTCTGGACTTCAAAACACAATTTATAGGCATTGCGATTACAGCGCCATCTATTAGCGGTTTTTGCAACTAATTTTTAAATCTCCTGTATAACATTTTTACAGCTTAGCTAATAAACAAACCGTTTACCGCATAATTATATTGATCTTTGTTTTTGAGATTTTTAATTTTGAAATCAGGGTCTTATTCGCTGGACACCCTGTATATTTTAGGGCGCTTCATAAGTGCATATCAATTTCATTCTGTTCGAAAGGCTGTAACATCATTAAAATGCACGTGCAATAATTTTTTCCCATTGCCCGTAAGGTAACGGAAAACTTTTGACTGTCCCTGTAATTAAACTGTACATCCGATTTTAACAAAATTTGAAATGATCCGACAAATTTTCCAACAATTATATATTTCAAATTTCAGACCATTCGGAATTCTGTAACATCATTAAAATGCACTTGCAATAATTTATTCCCATTGGCCGTAATGTAACGTAAAACTTTTGACTGTTCCTGTAATTAAACTATACATCCGATTTTTATAAAATTTGAAATGACTCGACAAAATTTTGCAACAATTATATATTTAAAATTTCAGACCATTCGGTTTTTGCTCTGTTCAAACGGACGGACAGACAGACGGACTGAACGACAACTATAGTTGCTACGTATTTATATAATTACGAACGCACCTAAAAAGTTTTACATTAATATATTTTAAGAAAATTCACTTTCTAACGAATGTATAATGATCTAACATGTCTACTACATTTATTAGAGCATTTTACGCTTTTGAGGCAGAAAGTACTGAAATATAATACACCATTTTAAAAAAAGCATATAAAGCCACTGCATAATCTAGTTAAATGGTTAGTAAAGTAAGTTAAAAATGGCAAAATTTACTTTTAGAAGATATTCATTTTATAATTGTTCTCAGTATTCATTTGCTTTTAGAGATTCCTTTTCGAATAATAATAATAATAAAATACCTGCAATCAGAAGGCAATTGCTGAATGATATTCCAACAGAGCTAATTGCTAAAACAAAATTGCCCGTTTTTCGATGATTTAAAACAATGAAGTGCATTCTAACTTCATTGCGATGCCTTTTAATATATGCTAACAAATTTCAATAAATGTTCATACGAAATGAATCCTTTTTGTCAATGCACACTATTTCAATATTATACATACAATACACACAATATATACAATATAACAAATTGTGAAATTCTATGAAAGTAAATTTTTTTTATCCCTCGTGTTCCTTTTTTATTCTTTTTAATGGTTTTAGACAGTAGAAAATGACCATTAAACCATAAATGGACTAAATAATTCTAATAAAAATTAATGTTTGTCGAAACACAATGGTATTTACCACAAAACTTTTAATTACAGTGTCTTCACCTGAATTTGCCACTTTGTATTCTAATACAATTACTTTTATTAATCAAATAATTTATAAACGCATCATTTTCAATAATTAATTCTGAAATGACTTATGAACGAAATCGATTATTTTAAATGAAAGATTCGATATTTTAAACATCAATCAGGATGCATTATGTATTCTATTTTTTCCCCTCAGTATTCGTTCTTCTAAGGTTCTTTAGTTTGTTGAAATTTCGCCCGTGTATTAGAATAACAAATAAATTAAAATAGAAAACATTCTAGAATGTATTTAACACCCAAGTAGCATTTAGCCACTTTTAATGAAAGATTTGATATGTTTGACTTTTAGCTTGGGCTAACTTTAGATATCAGTGCTTTTTGCGACAGATATATTAAGGAGAACTTTATGTCAGCAAATAAATAAATAGAATGCTAAATTCATCTTTAAAAAGTTAAACTTAAAATTACATTATGTGCAAATTACTTAAAAGATGAAAAATATGTAAAAGGTGTTAGATTACTTTAATATCCTTACAGCCTGAATTCAACGCTGTTTATAAACCGAGAAAAATGTGTCTCGATTGTAAATATACATAGACTTCTCATATAACTGGACTCAGAAATAGCAACCCTTTCTTGACGCCGGGATCGCTACCCACCGTCACGTAATGGTGGGCAGAGAAAACGCGCCAAACCGGTTTTTCTCCTCTGGTTCCCGCTGAAACTTTCTTGCATCGGCGTTTCTCTCGCATAAATCAAATCCGACAGTTGCCAATAAGGTAATCACCGCCATAAAAGACAACCTTTTGGCGATGAAAGCGGGAAACATGTGTGCCTCAAGTTCTGACCGAAATAACAATGGGATTCGGCCTCTACTGGACCTTATGCACGCGACCTGAGGTCGAGGCTAAAATTCGTCTGCTGGCGGTATTTACTGGCGGTGTTTAGCACAGCAGTCTATGGAGTGTGAGTTATTAATGCTTGTTTGTTAAAAATATCGCAAAAGAATTCTTTGATGCAACAGCATATACTTAATATATTGTAATCTAAATTCAAAATGTTGTTCTGTATGCGAGAAAATTCCCTAAGTTTGCAAATTTTTAGTTAAAATGTATGCACTCAACCTGGGTCAAGGCTAAAGTCGTCTGCTAGCGGTGTTTGCGCCTGCGCATACTGGTATTCTGCCGGTGCAGTAACTAGAATAACAGCTCATCATACCGCCAGCTCTGGCGTCTGACGTCACCTGAATAGAGTCCCTTCTTATCTTTACTCTGAGTAAATATACGACTCGAGGTAAAATATACGTTTAAAAAGTGTAGCAGATTTGAAAATAAAATGCAATAAAATAAAACTTTTAGAAGCAGCATTCTAAAAGAGATTGCCATTTACAGCAAGACAATTCAAGCTGCTTGAACAAAAGGATTTAATAAAAGACATTAATATTACCGTTTTGATTGAACTTCAGAAAATGTCTAATAAGTTATAAAAATTCATGCAAGTTTCGATTTTTTTTATTACTTTATTTTTTTCTCTTTTTAAGAATAATTTTATTATAAATATTATGAATAATACAAGGAATAATGCAATACGCCTAATATTATGAATAATACAAGGAGAATTAAAGTATTCTCTATAAGTTATGTAGTTTGGAGCTATCGGAAATAAAAACACCGAAATTATAAGTTTTTGTTTTATTTACATATTTTGAAGGAATTCTTGAAAAGAATTTTACATGTTGAATAGCAAATACGTATACTAAATGGATCTTTGTAAAACTATTTGAAATTCACTAGAAATTAATCTGATAAATAACAAATTAAAGCGCTTGCAAAAAGTTTTTATACTCTCTTGTAAGTATAAGGATTTTTCCGTTTTTGAATTAAAAAAAAACTTTAATACGCTATGGTACCTAAATAAATAAATAAACAATTCACAGGTATGTGTATCATAGTTTTTTTATCTAACACATTTCAAATTATTACTTTTTCCAAACATAATAAAATAAGGTAACAACATTTAATTAAAGCAGTATTGTTCTTTTAAGTAGGCGTTTTATCAATCTTTAGCGATCGAGAAATCCTTTGTCAACTTATGAGGAAGTTAAACGTCATTTGTACTTATTACAGCAATTATTGAAATTCAGTTCTTACTTTCAGAAATAGACATCTAATGTCGACCTACCGTGTTTTTAAAAATTGTCTCCTTGAATTTATTAAAATTTTTAAAGAAGATTTATTCATTTTGCTCAAGTAAAAAATTAAAGTTTATTACGTCTTTAAAAATACTTAAAGTCTATGAAAATAAATTTTGAAAACGCAGTAAGTCGACATCGGATATCTACTTTCTGAGTAAAACACGACTCTTAATTTGTTCATATTTAAATTAAAATTTTAATGAAAAAAAATTAAACACATAAAATGATATATTTACTTTATTTAAATGAAAAAAGGTATTTTAAAAAGACTAATTTGGATAAAATGGTTATGCATCGACGATTTAATAAATAAAGAATGAAAAATGCAACAAAAGGAAAAACAGACATGTTTACACACAGAAGTATGTATACAATGTATAACTTATTCTTTCAAAATTTTAAGTGAGTTGATACATGCTAGATGACTTGTTGCTATTTAAATATCTTTACCATTAAAAGAAAAACCCTTTGAACTGAGTTAATTTTTTAAAAATTAGTTAGTCTTAAAACGAATTTAACAAGGAAAAAAATGACATACTTTAGGAAGAATGTCAAAAAATTCATGAATATTTAATTGAATGTTTCTTTTTATTGTTATTTTAGTAGATATTATGGTGAGGTCGTCTTTTAATAAAAGATTAACTGGGAAGTTCTATAACTGTTACATATATCTGTCAAATAACTATTATTAATATAATATTATTATAATAACGATTATTATTTATTATCTGTATTTGAATGATGATTATACGGATTTAATTAGAATTGGAGATGAATCTTGCAGTAAATTGAAAAGAGTGTTTAAAACACACATTACAAGCTACACATAATATTAAGCAATGGGGAAAAACATTATTTCCTTTACATTTTTATCAAATTTCTTTGAGCATATTGCAATATCCATAGTTCAATGCTGAACATAAAAAAAGGGAATTAAATTAGGGATAAATATTTTACGAAGACAGTTTTTTAGCGAAAAATAAACACCCTATAATATATATATAAATATATATTCCTGCTATTCTCCTTAAAATAAATCATTTTTTCTTGTTAAAATTAGCTTTATAAAATATTAAGGTTTAACAGATTTCATAAAAGAACAAATTTAAAGTTTCCAATGACAAAGTTATTTAAAATGTAGCAAGTTCTCGTAGCTATCACAGAATTTTTATACAACAAAATATACAAAACATTATTCTGCAGCTGTTTTACTTGCGTGCGCCTACGAAGCAAAATTCCTGCAACTCTGTACCAGACGCATAAAACATCGCAGTACGTGATGAAATGACATATATGATGACATATTTGAAAGCATGCCAATAAAGAAAAATGCTAATTCACAAATGATACATTAGCTTACTTCTCCTATTCTAAAAAATATCAATTTGATGTCGAATTTATCAAAATATGTGTGAATTTTATATGTAAAGTTACAGAAATTGATTTTATTAAGAGCAAATTATAAGATATTCCAGGTATTTCACATGGGAGTAACTTAACAATTTCAATTGTTGTTCAATTGTTGTCGTTAATTTGATGTTGAATTTGTGGATATGGGAGTAAAATAATTTTTAAGTGACGCCCCCTTGCTTTTTTTCACAAAAAAAAAAAAAAAAACTTTTACGCTTTGTATTCAATTTTCAATTTTAGCAAAACTCTTTCAAACAAATCTTCTTTTCAGAGCTTGTTTTCTTATGATCTTTTTTTCAAGCAAGAGTTACTTTTAGAAGATCTTATATTCATTCTTCTGTTAAAAAATCTTCTTTTCAACGATAATGTTTTTTACAATTCAAAAAGTTTTGATAAATGTCTTTGAAAACAGCCCGATGATAAAAACTTCGGTAGCATCTCACTATAAGATTTTCAGTGATGGATCTTGCAATGAAATACTTAAGGCGAGCTGTAACTGGAATCTGAATTTCTACTTATTTCACTTGAAGTATCACATTCTGAAAATGAAATTTATAGTGAAGATTAAAATTTAAGTCCATGTATTAATAAATAAATAAAAATACAGTATGATTCAAATGAAAAAAAAAGAAGTGAATAAATATATCAGAAAAGAAGGGATGAGGGAAGACGTAGGTTAATTCTTAAGTATGCTTGTCATCTTGAAATTCGACATATTGGATTGAAGCAGGTCTGTTTACTCAAAAAGCATCTAAAGCACGAGCTTTCCCTCTAAAACTTAAAACAGCTTCCCAAAATGGCTGTAGAATAGGGTCTCTAATTCATATTTTAAGTTTTTTTTTACATTGTATTAAAAAATGTTTTGAAAGAGAAATTTTATCTAAAGCAAGAGAATTTCTACATTACTTCAGGAAACTTATCTAACCGAGAAATCTAAATGTGATCAATAGGCTGTTAACTAATCGTATTCGCATTCTGATTTACTGGTTATAAAACACTTGGGTGACTGAAGATATGTACAACAATTATACTTACTACAAATATACTCTAGCTACAGCAGGGCTTGCAAGTGCAGTCGCCTTATCGCCAATGGCGACTGTTTATTCATTTTTTTTAATCTGGCGACCAATTTTTTTACAAATCTGGCGACCAAGTTGGTTAATCTGATAATAAGGATCAGCTAAACCTCAAAATGATCTAAGTAAATTATTATATTTTATTCCTTCCATTGAATTTCCTTCCTTGAATAATACTAGCGAAGTCATGTTCCCCTTGCAGTATATTTTGATGCTTTCCTGTAAAATTAGTCTTCAGATTTACCGGATTTTCATTTTCAGGTCAACAATTTTTTTTTTTTTCAATAGGATAAATGTTTTTGAAGTAGATCGTGACTCCGTTTTTTACAAATTCACGATTGAAATAAAGTAATAAAACATTATAATTTCATTATCAGCTTCATCTACCATTATTACAAACATAAGTTGTACTTAAAAAAAATGGTGACATCAACATTTATTGCGGTCTTGCTGACTTTCATGTTTATGATTGTTTTCAACTTTTATTTTTAAAGTCAATTTAAAATACCCGAAGCACTTAGATTTCGCTATTTAATTCAGCAGAACAGACAAAGGATCTGCGCTGATACTCTCGACGAAGCTTAAAGCCAAACGCAGATAAGATTATTGTTTGCCGTAAGCTGGCAAACTACAGGGTGTCCAGCAAAAGACTCCCTGATTTTAAAATTAAATAACTCGGAAACTAAGGTCGATAAAAATCTGATACAATAGTTTCGAAATTAGTTACAAATTTTCTCGACAGATATGCGCTCTAGTCACTGAGAGAATCCTAAACAACGGACTCTGAAGCAGAGAGGGATCGATCTTCTCACTGAAGGAAATGAATGAAGTCATCTATTCTGTGAAGAAACCACCCGGGTAACCGAACATACAACAAGTATATGCATATAGAGTGTAATTACACTCTATCTGTAGTACATACAAGGTGTTTAATAAAAGATGGGCAAAACTTTAAGAGGTGATAGTACACACCCAAACAAACAACTTTCATCAAAGAATGCATGAATGTCGGAAATAAAATGCAAAGGCGCATTTAGAAACTTGGTCCAGTGTTGCCAGTGGGGAGACCGGCTAACTGCGCCGATGCCGACCCTTCTTTGCCTCCCCCTGTATGAACTGCGCTCGGCGTCACGTTGGACCGGATATCATTGTCAACCCCCTCTCTTATACTTATGGGCACGAAGTGACAGCTTTTTTTATTAGAAAGACTCTTTTCTGTTGGCGTTGATTTGCTAAATTGGGCGCTTTATCGATAATTTCGGCTATCAATAATGCTTTTCTTAAACTCGCAAAAAACTTATACACATATATTTTATGTATGTGTATAATAATTTTATTTTTGTTGTTGTTGTTAATAATAACTATTAAATCACAGAAAAATCGACACTATAAAAATGTATATTCCGTTAATATAATATGCACAAATTGAAAAAAAAAAAGAAATAAATAAAAGTATGATGATAAAAAAATCCATATATGGTAACCATTATAGAACATTAGAAATCATCATCAATTTCAAATATTTACATAAGAAATTTAAACGTTGAAGAATTTTTTTTAATTACTTTAGAAGAGAAAATTTTATGAAGAAATAAAACTTGTTACCTAATAATGCCATTTTTTTCTCCAAGCATATTATTTTTCGTTCAATAATATAATATTTGACATGGGCCAATTATGTATGGAAACAAATATTTTCGTAAGGTTTAAACTAGTATCTCATTCACTTTGCCTTTAGATGTTTCATTCTAAGATTCTTCAAGAACCTTAAACATTATTAACATTTATATACAGATATTTACAGATATTTCATAATTCAATTAATATGCTAGAAATAAATTCACTTTAATATTATTCTCTGTAGTATTTTGAAAGAAAGATGCTGAGGAAAAAGAACAACATTCTAAATGGAAGAATATTCTTGCTGCTGAAATATTCCTATGAACGCTAATTTGTATTTCTTTTATTGCTCTTAATATTATTGTTTTTACTATTATTATTATTAACTTATTTAGAACTATGGTATATAAATAATCATTTTTTATTTTCTTTCAAAACTTAATTTTTTCCAAGCTCTAAAGTAAATTTTAAAATTCCAAAGCGGTTGCACGATGTTTTATAAGTAAAACTTAAATATGTATTTCTTGATAAAGTTTAATTTTTACTGAATATATAATTCTTATAATCACGCAAGATTCTCTTATGCACAGGCTAATAAATTAATAATAATAAGAAGAAGAGCATTAAATTCTCATGAATTCAAAACTGAGAAGTGCATTATCATTTGAAAAATATGCATTCAAAAGTGGTGTAAAGAAACTTAATTCCTTTATTCTCAAATCCAAAAGGGCAAATTTCTGACATAATTTTTAATTTATTTTTGTTCGAAAATGCATGAAAATAGCTGGTGTTGTTGTTCAGAAACTATGTCATTGAGCTATTTTTTCCTTTTTTTTTTTTTTTTGCAAACGCAATAGATTTTTCAGGAAAGAGTGTCCAAGTGGACGTTTGGAACCGAATTTCCTCGCGAAGGAGGAAAGAGCCCTCAAGAGCGGGCGAAAAACGTGTTTGTCACGTAATCAAATTCGCTTCTAACTCAATAAGTAATGGATGGATCAAAAAATGGAAAAAACAGTTCCATTCCAAATCGCTTCCATGACCAGGCTGTCCCATTTTATACCTCTCCGTTAAAAATGAATTTGTAACTGTGTCAAAGCGTTTTTCGCTTATTGAGCAGAGCAGTTAAGAACAGCTTAAGGTGCTTCACAAATTCCCTGCTCGCAACACAAAATTTTGTGACACATTGTCTGATTCATTTTTATTCTTAAAGAAATAAAATTAACAAGCCTAAGCGATTTTTAATTGAATAGTGTATTCCATTTCCAGATAAATAAATTACTTAAACAGTTATAACCCATTCTTGTTATGTGACGAGAAGTTTTTATACTTTCTCGCACTGCTGCTTTGTGAATTCGGTTCAAAACGCCAACTTTTACAGTATTTTCTGTAAAATTATCTGCTTTTTCCACAAAATGGAAAAGTCATTCGATTACATAGTTTCTTAATAAGAACATCTTCTAATTTAATGTGTTTTCAAGCATTCAGAAATGTGTCAGAAAATAGCTTCTTTGAATTTGAGAGCAGTTTTAAGACTGTTTTCAAATGCAAACTGGTTACTTTCTAGAATTCATATTTGTTTGTATTTACATGAGAGTGACCTATCTGTTATTTAGAATCTGTGAAATCGAACGGTTTTTCCAATTTTCATAAAAGGCAATCTTTTACAAAATGCCGTTAAAAGCATTTAGCATTTGAACTGTATTTCCACAATGCGTTCTAAACTGAATTTCCAGACGTGACAGTCCGATAAATTTTTATCAAACAACAATTGCTTATAATTCAACATGTAATTCAGTTATCTGAAAATGAAAGATTAATAGATTCTAAATCCATTCAATAGTCCTGTCTGCAAGTAACATGCTTTTACGTTTAAAAGCAAGTTTGTAAGTTAGAAAATTTTGAGGGAAACTCTTTGCAACACCCTTAAATCTAAAAAAAAAAAAAAAAAAAAAAATTACCTTTATACACATAAGATTATGATTTTCTAATTTCTTATTAAATCAACACATCTTCTCCAAATATAGTAATTTCACACATTAGATTATGATTTCCTAATTTCGCATTAAATCAACGCATCTTCTCAAAATATAATTTCAAGGTTTCATTTATCTATAAAGATAAAATATCCTTTTTTTAATAATAGATGACTTCCTATAAAAGAAAAATACACTTTAAATAATAGATTATAGTTGACTTTATGATTTTGATCCTCAAAATATTTTTAAATTAAATTTTTGCTGACTTTTAAAAGCCAAATTTTTAAGTAAAACTGATGAATTAGTTATTTGGTATCTGAAAGAGAATATAAATACATGAATGGATGAGAATTATGCTGTGATAGAAAAATTTAACATATTAATGATTTTTAAAATAATCCTAAATTAGACCATTTTCCATTCTGCTTCATTTAAAAAATAATACTAGTAATAATAATAGTAATACTACAACTTATATATAGTAATAATCTTGTTAATTTAAACATGCTGCTGACAGATTTGGTATTATTTGAGGAAAATAATTATGAAAAGTTCAAGTCCATTATTTTTATCTTTCGAAAATAAGAATTTTCACTGTATATTAAAAATCATAATAGCTTTGGAAATGATGTTTATTATTATCTGTTACAGGTTATCTCGCAATTTATTTCGGACGCCAATATTTTGCCAAAAATTTTCCCACCAGAGAATAAACATTTATTTTATATTACTACCTATAGGTCTTGCAAAAATGAATACATTTTTAATCTTTTTTTTAATTATTATTTAACCATTCAATAGATTTTCGATTAAAATAAATAAAATATTCCGTTTTAAACATCATTAGCGCAAAATAAGGTAAGGGAGGAGGGGATTCTACGTCAAATTCCTCCAAGAGTATAAACTAATAACATGCATATAGAACTCATTGTGTTAAATAAATACATTATAGGTAAAACCAACATAAAGAAAAGTATAAACAGTCAAAATTTTTAGCATACAACTGTTTCGTGGCTCCATAATGAGAGCCTTTATTAGAAAAGAAAAATTTTTTTAAAGAAAGAAAAAGAATGCAGCAATAGCAGCAAAGTTGTAATGTTACTGCTATACTGCTGTTTCTCTGTATGTCTTTTCTGAAGATTAAGCCTTTAAGCACATAAATGCTCAATTTATATAATGGTTGTTTGTGCTTTTCGTTAGTCTTTGGAATGGATCATTTTCTTCTGATGGACTGATGGCTTCCATTATTATGAAACAGCCATTATAAATGAAGTGTTAGGTGAAGATGAAAGAGCAGTCGTAAAAAGTTAGAAGTCCGATTTTCTGGTCAGAATGGGAAAGTAAAATGGCCATAATTTTAAAAAAAAATGTATATGGGCATTTTCCCCCCCACATTCTGACCAGAAAATCAGAGTTCTAACTTTTTACGGCTGCTCTTTCATCTTCACCTAGCACTTCCTTTATAATGGCTGTTTCATAATAATGGAAGCCATCAGCCCATCAGAAGAAAATAACTCGGTTAAGGCGGAAACTTGGTTAAGCGGGACTCGGATAATCGGGACTCTACTGTATATTTCATTTAAAAAATGGTCTTTAGAATATTTTTGTTGGTGTTCAGAGGGGTGTCATAACCCCCGTGACCCCCCCCTTGGACGCGTCATTGTAAATTGCATAGTTCAGTATTACATATATTATGATTACATATTTTAAATTTTAAAATAAGTCGGCTATTAGAAAATTAGTAAAATTCTCTTTGTAAATATACTTTCCGGAAGAGAGAGGGGGGGGGGGGGGGGGCGGCAAAATCCATGTTTGCCCCGGGTGCAAAAAAGGCTAGTTTCGGTCCTGTTTAAAAGGTGGCTTGATAAAGCAGCATTGAAACGAATCAAAGTTAAAAAACAAAAGAAAATCACAACATATTTTGTAAAAAAGATGAAGTGTCGTACGTGTGTATCTAATAAAGTGCCCGAAATTACTCAATTGAAAAAAAAAGTAAGTTGACTCTGTTTATTATTTTCATAAAGAACATGCTTTTTTAACACTATTTTTACCCACATCCAATAACACCTTTCAAAGTTTTGATTTTTATTTATTTTCCTTTTAAATTTTAAAGACAATAAGTATTAAAACAACTCTTCAATGTACTAAAAATGATTCGAAATTGTTTGATCTAAAACTTACAAATCAAATATTATTCATAAATCAAAATATGTTAAAAGTTGTCATTTGACATCGGTCAAAATAGTGTTGGCAATAAAATTTTTCACATTTAAAAAGGACTTTGAGGAATTTTTCGGTTAACCGGGTTTCTACTGTATACATATATAAAATGTTATTTTTAAAAGTTACAGAAATTTAATTTTTTTACGGACTTTAAATACAATATATTTAGTAAAACTTTCTTCGTGTACTAATAATTAAACAATAAAAGTTTCATTTTTGTACAAATAAAACTTACCGAGTTTTGATAACTTGAATTTTATGTATTTTCAGCATTTTTTGTCATTGAAAAAGGAAAAACACTTTTTATCCAAATGTTACAAGTCAAAATAAAAATTTTCTTAACAGTGGTGTGTTTTTTTTAAAAATTAACATTAGATATTTCTTGAAATACCTTGAAAGAGCTAACAACATTTGGGGCGGCAGTTTGCACCGCGCCATTTAAATGAGAAGTCCCCTTCTTTCGTAGTAAATATTAGTAAGTATCCTCTAGTAATATTTTATTTGTATTCATTACGTTGAATATCTCATAAGATATAATGCAATGCTAGATGAATACAGACCTTAAGTATTGTGATTATTGTCGCCAAGATTTACCATGGCCGGATTTGCATCCAGAAGACTTTTTTAGGAAAAAGAACTCTTTAAGGCAACCCTCAATGCAATGATGGATTGCTTATCTCACCCCTTCGAGCGCAGTTCATACAGAAGGGGCCGAAGCTGTAGGCGCAATTTATGATCTCCTCCCACCGTAGGCGCAATTGATGTACACCCGCCAGGGGGATACTTTTTCAAAATTCAGATTTATTGATAGGCACCTTTTTTTGAAATAGCGAAATTCGCCTTATTTAATGATAGATTAAATAGGGTGAAAACAAGGCGGATTATCAATTTTAAAAAACTGGTTGCAATCAAAAAATTTGAATTTAAAAAAAGTAGACCGCTCGCAACACTGACTAGATCCATATAAAAGTTAAAGCTTCATTCCTATTGGGAGTTATCGGGAGAAGAATGACACTAATAGCATGCAAATGTGATATGGGAAGAAGAAGAACGCGCATGCAAAATTTCCGAGTGTGCAAATGTCAATCGCAGTAGGAACGTAACGGAAGATGTTGCCCTTCACTAATAGGGAAAAGGCTGATATGCGTTTTATCTACGGAACTGCAAATGGAAATGGCTCAGAGACTCAACGATTGTACGGAGAGGGATTTCCTATCTTGCTTTTGTCACTTATTCGTTCTTTGTTTGTTTTTGCCTCGCATAACAACATATCCAATCCAGTGTTGCCAGTGGGCTACTATTTTTAAATTCAAATTTCTTGATTAGCACCACTTTTCTGAAATTGTAAAATTCGGCTTATATAATGACATTTTAATTCACTTATATAAATATAAACCTTAGTAACAAGGGGATTTTTACCATTTCAAAAAAGGGGTGCCAATCAATAAATCTGAATTTTATAAAAAGTAGCCCACTGACAACACTGAATATCTCCTTTGGCTCCCTCTAGCACCTTTGCGTTTTAATTCGGACCATACATTCTTTGATAAAAATTGTTTTGATGTATACTATCAGCTCTAAAAGTTTTCCCCATCTTCTATGAAACACCCTGTATACAGGGATTATAAGAAAAGCTGCTAAATAGATGCGACTTTAATATCTATAGCTTCCCTGGGTGGTACTTTTGTCAACAAACCTACAATAAGCTTCTAATAAACTATTGTATATGAATCAAGTATTTTGCGCCCCTTCTTTCTGAACGTTCCGGGTGGTAGCCCGAACTTTCATCCCTTTATAAAACTGAACCCGTTGTTCCATAAAATATATGTTTTGGCAGGATAAAAAAAAAATTCACTTTGTGAACTAATATTTGTATGATTGATGAATTGCATTGCTGAATTTCCGTGTAAGTAAAAAGGAAAAACATTTCCCAAATGAAAAGGGGGGGGGGGGGCAAAATGGAAACCGTTCTTACCCTAGCTTCAGAGGTGAATCGGGCCCTGATTCGACCAGGTGTGAAATGCGTTTTTAGATGAAAGCAAATCTATATAAACATGTTTCACCATTGGAAAACTATTAACATTAAAAAAAAAGAAATCCAATAAAAAAAAATCTACTGACATTTTAAAGTGCACACTTATTAAGAGCGAAGATTATTAATGCTCACATTGTTAATATTCGACATCACATTCAGATTATTACCAAGTGTATCACATTCAGATTATTGTTTGCTCTCGTCACAAAATCAAAGTAACAGTATTTTGATTCACTTACCTGTGTAGCACTGGCGCTTCCTCCTTCTGTATCGTCTGTAAAATTAGTAATGATATGTTAGTACAAAATATTACATTTTAAACAATGTTTTTAGAATATAATATATGCAATATTTAAAAAAAATGCTTGTGTAATAAGTCCAATCATGCCAAATTTTTATGAATGAAAAATAAATCAGCTAATATCAAAGTATATATTTTAATTGTAGAAAAAACTTAACTTTGTTTTTCATGTAGATTTTAGATATTTATCATAAAACATTATCAATATAAACAATATCGTATTTTTTTGCTAGTTTTACAATAACCTTATGATAACTTTGGTGTCTTATTGTTAAGTAATGGGTAGTCAACGACAAATCAAACAAATAAAAATTCATTCTAATGACATTATTTTCAGAAGGAATAGGGTAAAATAGATATGATTAGTAAAAGTAACAACTATAGAAGTTTATTTCCAATTGATGATAAATCACTATTAATATAAAATTAATCATAAATTATTAATCTAAGTATTTTATTTACTCATTTTAATTTAAAAAAAAGCCTACTCACTTCATTCTTTTCTAAGTGGGATTCTATGTGTTTTAGCATGTTATTTATTAAATTTCATTCGTACTGCAATAATTTTTACTGTGCTCGTTTTTTACATGTACGAATTAAAAACGATAAAAAAATGTTAGAAGTAACAGCGAAATCTACTTTTGTGTCTATGTGTGCGTAAAGGGAAGCTATAGTTCGGTTATAATAAATTGTTTTTTCCTTTGATAAGTAACCCGAATCTACTTCATATTAATTAGAATTCAATAAAGAACCCAAATAGAAATCCCTGTCGCCAGATTCGATCTCTAGAAAATTGTAAAAACACACACAGGTACAGTCGAACTCCGTTAATAAGAGGAGCAAAGCAATTTTAAAAGTTCTGTTGTTATCCGTTACTCGTAATTCCCGTAAAGATTTAAATTTTTTTTAATACACTCATATAATTAAACCAATTATTATTATTATTAATTATTCTAAATATCACAAAGCAAAAATTAACTTAGTATCACAATAGATCGAGGAAAAGCTCGGCTAACATTGCAATAATCACTGAAATTTTTGAGCTATTCATTTCACATATATTTTTTCTTTTCAATAGTTCAATAAGAGACATGAAAAGACTGTTTAATATGGCCCAGAGTCCGGGTTTAAAGAAGAAAACGCATTAAGTTTTTCTTCTATGCTCCTTCTTTTCCCCCACGACTCAGTTGTAAATCTTAGAAAAGGGCGGTATTTGAAATGTCCTTATCTCTTCTTTCTTTATTTCACTCTTTTAAGACCTTAGAACATTCCTTCGAATTTTCTTTTGAGCGGGGTGTGTGTGTGTGTGCATGTGTAGGGTCTCTAAATTCTGTCTGGTAAAACTAACATATTACTATATTTTGACAGACAGTTGTAATGCAGAAATATTACCGTTGAAAAATAACAATGTTAGATAAGGAAGGAGTTTCTTTCTGAATTCTTCACTCCTTTTCTCCGAATTCACAGCTTGTGTATTTGTGACACAAATTTTGTAACCGCATTATAGCAAGAACTTATGAACGGGAAATCAAATTTTAGATTCAATTAGACCTTAACATAAATTGGTTTTCATTAGGTTTAAGTATATTTCGCTCAATATGTGGCGCTGCTATGCAATATTTTCCCCAATATCTGTGCCAGCTACATCTCGGCATTCACAAGATGCAATTTCATCAAACTTCATTTTTCAGTTAGACCTTGATATAAGTAGGTACTGATTAGGTTTCACTTTATATAGTCCAACAGGTGGCACCACTGTGCTGTGCTTTTAAAATGATTTCATGATAGCTATATCTCGACACCTATGAAATAGAATTTCACCAAATTTAGTAAGTAAGATATATATTTAACATTATATTGATTCGGATTTGACTTTGATTTCAAAACAGGGAGCGCTGCTATGCTACATTTTTACGATGAACATTATAGCGGTACCTCAGTTTCTGTTGGAAAGAAATGCAGTAAATTTTATGTTTGAAGCTATCAATTAAAATATATATATTAGGTTGTAACGAAAGTTTTCCGCCAAATTACCATTACATAATGGTAATTATACTATATATAATTAACTGTAATTTTATATATAACCATCATTCCGCAAAACATTCACAGTGTCATATGATACAACACTAGTACCTAAAGCTGTACACTTTATTCGGTGACATTCTGTTGCTGACTTTTTGCAACAGAACTGGAAGTAAATGATGGTTCTAATCTGGTAGCGTAATAGTTCCATTTCAGACACTCTGTACATAATGATAAAGATATTTTTTTTACAAATTTCACAACACAGTGCTATAAAGCAAGTCTCTTTCTTTCAAATGCCAAAAATCATTTGACAAAATATCAGCAAACACGTCATTGCGAACTGTTTGCACAGACCGTATTAGCTGTGGCGGAAAACTTTCGTTACAACCTGGTATTAGTCCCATTTTGTATTTGAATATCCAACAGGAGGCACTGTTGAGATGTACCATTTTTTAAATTAATTACTGTAGCTCCGAGTTATATTTAAAGAAATGCACTACAATTCGTAATTGTTGGTGCGTAACAGTGCTATTTAAATTAATGTATTAGAATAATAAAGTAGTAGTAAGTTTTGTGATGGCCATGAAAATTTAGCGTTTTCTTATTTCGTTAACAAAAAAACAAAAAACGAGTAATCTTATTTAGAAAAAAAGTTTTATGGCTTTTGTATGAATCAATACATAATAAGAAAGGTAACAACTTTTATTTAACAAGTTAGGGATACACTTCTACAATAAATGAAGTAAAAGAACTTAAATGCGTTAAGGAAACACGAACAGTTCATTATGTACGGTCGAAACGCAATGATATTCTCAACACCAGACGCGAAGAGAAACTTAAAGCGCCTTTATCTGCAGAAAAAACAGAAATACTGTACTCTGTTACTTTTGATAAAGTATTCAACATTATATACGATGCTCATATGGGTAAGGAACTGAATCGCACGTACACGAACGTGGCTGTAGAATCTATTGAATCTGTCAGACTATGTGAACCATGTCAAAAAGAAAACAAAAAGTCTTCGTTCAAGCCAGTATTCAAGCCAGTCGTACATAGTAAGATGAATTTTCGATATCAAGTCGACCTGATAGATATTCAGTACAATTCTGGTCGTGATGTGAAATTTATTTTAGTGTATCAAGATCATCTCACAAAATTTGTCTTTTTCCGTTATTTGCAAGGTAAAAAAAGCTGATGATGAAGCAGACTACTCCCAATTACCACATTTGCTTGAATCAAGTTCGATTTTTTATTGTGTTTAACATGACAGCACATATTTGGTAATTCAAGAGCCATTTAAGCCAACTTCAAGCTTGCGAAATGTCACATGGTAAATCAGGCAAGATGTTCCTTGAACCGAGCTTGAAAATAACTTGAAGTGAAAGGGTAAAAGCTGCTTGCGCAGATCTTGTTGTCGCGCTACTTAGACACAGAAGACAGAGAATAACACAAACAGATGAGAAATACGTCGCGATGATTTTCTAAGGAAGAAAAGGTAAAAATTTAAAAATCTTTTAATAATTCATTTGCTGTATTGCTTGCAGTAATCCATACCACAATAAAAGTTGTGCTCTTTTTATGAACATTAGTTTAGTTTTCATTCGTTGAGAGTAAAATAAAAGTTCTAAACCTAAATGTAACACTTAAAAGCTTAAATGTACTACTTTTATAGAAGTGATATTTATGTTCCAATAAGTTTGGCGAAATCTGATAGGGGATTTCCTTTATTTCTAGCAACCATGCTTAAATTAACACATTATAACATATTTTAATAAACAAATGAAAACAATAAAAAAAAGATACATTGTTTTTACGTTTACACCTAGGCTTAGATCTTTTATTCTCAAAGAATGGAAATTAAATTAATGTGCTTAAAACAAAATATAAATACAACTTTTATTCTGTTGCAATCATAGTTATTTTTCTTCTATTTTAATAATATTTTTAAAATGTTTAGTTTGATGATGGGGATTATTATTATAATTTTTCTTATTTTAAATGTGTTAGTGAAACAATTTTTATATGTTAATGTATATTTATTTTTTATCCTATGAATTTTTTAAAAATGTAGATGGGATGGGACAGAGCAACCAAACTTCCACAGTTCCAACTTTTGAGCACCACTGTTTATAAATTCTAATGTATTTAATTGCAGAATCTCTGTCATTGACTATGGCATAAAAAGATTATTATTATTCAGAAATACAGTAAAATCTGTCTAACGCAGTGCTGTAGTTGGGCGGGAACGTGTGAGAAAGCCGTTCCCAGAAATATTTGGTTTATTATTATAAAAAAATATATATATCGCGCACGAGCACAAACTTTTCTTTTTTTCTCAAGCGAACGATAATTATTGTTATTTATTATAACGATAATTATCAAGTTTATTGATACTGGAGATGAGCCTAGAGAGTTAAATCCTCTTCTCCAGACTGTGAAAACTATACCTATTTCAACGTCTGCATACGAAAGAGTATTCAGCTGTATGAATAACACTATGGCCGATGCGGTAAACGCAGCCCTTATTGAAAAAGCCAGTTCACTTATATTCATAAGCATAAGCCGTGTAGGAAATTCCTTAAAAGAATTTTTTCCTGATCCATATGTGAAATCTTGGTTGCGATCAGGAAGAAGATTAGTAGACGATACAACTTGTCTCATTATCGTTCTTTATAAAAACTTCTGGGTTAGATGTGCCAGTAAGTAATATACGGATTCATTTTTGTCATTTCAATTAAATTTTGATTCATGATGGAAAATGTCATTATGCAATTTATTAAATATTGCTTTTAGATTAATGCTATACAAATGCAATTCTATAAAACTAGAATATAATAATTGTAACTGTTAATTAAAAAAAATCGGCTTTTGGCTAAATGTTTTAAATTGGCTTTTTGCTTAACAAAATCAGGTAGCATCATCATCTACTCTATGAAAAAGTGAATTCCCACAAATATTTTTTTCCTACTACAGCACTGATCTGACGTAGAAAGATTTTAATGTCCGACAGAAGGAGCTCAATGCTGTAAGCTGTCTAAGGCAGAATACTCTCTGCAACGGAACATTTTTTCGTTCACGATAGATTCCACCTTAGACAGTTTATTGTAGTGTTATTCAAAAGTTTTATTTCAGGGTAATAAAATGTACCGCAATTAGATATGAGGTAAGTTATCTTTTTCAAATGAAAAACGGCAGGGAAATGATAAAGAAAGAAAACTTTACTAAGGAACATTCCCAACTCTCAGTTCTGGATTTTGACGAGAGTGGTATTGTTCAAAAGCTTTTGACGCCATGCTTAAGAAATGTATGGGAACTATACTCCCAAATCCAAAAGTTCACGAAATATTAATAGATTTAAAAACTGTTTTAGTGGGCTGAATTAGTGGGCAATATATGAGAACAGCGAATACAGTACGATTTGTAAGAGGAACTATTTCCTCACAAATCCTATCGGATGGAAAGAGGGTATGGGCAGGGAGGCCTAGGTGGAAAGTTCCAAGAGTGGATCAAGACAGCGGTTTTATCGTCAAACAATAATGCGCATCATCGTTTGTGCCTGGTGTTAAAAACACTTTTGTCTTCAATGCTTTTTCGTAGAAAAACCCTATCATGTTTAATTAAAAGAAAAAAATCTTGCCTTTGAAAGCTTTTGAAGGAATCTGATACTGTTTTTCACTTCTTTATTTCTCTTATTCCGTTACAGAAAAAAGCCCATACCCCGTGAACTATTGGATTAGGGAGTATAGTTTACATACGTTTCTTGATCCTCGTCGCAAGAGCTGTCGAATTATACTACTCTCATCAAAACCCAAGTGACATTTAGGGATGTTCCCCAGTTAATGTTGTTGACCATCAAACCGCTTCCTTTAACACAACTGACTGATTCTTTCAATATATTGACAGTACAATTAAGATCACTGGGGAGAATGATCCAAATACCGACAGACGTGTCAAAGTTTCCAGAGAGATTTCAGAATGTTTTAGCCAGCTGTAAAGAACTGTACAGGAAATATAAGAATGTCGCCCATCAGTGAGTCTAGACAATTTTCTATCAGAAGCCGAAGAAGAAAATGCCTTGAGAAGAGTAAGAAAGTGATTTTGAATCGCCAGAACCAATTCCTGCATTAAAGGCTTGAAATCCTGCCAGCTTTTAACATTCTTAAGACATATTAGGTAGATTTCGTATGAAATACTACCTATTGGGATCGTTCCTATGTTGGAATTTCTAAAAAATTTTTGCAGATCTACACCGATCATGACCCCTAGAACCCAAAACCACCCTCAGTAAAAAACTTTATCTATCTATCTATCTATCTATCTATCTATCTATCTATCTATCTATCTATCTATATCACTTTCTTCTGGACACGATAACTTTCGTAATTCTGCACCAATCTCTTCCAAACTGATACATAAAATCAATGGGCATAAAATCTCGGTCAAGTTCGTTAATGGGTAAAATCGGACCAAGGGAAGGGAAATAGGGAGGGGTTTTGTGAAAACAGAAAACCCCCCATAACTTCTTAATTTTTGTACATATCAAATCAGTTTAAAGTTTTTATTACTTCTAAAAATAGGGCCAAAAATTTATGTATCACAGATTTTTGATAAATTTAAAAATGGGCTCAAGGGGCGCAAAAAATAGGGTTTTTAGGAGAAAAAAAATCATAACTTCGTCAATTCTCAAGATATCAAATTCAATTAACTTTATTATAAATCTCCTTAACATTATCTAAAACTTTTATATTCACAAGTTTTTGATAGGAGCAATTCGTACCGCAAAAAAAATTAAAAACGAAAACAAAAAGGGCGTTTGAAGAAGAAAAAAATCCATAACTTCGTCAATTCTCAAGATATAAAATCCAATTAATTTTATCATGAATCTCCTTAACATTATCTACAACTTTTATTTTCACAAGTTTTTGATAGGACAAATTCGTACTGCAAAAAAAAAATTAAAAACGAAAACAAAAAGGGGGTTTGAAGAAGAAAAAAATCCATAACTCCGTCAATTCAAAAGATATAAAATCCCCATGAATTTATCATATATCTTCTTAATATTGTCTACAACATCTATATAGACAAGTTTTGGATAGGACCAATTCTTAGAGCAAAAACAAATTAAAAATACATACCGGTTGAAGAAAAAAAATGATCTTAGTAAGGGTGTATTCAAATCCAAACTGCTTATTTTCTGACTCATTTTACAATTCATTTTTGCTCTCAAAGGCTTCCAATTGGTACGTTTTCTTACTCAGAAACTGTATAATGTACCGTAATGGTCGATTTTCTGATAGGGGCAGAATATATTTTTTAAAATGCTGTTAAAAAGGGCATTTTGAACCGAATTTACCGAAGCGGATTGTGTTGGAAAAATCATTGTATTAAGGATGCGCTTAAATCCAAACTGCTTATTTTCGGACTGGTTTTTAAATTCATTTTTGCTCTCAAACGCATTTAATTGGTAGATTCGCTTATTCAGAAACTATATAATGTACCGTAATAATCTATTTTTAGATAGAGGTAGAATATATTTCAAAAAATGATGTCAAAGTGGGCATTTTGAACGGAATTTCCCGAAGCAATTGTGTTAGAAACGAAAAATATTGTCCTTCTGAGAAAATAATTGTTTATATATCAAGTTTTAATTAATTGAACAAAAAATAAAAACACCGGCCGCTTATAAATCTCTTCAAAAATCACGTCAGCATGTTTCATATTTTTTTTTTTTTTTAATGAATCTGGAATTATGGCAGGAAATTTCGAGTTGTTGAGCATGGAAAAGTATTTTTTTTTTAATGCCACCCTAACATGATTCTGATAAAACCAGCTATTATATGAAAATGAAATAAAAACTCGTCAAGAGCGGTCAGATGAAATTGTTAAAGTGGATTTATCTCTAATCATGATTTAGTTTTTGTTTGTGAAATTAGTATATTTGACTTCGAAATCTACCTCTGCCTGTATTCCGGGCCGGCAGGGATTTTTTTTATTTATTTTACTGCTAATGACAAATTACATTTCTTTAAAAAAAAAATCAAATTTCAGTTACATTTTTCTCTATTTTAAACTAATCGTATTTTTATGTTATGCATGTTAAAATAAATTCCCTTAACGCGTTATCGAGTTACAAGGTGATTTATCGGGACGAATTAATTGCATAAAGCGGGGGACATACGTATTCTTAATAGATGTGGTAGGGACAAGAAAAATGGTTCGGATTTTCTTTTATTCTTAGGAATATAATTTTTCACCCTCTCGCACGTCGATAAACGCCTTGAAGTTTTGTCCATTGCTTATGTTCTGAAGAACGTACCCTCAAATATGTAAATAATGTACTCTAGTTTTTTATACTTGCATGAGGAAAAGTAATCTTATTTTTTATATGAATTACACTTATTATCTTGTTAAACAAAATAAATATTCGAAAAAATACTTAACTTTTTTTAAAGGATTGTCCCAATTATCTAGATTCTACTAATATACAAGTGTATTTTTATATTGTTCGTGCGCTTGCGTTGTCCTGAATGACTAATATTTGTGCATGGATGATAAATCTATTCTGTGTTTCTTTAAGTTTCGCAAAGTGCGAATGAATCTTCGGAATTGATTGTCAAGGTTATTTTGAAGATATATGTTAATTAAGTTACGGTGGTTGTGTAGTTTCTATATATAGTTGCTATATATAGTGAGTATAATCCTATTAATTATACGAAGAAACTTTGGATTTCTAGCGAATCTCGTCGTACAAAGTACTCTAGCTGCAACCCACAGCGTGTCATAGAAGCAGAAGAAGCCTTCTTCCGAGCTTGATGTTCTGAATTCTTTGCTTGCTACATGGAAAACAGAAGCCTGCGGGTTCTACTAAGAAGTTGTGCTTCCATGTACTTAAAATAGTAATATTTAGGTTCACAGAGTTTATTTTGGAAAGGATTTTTTCCGCTCTTGGATTTTTTTTTATTGAGTTTGCTTGAAGCTATCTTAGATTAAACTTATTTGCTCCCCTGTTCTTCCTTTTCTTAAAATGAATTAATAAACTATTGTGTTTGTTATTAAATTGATATCATGTCCTCCTTTGACACTAATAACCCTGAAAGGATTGTTACAACTTTTTACCTCCTCTTAAATTTTGACTAACAATTACTATGAGAATAAATGTAAAACAGAGGTTATTTTTGATTTTCATATAACCAAATTCGCCTCAAGTCTACATGCAACAAAGTTCCAGCTTCATAAGCGTGTTAAATGTTCATCTCCCTTTCTTAATTGTTTTATATACATTGGGTATGCATAATTTAGCATCTTTTTAAAATGATATAACTACAATTCATTCAAAACTTTACTTTATATACTACTAATAGTAGGAGAGACCGGGGCAAGATGACGAATGTCTTAATTTTTACGTTTTCCACTAGGTGGCAGCATCAACCGGACACTACTGGCTCTCCTATCGGCCGTTCGTTAAACAATAGTATAGAGATGCTGAAATCGCCATTTTTGTGTTAGTTGTGAAGCTTTGATTGTTTACTGCTGCCACGTTATAACTTTTATGCATGTGTAAATAAGCTCTGCTACAGATACAGGTAAGATGCATCGTTTCTCTTTAATATTTATGAGTAACTTAGTTTAAATACTATCTATTACCATGAATAAATGTCAATTAATCGCCTTCCTTCATGGCAATGAAAACGAATATTTTTAAACAGGCAGTCCGGGGCAAGATGACTAGCTCGTCATCCTCATACCCTGGTAGTAGAAAACCAACGTATAAATCCTCCAGAAGAACCAGAACTTATGGCAAATGCTGATTCCGATGCACCAAAGAAGCCTGTTAGTGTTTTTGATTTCAAACCATTGCCTAAAGCAACACAATGTGAGAAAAAAAAGCAAAACACTGAGCTCAAGCATTCTTACAAGCACACACATCAAAGAAATGTTAGAACAAAGGGAAACGCAGAAGGAAAAACAGGAACGTTTAAAAAAACAGAGACAAGATGCACTTGAAGCTAAAAAGGGAATAAAAAAACTCAAACTAAGTTCCTGTAGGCCCAAGTCTATTAAATCCTGGCCAAACAGTCCAGTTGCATCAACTTCAAAGCATGGTGCTTTCAGATGTCTTGCTTGTGACGAGGAATATTGTGACCCACCAACAGAAGAATGGATCCAGTGCTGTAAATGCCAAGAGTGGTAGCATGAGGAATGTTCCAATTATGAAAATGGCATTTTTATTTGTGACTATTGTTAGCTGCACAACTAAACACTTCAACATTACGTTACAATGCATTATGCATAGTTTGATACTTTGTAAGATGTAAAAACACAGTTATCCTTAAATTTTCTTATACCTATATTTCAGGCATTATAGTAGCCACCTGTATAGACACTTTTACCACATTTGTTTTACATTAATATATAAAGATTCATGACACTTAATTTTCATTTTAAAAAATCCTTTATCTTTCGTTTTGTACATATTAAAATCGAAAATTATAATTTACATTTCTTTACTTTTCCTAAAAAAACACATTTTTTACTTAAAAAGGACATAAATTCCGGTATATCGTTAAAACTATGCTATTTATAAATATATACTGCATTGTCCATACTCTTTGGCACTTCTCTGAAAAAACGTTTTCGTCCATTTCTTGGACTTCATCAGTTTCAATTGGCGGCTCGCAGTTTCATTTTCGACCTTTTATCATCTCTCTCTTTCCATTTTTTCCCCCTTCTCCCTTTTCACTTTCCCCTTCTTTCCAGCATTTTTAGCCAACGGGAGTCAACATTTGCATGCGCCATATCGTTGCATACACTTTTTCTTTCGAGGTTAATCTCGATAGCCTCTCTCATTAGGGTGTTGTGGGGATTATCATATGCAGCTATTTTTTCTATTTTAATTGATTGAGGTATTATGGGGTTTTTTAAATTTGTTCTTGAGAAGGCTGTTGCTTGATTATTATATTTTATGTCGCGGATATGCTCCTTATACCTTTCGCTTATTTTTCGCTTGGTCATCCCGATGTATGTAATTTCCTTATTTTCTGTATCTGAGGCTTTAATTTTATATACTCCTGCCGTCTGTAATTCGTCGTATCTTTCTGCTTCATTTCGTATCGTTTTAAATAGGGAAGGGTTGGGTGTGATTGGGACTATCTTTCCGAGTTTACTAATTTCGCGTTTTATTTTTAGTGCTATTCCGTTCATGTATGGTAGGGGGGGGGGGGTGTATAATCTTTTTTATTTTGTCCTGGTTGGATCCAGTTAATTTTTTCTTTCGCTTTTCTGATTAGCTTGTCTATTGTTTTTCTTGGATGGCCAGCGTTAAGTCCTATGTTCTCTATAATCCTTAATTCTTCTTTTAATAACTTGTCTGTTGAACATATATACAGTGCTCTATAGATGTAGGTATTTAGGGCTGCAAGTTTATAGTTTATTGGTGTATTTGTTTTGCTTGACATTATCGCTAGGTTTGCAGTAGGTTTTCTATAGATTGTTGTTTTTATCTGGTCATTTTCGTATATTATTTTTACGTCAAGGTATGGTAGGGATCGGTTCTTTTCTTCTTCTATTGTAAATTGTATATTGCTATCGTATTTATTTATTTCGTTTAAGAGGTTTTTTAAGTTTACTGTTCTGTTTGTTATGATAAATATATCATCTACATACCTTACCCAAAGGCGTATTTCATTTTTATGATCCTGTATTATTCTTTTTTCCATTACTCGCATTTTCCATTCTGAAACCACATTTGAAATGGGGGACCCCATCGGTACACCCCTCAGCTGTTTATATATCTTATTGTTAAATTTAAAATAACTTTCGTTTAGGATCAGATTTGTTGCACTTTCCATTGTATTTATAATTTCTGTGTCTGTGTAGTGTTTCTGTATAGTCTTGTTTATTTCTTCTGTCATTTCGTTAAGGTTAATCGACGGGTATAGGTTTTTTACGTCTAAGCTTATCATATAATCGTCTGGTTGCGGTTCGTATTCTCTTAATATCTGTATGAATTTTCGTGTTGAATTAACTGATATATCGGAAGGGGGGAGCGTTTCTTCATACTATTTCCGCATATATTTTTCTATGTCATAGGTTGGGCTTAGCTTTTTGTTAACGATCGGTCTCATTTTGTATGGATTCTTGTGGTCTTTCAATTTTCCAAATATAATTGGTGTATTAGGAGTAAAATTCTGTTTTATTGGTTTAGATCCATTTGGCCATTTACCCCTTTTAATCCGCGACATAAAATATAATAATCAAGCAACAGCCTTCTCAAGAACAAATTAAAAAACCCCCATAATACCTCAATCAATTAAAATAGAAAAAATAGCTGCATATGATAATCCCCACAACACCCTAATGAGAGAGGCTATAGAGATTAACCTCGAAAGAAAAAGTGTATGCAACGATATGGCGCATGCAAATGTTGACTCCCGTTGGCTAAAAATGCTGGAAAGAACGGGAAAGTGAAAAGGGAGAAGGGGGAAAAAATGGAAAGAGAGAGATGATAAAAGGTCGAAAATGAAACTGCGAGCCGCCAATTGAAACTGATGAAGTCCAAGAAATGGACGAAAACGTTTTTTCAGAGAAGTGCCAAAGAGTATGGACAATGCAGTATATATTTATAAATAGCATAGTTTTAACGATATACCGGAATTTATGTCCTTTTTAAGTAAAAAATGTGTTTTTTTTAGGAAAAGTAAAGAAATGTAAATTATAATTTTCGATTTTAATATGTACAAAACGAAAGATAAAGGATTTTTTAAAATGAAAATTAAGTGTCATGAATCTTTATATATTAATGTAAAACAAATGTGGTAAAAGTGTCTATACAGGTGGCTACTATAATGCCTGAAATATAGGTATAAGAAAATTTAAGTGTAATATGGGCATTAAATGAGACAGAAATTACTGTCGAAAAACACTGGCTAAAAACACAGTTATCATTTGTTAAACCATGTAGCATATTCAAAAGATAAAATATGTCAACCTTTCTCAGTGTTGTCATCTTGCCCCAGTACTGGGGCAAGATGACGATTTGTTAATGTTATGTAAAAATAAAATTATCCTTCATTTTTTTATTTGAAAGATTAAATGGTAATATATTTAATACTATAAAGGAATACTCTAACAGTTCATGTACAATTAATTTTACTATACTTAAAAATAAATTAATAAACAACAAAAATTGTTAACATAGTCATCTTGCCCCGGTCTCCCCTATACATAGGAAATATATTACTATGTTTTGCTACAGATTCTTTAAAAATTATGCTCTAACTAAAATATTTGAAACTTTTACCTTCTTAAATACCAGCCACCAACTGCAAAAGCAACCAATATAGCGAAACACACTGCTCCCAATGAGACATATATTGTAATACTTTTAGATGATTCATTTGTTCTGTTAATATCTACAATAATAAGTGGGAGGGGGGAAATATTAATAGTAAATAATCAATAGAAGTTAACACAAATAACAGATCTGAAAATAAAAATCAATACGATGCATTCATATGTTTTAATTTATATACTTTTGTTTTTTGCTTTAGAAAAACAAGGCGACAATATAGTGGCTCAAACGACATAGTAATGCTGGTAAAATTACATTCTATTTAGGCGTTATAGATAGCATATAGCAGTTTGATTGAAAAAGATTTACACCATCATTCTGAGTTGGTAAAACAACAAAAGGCTATCGAAAAATAATAGCTTGCAATATTATAATGATGAATCTGGTTTAAATATATCAACATAAATCTACAGATAAATTTCTGCTTTCTTTACTTTTCTCTTTTTTAGAGGGGGAGATCTTTTTTTTTTTTAATAATCAATTTTTTTTTCAATTTTAACAAGTTTTAATTCGTACGAATTAATAATGTGTGCTGTGAAACCTCTGAATAACTGACACCTCGGGCTCGCAATTTTTTTCCACCCGTCGTAGATACTAGCTTTTCAGAAGTAAAAATATACAAATACATGCGTGTTGAGGAATTAAAATGTGTACGCTAAATAGAGGTGTCTGCTATTCGGGTGTTTTCGCTATGGAGATTTTTCTGGATATATTTTTTAATTTTATTATTTATAAGTTAAAACTTTAATTTGAATGGGCTGAATATTTTTTTCTCTTTACGGTAACAGTTTGCTGTTTAAAACTAATGCTTGGTCCTGGATCAAACTATTAAAAGTATTTTATATTGAGGTTGGTTTGGCCAAAAAATAGCAAAGATTTTATTATGCATAGGATTAAACGTAAAGTGTTTAATCTAAATGTAACTTACACAGACAGAAATACATTGTAAGGCTGTAGCAATAACAAAAAGAAATTAGTGCCAATAATACGTATACTTAAAATGTTTTATAAAATTGAATTAAATCAGATGGTTATATGTTGGTAGAATTCTGAAGTAGGCTGCTTTTGTTTTCACATTGTTTGATATTTTCAGCCTTTTCGAAAAATTTTTGGCCTATAAATGCTTGAAGAAGATTGGTGAGAAAAATTGAAGAAACAAGTATAAGAAAAATGCTTTATATTAATTTTATCAAATGAAGTCCAACAAAAAATAGTCGGTTGATTGTAGTCCAATTGGATTAACTGTCGCTACACAGAAAATTGCAAATTTTTGAACCCGTCCTTTCGGCACGTGGGGAGGAGGTTATTTCAGATTCTAATTCCAAAAATTGCAAGCGTAGTTGGAAAAAATGTTTGTCATGTTCAGTGTAGAACATGTCGTTGAGAAAATATTTGGCGGATTATGAGAAATGGCGATTTTTGGGAGAATGGAAGGAAAACAGACACTGACACAGGTCTGTAAAAACCCAAATGTAGCCAAAAGCGTCATGCCTTAATTATGGAAACAGTTTAAAGACATGGATGATGTAAGAAAATAACCAAGTAAAATGGTAAAAAACGTGCTATAACAAACTCTCGGGACCGTTATTTGGCAACGATTGCTAAGGGAAAGAGATGATTGAGGTCAGCCTAGATTTCAAGGTATTTATCTGAGGTTAATAGAATTAAATTATCTAGATACACCGTGAGTGACAGACTGTATAAAAGAGGGTTGTATGGAAGGAAACAAAAGAGTTGTGTCCTTCTAACTCGGGTAACGAAATGCATCCGGTTGCAGTGGTGCAAAGATCATAAGAGACTGGAGTAGCACGGACTGGAGCTAAGTTCTCTTCACTGATGAATTTCTATTTAATTTGGAGAGGTATTCCAGAAATGTTATAATATAGAGAAGCAAAACATGCGTAATAAGTTTGAAAATATTCGTGAAAGGTATCTAGTGACGGTGCAAGCATCGGGGAAACGGGACGGATGCCCAGGGCCCAGCTCGAATTATGATCTTGTTAGAGGGGGCCGAGCGTCTGTATACAGTTCAAAATAACGTTTCCTCTGTATAAAAAAATAATATTTTTGCTCTAGATTTGTTTTGAAACGTTTCTTCGCAAGAAAAAAGTGAGTATTAACTTTATTTCATACAGGCAAAGTTGATATAATTGTCAGGAATTATATAGATTTGACGATCCCGAAAGTAACCGTGAACGCAAAAAATAAACATTTAAAATATTGTAAAGAATAGAAGATTTACGAAATTCAAAATAATTATGCCCATTAAATGTGAAATTAGTGGTATTTTTTTCACATTTTATTTTCCATATTATATATTATTCTATGATATCTACAATTTAAAAATAAATTTTATTAGTCCAGTATTGCAGAACACATTGGGCCCCGCTAACTGCTTTGGCAGGGCTCCACGAGACGTTGCGCCGGCCCTGAAGGCATAGGTACAAAAGTGGTGGAATCATAGTATGGGCGGGTACAATTTTGAATGGCCACACCTATCAACACATTTTTATCGGTGCAACTAAGAATACTGAAATGTACAGAGAAAACATTTTTTAACTTTATGTCAAGCTGTTTAGGTGTGCATTGTGCAATTTGTAATGAGTTCCTCTTAATAAATGCTAATGATCACTCCAGTGCGCTGCACTAGTGACCTATTATCTCGAAGGCGAAGAATTAAAGCGAATGAAATGGCTCGAATATCTTCCGGATTTAAATCCGGTAGAACGTGTGTGGGACGTACTAGGCCACCGTCTTACAGCAGTGTAGCCCTTGCGTCCGCCTAGCTCTCTTCAGGAGCTTTAACCCCTTGAGTGGCAGTGGGATATATTATATCCCACCAATGATTAATGAAGATATGCACCAGAAAAGTTTTATTAAATTTTACTTTTCTAACTTTGATGAAAAAAAGTAGTAAAATTGCTTTTCCTTATTTTGCAATAAAATTTTTGGAAGATTCCGGTGTGAATTCGACATTACAGAAACAATTGTTTGCCCCTGAAAGGGTTTAGGCTCTATCGTCGTAAACACACTTTGTTTCCGGAATACCTCCTGGATAATCTAATACACAACATGGATAATTTATTACACAGTATGCAAAGCTTGAATTTCGATCAGGGATGATCATACACCTTATTAATTTTTCTTATGTATCTCTAAAAAGCTCTAACACCAACTTTTCCTACTCTGTATAACATTTCCTGTGTTTTAACTTTATTATTATTTTTATTATTATTTCATTATTTTATTACTTGAATTATTTTTTTACAGAAATAGAATATTTTGCACTTTGAAGATATGTCAGGCATCATGAAATTACGACGGTCTTACGCAGAATATATGTTATTTGCTGAAAAATCATTCAAGTTGCATCAGTTTTTCATCACCACCGTGCTATCATTATATTATCGCTCCCCCCTCTTTTGATAGCCTCCCCCTCATCTCCCCTTCCCTGCCACATCGTCACCACCGTGCTATCATTTATATCTTTTATACTTAATTCGTCCCGTGATGCTTTACACAACCATTATCCTGATTAATCCTTTTACCTTTTCAAAAACATTTTGAACTGTTGATTTGTTTATCTAATGCAGATATATATATTTTCAAGAATATTAATTTCACTTTCAGTTATAATTTTACTCTCAACCACATTTAATTCAGGATATTCTAAAATTTTTCAGTTTATTTATGACTAGAGATGTAAATTTTCTGGAAAAATTGAAGAGGCAGAAAAAAAACGTTTTTTTTGGATTTTTTCGGAAAAAATGGGAAAAATTGGAAAAATTTACTTTTTACAAATATTTCTCCCAAATAAATTATATTTTCCTAGAAAATATTAAATAATAAGCCTTTTTTTACTTTCTTCTATCTTTACAAGAAGAAAGTATTGGATTCATGAAAATTTTCGAATTCCGGTTTTCGACAGATTTACACGTTTTAGGGGTCAAAGAACCCGAAAAACATGTTTTTACAAAATGTCTGTCAATGAGTCTGTCTGTCTGTCTGTCTGTGTGTCCGTGTGTGACACAAATTTTGTGGCGCTCTATCTCAAAAACTAATGCACAGAATTTAATAAAAATTTATATCCAGTTAGTCTCTGATACAAATTGATGCTGATTAGTTTTTGGTGCAAATCGCTCAACAGGTGGCGCTGCTATGCTGAATATTTTACGATTTCCTCAATGGCTCTATCTCAGGAACTAATGCACGAATTTTCATGAAACTTCAGATTAAGTTAGTCCTTGATATCACTTGAAGTTGATTACGTGTTGGTGTAAATCGCTCAACAGGTGGCGCTGCTGTGCTGCATTATTTTACGATTTCCGCAATGGCTCTATCTCAAGAACTAATGCACGGATTTTCATGAAACTTCAGATTCAGTTAGTCTTTGATATGACTTGATGCTGATTACGTGTTGGTGCAAATCTCTCAACAGGTGGCGCTGCTATACTGCATTTTTTACGATTTCTGCAATGGTTCTATCTCAAGACCTAATGCACGGATTTTCATGAAACTTCAGATTCAGTTAGTCCTGTATATAACTTGATGCTGATTACTCGTTGGCGTAAATCGCTCAACAGGTGGCGCTGCTGTGCTGCATTTTGCCCGATTCTCGATAAAGCTCTATCTCAAAAACTAATGCACGAATTTTCATCTAACTTCAGATTTAGTTAGATGCTGACACAAGTTGTTGCTAATTAGGTTTTGGTGTTAATCGTCCAATAGGTGGCGCTTCTACGCTAGAATTTTCATGATTTTCGCAATAACTCTATCTCAAAAACTAATGCATGGATTTTCCCCAAACTTCAGATTCAGTTAGACTTTGAAATAAGTGGTTGCTTGGTGGTTTTGATGTAACATAGGTTTTGGTGTAAAGCATCCAATAGGTGGCGCTTCTATGCTGAATTTTGCTGGATTTACACGATTTCAGAGATAGCCATATCTCAAGAACTAATGCACGGAATTTCATATCTTTAGAATCTTCATGATGGGCATAGATTGCCGTTTAATTTTGGCAGTGTGATAGCGAATTTTCAAGTATTAATATGTATGAGATAGAAGAAAGTTTTGTTATTGATACATCTGACTAGTTTCATTTATCCACACTAAAAGAAAATTATTTTCACTTTATATGACTATATTACAAAAGAAAAAAAAGGGCAAGGCCTGCTTTTAAAAAATTTGTTTTTCAGTCTCTGAATTTTCACAGTAACCTTCACGCTTTATTTAACGCTGTTGTTTATTATATCATGTTTCTGACAAAACATAACACTACGAATAGAAAATGCGTGAAAAATGAGGAACAAACAAAAACAGTTACACACAGACATAAGCTTCTACTACGATTCACACAACTACTGAAATACAAAGTGTGAAAAGCAAAGGGGAAAATAATTTGGAACACAGTTACTTATAATAAAATATTGATTTTTTTCATCGCAACTGTACTTTTCTAATGTAAACTCCCCTTGTTTTTCAACGATATTGTAGGTGATGGAGGAAAATAGAGTTCATTTTTGGATTCAGCACCGTAAAAAACTTACAATTAACCAAAAATATTCCATGCAACTGAATTTTCTTTTTTGTTTCAGGCCTATGTTATAAAACTAAACCAAAGCATTTTATACATACATTTTCAAACAGTTAGTTCAGATTTGAGACACATAGTGTTAGCAGTTCAGAATCAGCTAATTCAGATTCTGACTCAGAATGAAGAATTTAATGAAATTAACTATAATTTTTGTAATAAGTTTGAGAAATTAGAAGCTAAATGTTTTTTTTCCCTCTCTCTTTAATATGAAAGTAATAAAAATGCAATAATTTTTTTTAAGTGAAAATTATAAAAACAGGTGTATTTCTTAATAAGTAAAAAAAAAATGCCTTCAACAAAATTTTGCTCAGGAAATTGTTTACATTTTCTTTGAAAAATTTATTTAATATACACATGTATATGAAAAATATAGAGAGAGTTAAATACACCTGAGAATTTATATTTAAGTAAAAGTGCTTGAACAGAGTAATTTCAAATGCATGTTGTTATTAAAAAATTTTTTTTTCCTAATTAGTTAAATATTTTTATCAATTTCCATCTGATTACATGATTAATTGCAGCTATAGCATTAAAAATGAATGCATGTTTCAAATTTTATATTAGATTTTCAACTTTACCATTAATTGGCTTATTATTGAAATAATTTTACACATGAACTCTTTTTTAACAAGAGAAGTTTAATTTAATTATCTTACCAAGCATCTTTCTGCGTTTTTTTCACATAATCCTGTTTTTGTGAAATCGTGAACTTTTTTATATACTTGTACAAAATGTAATCCAAATTTGGTGAATTAGAAACGTTATATTTAGGTTTCTATTTAGACATTTTTAATAAGTTCCTCTATACTTGTATACAACTCGATAAGATTCATTTGTTAGCGTCAGATGTTATATGACATGAAATTTTCTTCAATCATTCCATTTGTGAAAGATTCAATTTGGAGATTAAAATTTTTTCTGAAATATCTATTTTTAAGAGAAATTTTGTGAAGAGTTGTGTTTTGAGGTAAATAAAGAAAAATTGTGAAAGACCTTTACAGGACTCAAGTTTTCTTAAAAAAATTTCTGCTTAGAGATCAGATATCCCACATGTTTTCATGTGAGACACTTAGCATAAAAATAAATATAATAAAAAGTATCAAAATGTAGCTATTACAAAATTTTGAAAATATTATTTTAAAAATGAAATTTCATTTTTTCCAATTTGGAAAAATTCAAAAATAACCCTTCGGAAAAAATCCGAAAAAAAAAAAACGTTTTTTTTTCCATAATTTTCGGGTTTTTTCTGAGCATTCCCATCTTTATTCATGACAAATTCCATGAACATCCCACAGATGATAAAATTAAAACTTATTAAAAGAACATGCATGATTTGCAGCAGAGAAAAGCAACCAATAATGAATATTACCACAATGATGGGAGCATAATGTGTGGGGATGTAAGACTCCAAGCTGTAAGATTGTTCATAATTGGTGATATTTTGAATCTGTTTTATTAGTTAACCATTCAAAAACCAAATTCAGAAAAAAGAGCTCAGAAACTAGGGTCACCTGTGATTTCGTTTATAGTAATTAGACATTCATCATTAACACAAAGCAGTATAGTAAATAGTCCATTACAGGATATACTTGCTATACAATGTATTCAATACAATGTATACATTCTGGAAAGTTTGCTGTCCGCCACACGTGGCAGAAATTAAACCAATTTGAATACATTTATTCAACAGACTTTTGAAGGCACTGAGCGCAAACATGACACGGGACCCTAATACCTATGCTATGAAGTATGCTTAAATAATTTTTATGTAAGTTTCTGTAATGGATATAACTCCAATTTAATCTTTTTAATTCATGGCATATTCACGAAGTCAGTTTTAATCATAAGTGCATGAAATTTTCAAGCATTCTTATTGAGATGCAATGAAATATGGAACAACATATTTCTATATAGCAGATCATATTTTAGAAAATGGTTTCAAATTTGACATTTTGAACTGAATTTTGAGATAAAACAAACGGAGAAAGGTTGTCTTCGTTTAGGAATACATTAGAACTCAAGATGTATACATAAAACTTTAATATTTTGCTATTGTTCAGTGTAAAACTGTGTAAAATATGAAGCTCAATTCTAATTTTTACAAACTTTGTCTACAGATTCCCCCCCCCCCCTTAAACTTAGGAGGTTACAGACATACAGATGGGCCCAAGACAAACACTTTACAACTAACTTTAAAAGTATGAAATAAAAAGGTTTTGTTCTAAGAAGAAATTTTTTAGAATTTTTTTTCCCTCTCGAAAATATAAAAATGTTTGATGCAATACAGTTTGAATATTTATTTCATGTCTACATGCATCAAACTTTCAGCTTTTCATATTCAAATACAAAAGACCCCAAAAGCTTTCTTTTCTTTTTAAATATGTGAAACACGCACTGAATTGTAGCCGATTGTTACCTGGTGATCACTTCTCTCAATATCACGTCTCGAAAGCCTATATAAAACATCGGTTTTGATTTTTACAAAAAAATTGCGCTGTTGTTTGGTTCCTAGAGACTTGATTAAAAATATGGGAAATTTTATTTGCGAACAGATATGATTTTATGAATGCGTTAAAAGTAATATTTTGATACTGCAACTAAAGTAAACAACTATACATGCTGTTACATTCTGCTCCATCATCAACAATTTAAAACAATTCTTTCATAAATTAAGTTACATAATCTGATTCCTTCGTAAATTTATTTATTGTTTTGATTTTTGTAAAAGGTTACCTACTTGATTTCTTCCGTTTATTTACTCCTGAAACATTCGTGCCTATGACACCAGTTTCACTCACTTCAAGAAACACATGCCTCCAATCTTCCAAATAACCGGAATGTAACCTCTGTTGCCTCATTTTTATCAAGAGAGGAATTCAAAGAGTTCAGACTTTTGAGTGGAGGAAATTTTCGTTCAGAGGATTCTTTCAAGAGAATTACCATATTACCACCTTAAAGATCTACACAGTCAGACTTCCCGTACCCGGCGAAATGAAATCAAAGTTTCAAATTGGCCGGGCCGATAAAAAATTAAGAGGACCTCAATATACCAAATTTTAAAAACTCTGTAATATTTTCACGACCGGAAGCTCTTGGTAAAGGCATAGTACATCTGTGAAAACCTGTAATTACGACCGAGGGCTGGTGCTCCTATAGCTGTCAGATACACTCTGGCACAACCTCCCGCGAGACTTGGAGGTGTGATCCCCGAACTACGCCGCTTAATCTTCCAAATATTTGAATTTTGTCTCTGCGAACATGGCATCGCACAAAGAGAGTGATGCACTCTGGGCGGTGCTCTTCTTTGGATGGTAGTACGAATCATATTGGCACCATACTGGCTTAAGCCAGTCCCGCTTGACGCGATGCACATAAGGGTCATTTCCACTTCTTTCCACTTTCTTTCTACTACCAAGAGTGACCAAGAACTACTGAGATAAGCAAAAAATTGTACTGCTAAGGATGGAATTACACTTACTGTCCTGCAATTTATTATAGATCCTGTTTCCAGAATTATTTCTTCCACATATTAAAATTGTTTTTGTTATGGAATAGAGATAGCAACAATTCTAAAATTAAATGTGTTATACAAATTTTATTTTAAAAGCAACTTATTTTGTATTTTAAGATTTAAAGTAAAGCGCTTGCATAATTACTTGTAACTACTATTTAAATCTTTTTTTTTATGGTCGTCTGACGGCGCCCTTAAACCTAGTATGGAGCCCTACTACTTGAACATATTGGAGCACCGTTCTAACTCTTCCCGTCACTTCCACTTTCTTTACTTTTCACTAATTTGTTCTGCTTTTTTCCAAGGGTGACCAACCACTACTGAGATAAGCAGGAAATCAGTGTTGCATTCAAGGTTTTTTTTTTTTTTTTTTTTTTTTTTTTTTTTTTTTTTAAAGTTCATAAAAATACTAATTATAGTATATAATATACAATTTAAAAGCTTTATTTATATAAATTTAGACAAAACATATAATTATGCATTTTTCCACTTATGGATATTCCCATATATAGTAAGTTTACAATTTATCAAATAAATGCAAAAATATTTTAGCGTAATTTTTTTTAGTATTTTTCCAGTTCATTTTGCAACATTTTAAAGTGATTTTACCGACAAATTTAAGAAAACAAAAATTCAGGCATAAATGGGTTAAACGTAAAATATTCTTATGACAAAGGCGATTTTTCTGAGTTTGAAATTAAAGCTAGAGCTAAAAGAAAGCTTTTACCTTTACATAAAGTGTATTTGAAAACCTTTTTTTTGAGTAAACGGAAGAAATAAAATTGCTTGCCCTTTAAGTGCTTCCAACCATATTCCTCAAAGTTATGCCCCTTTTTTCTACATTATAACATTTATAATGCAGATAAGAGACTGTGTAGCATCCATACAGAACTTTTAAAAATAAAGTTCCAGTTTGAGAAAGTCCTATAAAATGCTGCAATATTTACTTTCATAAAAATAAAAAAAAATAAAAAGAAAAGATAAAACCACTTATCTAGTTATTCATTTTAAACTTAGTTTTTTAAAAAATCTATGATAATTATCTGTTATATTTTTGATTTGAATAATTTTGTTTCTTTTTCAAAAGATTGAAGAAGCTACAAAACAAACGTAGTAATTAATCTGTTCAAGCTTTCGGAGAAAATAACTCTGAAAACTGATAAAACATGTTTGTTTTTGAATTATTACTAAACAACAAACAAAAATTATTGTATTTTTTGTTCTCCTATGTAAGGTTCCTTTTTATAATAATGTAGTTTATAAATATATAGAAACGTTTTAAACTAATAAATAGTTATTACTATTGAAGCATGAAAAATAACTTACCTACTTCTTCTATTTTTCAATTGTTATAGAAAATATTGTAATGACGTAATTAGGTCTATGTGATTTATTATTTTGTAATCAGTTCTTCTATACTTATTTGTACATTTATTTTTTAGTAACTAAAATTTTGTTTCGCTGAAATGCAATTGTAAGATTACAGTTGCATAATAATTATAAAAATGTTTTGAAATATGCTTTTTCTTTTTTTTTTTATTTCCTTGAAACTTTGTTATGAATCTGTGGTTGATTCTTATATTGATGCTAACTAATATTTTTAATAATTAATAATAATATATTAAAGTTAAAACACTGTGGTTTAAAACACGAGCGAAAAATCATACGTCCAGCATAGATTATGTAACACTTTCCAATACAATCAATATACTGTAACAAAACAACGCAGATTATAAAGGTGAAATATCACGTCTAAATAAGCAATTTGAAAAATTCATACCGCATTTGAATACCCAATTTCTGCTGTAAAATTCAAGTCGGAAAAATATCAGTTTTTTTTTTGTGCAGCCCTGTATGACCTATGGATTTGTATGTATACTACATAGTACGCTTAAAGTTAGTTCAGTGAAACGCATAGCACAGTTGAAATTTTCCATTCAGCCATTTCTGTGAATAAATTGAAATGTACTTGAGAACTCTTATGCAGCCCTGTATATGATCTATAGAATTTGTCCAGACCAAGTAATATTTAAAAAAATAGTTCAATGTAAAAACGCATACCACAACTGCAAACGCACTTCCAGCAATTATTGTTCCTAGACATCAATAGTTAAATTTCTTCTTCAACCAAACTCTTTTGTGGTGTCCCTGTACATGAAGGATAACTTCTATGCACTCCATAGTGTTGTTGGTGAATGCCGAAGTACACCTCAGTGATATACATAAATTTCAGTATGTTTAAAACAGGGTGATGTCATTAATATACACCGCAAGCGATTTTTCCCCCATACACCGTAATGTAACGGAATTCTTTTGAGTGTCTTTGTAAATGAATCGTAGATGCTGACTTCATTTGCAATAGAAAACATGCCATAGTGATACCCAATAACAACTAAAAATTTCATGACAATCGGACTATATTTACCCGAGTTAGAGCACAGACGGACAGACAGACAGGCATACGGACAGACAGACAGACAGGCATACGGACAGATAGACAGACAGATAGGCAAACCGAAGACAGACAGACAGACAAACCGAATTCATAAACACTTTTCAACTTTGTTGTTGAAAGTGTTAAAAATCCACATTTTTGCAGGTAGGGGGGGTGGGTAGGGGAGGTATGATACACTTTTTTTTACTAATTTTTTACAACCCTTAGAAACCTATTTTTAAACAAATTTTTCGTGTTTTCTTATAAAGTGACCTTTTATTCATTTATTAAAAATATTCTGAATTTAAAAAATAATCATTCAAAAAATATATCCCAGTTATTGTGAATGGTTACTACTGTATCAAATCTCCCCATTGCTGGGGAGGATTGATACACTAGCAAGGGAGGTTTGATACATTGTTATGTAAATTGAAAGAAAAATGCAGACAATTTTTCATTTCAATTTATGTGTCATACAATTTTTTTATGATAAATCTTGAAATATTTAAGTAAAATTTAAAAAGAAATGACATTGACATATTTTTGTTTCAGAAATGTTTTTTTACAAAAATATTTAAACAATTCTATTAACACACTTTTTAGAAAATAAATTATGAAAAAAAAAAAACCCTAGAGATCTTGCTGAAAGGAAAATTGAAGTGAACATTGCTGATTTACAAACAATTTAACATAAATTTAGCCCATTTAAGATTTCTTTAACCCTTTCAGGACAAAGCATTTTCATGCTAAAGTGATGGATAAATGAATGGCACCGGAATTTGCCGACAAATTCAATTGGAAATATGAAAAGGGATATATATTACTTTCATATTATATGGAAAATATTTTTCGAAAATGCTGGTGCCAATGTGGCGTTTGGGAATTAAAATTAAGTGGTTTCATAAACATACCACCACCCCTGAAATGGCTAAAAGAAAAACTAATAACTCTATCATTTTGGTAAGTAAAATCGGATGGATTTAATGTTTTTTTAATTTGCCCATCGTCAATTATAGAAACATCTTCCCTTTAAGGCCATTTAAACTTTTTTCCCTTCTACATGACGAGCAAAGCGAACTAACCATCTATCATCGTACTGCTTTTCTATGTAACTTACATAATGTCTATGAATAGTCTTTTTGTTCTTCCTTACCAATTTCAGTAGCTCTTGCTGTAAAACAAATAATGAATATTACAGTCCTATATTAGTTTACAACTTAAAAAAAACTATTAAATTTCAAATATACAAGTGTAGTATTTCTCCCCAGCACTAATGTATCATTTCTCCCTATCATGCCTTATTGGATTTTCAATCACTTTGTATAAATGCAGTTGCAAAATGCCAATCTGCTTTCTGGTAAAACTCATCCCAACAATGTGCTTTACAAATAAAAAAAATTACAAGATATTATCTTCACAATAATAAGAGTTATGAAAGAAAATCAGTATTTAAAAAAAAATTACATTGACATTCCAAAAGTCTTCAAAATTAAAAGAAAAAAACGTTGTCAGTTCTTCACTGCTAAGTCCAGCTAATGATGGCCTCTGCTAATAAAAGAAGACTTTACATCTGTTACAATGGCTGTTAATGCCATTTGTTGAGAAAAATTGTCAATGTATCAACACTCCCTATGTATCAAACCTCCTCTACCTCCCCTACTATTTTGAAAGGCGTCTAGGTTGAGTGGGTTGATTTTTGACGGCCAATTATCTACACGAGGGATATAGGCCCGGGGGGAGTGCCCTCCGTGGGGGTCTTTCTAAGGGAACCTATCCGTATTAACGCATGGAAGATCCACGGCTCGTAGAAAACCACGAAAACTCCGAACGATTAGGCCGACGGGCGCGATTGGGATCGAACCCAGCACCTCCCGTCTACCAGCTTCGAGAGCAGAACCTCTCGGCCACTGGTGGGGCCTGAAAGGCGTCTGGAATTTGACAAATTGCGCAACAAGAAAAGTGTCACAACTGAACAAGGGGTTAAATTTACTAAATCCATCTTATCTATTTTATGTCTTGATTCTTAAAGGTTTTACGCATTTTTTGTACCCTTTTACTGCTGCATGAAGAGTTAAGTACTATCGTTGTACGTTACATTAAAAAAATGCGAAACTTCATTTGCCTTTCCTGTAAAATTTACTTTTGTCGAGATGTGTCACTTTTCTTGTGAGTGAGCGATATTATGTCTATTCCTAAGTACACTCGATATTACAAAAATAAAAGTTATATTTTTAATTTTTTTCTTATTTGTTATTTAAAAATGTTATGCTGTTATACTCTCATCAAACGTAGTTTTTTTTTTTTTTTTTTTTTTTTTTTTTTGTAAATTAAAACGTATTTTGTTGATAAATCTGAATGATTAAAACTACCTGACTTTTATGACAAAATTAGATTTAAATTTACGAATGCAAAACTACGTAAGAAGATAGTACTATAGAATGATACTTACCATTCCCAGGATCATGATTGTTAGCACTTGTATTATTTAAAGTTTCCGTGGTTGATGCATAAGTGCCAGTGGACTTAAAAACTATGGTCTCCGTTTTTTCTTTTGATGTAGTAGATGTTGATACAGTTATTTGCGGTCTTTCCGATGTATATCCTGAGTTATCACCTGAAGTACTTGCAGATGTACTCATTGTTGTACTACTCAATGAACTTATTGTTGGTGAACTCTGAGAACTGCTTTTAAATAAATTCTTTGTATTTGTTGTATAGTCAACTGTTGTTAAACCATCAATTAGTGTATGAGAAGTCTGGACTCTATTATTATCGGATGACGTCGTGTTTCCCACTGATGGACTAGATGATGTTACAGTGAAATATTTATAGTGATCATCAGTGTCTGTTTCAGATGTTATTGCAGTCGATGTAGAGGAGTGATCATCGAGAGAGTCTTTAGTTGTTGTTGCAACTTCATTTTTGGTTGATTTTGTAATTTTAGTCGTAGCTTTTGTAAATGCAGTCGTGCTTCTAGTTACAATGCTGGAACTGCTTAACAGCTTATCCGTATTTGATGTTTCTGTAACAGTTGTTGTTTTAGCAGTATTCCCAGAAGTAGTCGTCTTGTTATCGATTTCTTTATGAGTTGTGATTATTGTTGTAGAAGTTACTTTGACAGATGTTGTAGTAGCTGGGTCCACTGACGTATCATCGGATTTACCTGTAAAAATGTAATATTTTAGAAAATCTTTTCTAACAGAAACAGTTAGGCTTTACACAATTAAACTAAGATTAAACTAGCATATAATAACATATCAAACACTAATGATAATAATTTTAAAACGATGAAAAATAATATTTCACCATTGAATATAATACAGTGCAGATTTAAGCAACTAACATTTCACCTATACATATGATATAAACATATACGGTATATACATAGTATAATGCAAATAATTTGATTCATTATTTCTTGATTATGATTGTGTATGTTCACTACATCCAGTTTTCTTAACTGTTTTTCAAGCACTATATTTTTGTAAAAACCTTTGTATGCACAAATGTATTTAAATAATGAATTATGAGAATATTTTGCTTAACTGTTTAGCTTACAAAGCTGAAAACATGGTTGCAAAATGAGAATTTTACTTTCGAAGTAAAAATATTGAGCTTTTAAATACTTGAATATTGAAGCAAATAATGAATTCAACACTTTTAATGCTCTCTCTGTACTTTCATATAAAAAAATGTCACGTACCTATCTTATACTAAGAAAAAAGACAGAGAATTAAGTTGAGGTAAAAATGAATTTTACTCGGTTGCTCTTTTTTTTTGGGGGGGGGGGGGGGGAACGAGGTTTTTCCTTCTTTTTTTAGATGATACATATGTAAAAAATTTTTAAATGATAGAATCAGTTTATACAATGTCAAATCTATTTATTTTAGGCCGTACACTCAATAAAGAAATGAAAATCATGAAAAGATAAATCTTCTTGCTTTTCCCCGAAGAATATGTTTTATGGAAAATAGTCTAGGCAATAGAGACCGTATAGGGCTCTACCTAGCAAAATTCATGGTAGTTCTGGAAAAAGGCTTACTATATGTTTTTTGGGTCGCTGAACCCGAATTTGTAACTTCCCACCAAAATTTCCCCCGGCACCCCCCCCCCCCAAATTTTGGTAAAAAGCCCCCCAAAAAGGTTTTTATTAAAAAGATCAATTTTTTATTTTTTTAGGGAAAAAGTATTTAGAAATTCAGAAAGTAGACAAAATTTGCAACAAATTAGATATATGACATTATGACTTGGGATGAAGGGGAAGGGGGATCTGCCTCGGAACATACGCGCGGTGCTGCGTGAACTAAGTTGCGCAATTCCACTTAACCACTCACACGTTTACATTCGCCCTCCCATCTCCCCTCCGAACTTTCTCTATAAGGTTTACTTTAAGTTTTTTGGGTCGCTGAATCCGAGTTTTTAACTTCCCCCCAAACTTTCTCCCCGAACCCCCCACGCCCCTCCCAAATAGTTGTTTTTAACTTAAATTTCTTATTGTTTTAGGGGAAAAGCATTACAAAATTCAGAAACTAGACAAAATTTGCAACAAATAGGATATATGACATTATGATGTAGGATGAACGGGGTGGGGGAAGGCTGCCTCTGAACATGCACTGCGGCGCTACGTGCACTAATTTATGAAGTCCAGGCAATAGGTAATTTTACCTGGAAAAATTAATACTAGTTCTGGATTTCAACTCACTTTATGTTTTTTGGATCGCTGAATCCGAATTTGTAGCTTCCCACCAAAATTTCACCCGGCAAACCCCCCAAAAATTGATTTTTTGAAAAAATTTGGTTTTTGAGAAAAGCGCGCGGGGAATGTTCCGAGGCAGCCCCCTCTCTCTCCCCGTTTATCCTACGTCATAATGTCATCTATCCTATTTGTTGCAAATTTTGTCTAGTTTCTGAATTTTGTAAAGCCTTTCCCCTAAAACAATAAGAAATTTAAGTTAATAACAACTATTTTTTTTTGGGGGGGGGGGAATTTGGGTGTAAGTTAAAAATTCGGATTCAGCAGCCCAAAAAACTTAAAGTAAACCTTATAAGGAAAGTTCGGAGGGGAGATGGGAGGGCGAATGTAAACGTGTGAGTGGTTAAGTGGAATTGCGCAACTTAGTCCACGCAGCACCGCGCGCATGTTCCGAGGCAGATCCTCCCTTCCCCGTCATCCTAAGTCATAATGTCATATATCTAATTTGTTGCAAATTTTGTTTACTTTCTGAATTTCTAAATACCTTTTCCCTAAAACAAGAAAAAATGGATTTTTTTAATAAAAACCTTTTTTGGGGGGCTTTTTACCAAAATTTGGGGGGGGGGGTTGCCGGTGGAAATTTTGGTGGGAAGTTACAAATTCGGATTCAGCGACCCAAAAAACATAAAGTAAGCCGATTTCCAGAACTATTATTAATGTTACTAGGTAAAATTCCCTATTGCCTGGACTAAAAATGTTTTCTGCAGTTCCAGGTAAAATGAACAATATATATATACATATATAGTTTGTATTTTAAGTAATGAGAATATTTTTGTCCTGAAGCGGCTGTACGCCAGAGGGCGCTCCGACCGGTTGGAGTCGGTAGTGGGGCCTTCGACCTTTATAACGCTCCACTCGCCAGTCGCCTGCTGGCTGTGGTTGAGTCAGGATCAAGCGTGGCGTAGACGTCTTCAAAAAAGTGTGTGCAAGTTCAAAATGCAACAAAGCATTCAACAGCGTTACGCAATCAAATTTTGCGTTCGCCTTGGAAAATCGGTTGCATCAACGCTGAAAATGATTCAGCAAGCGTACGGCAGGGAAAGATTATCGCAAGCTCAAGTTTTTAGATGGCACAAGATGTTTAAAGAAGGCCGGGAGAGCGTGGAGGACGAGCCCGTGCAGATCGTACGTCAACATCAAGAACCGCAGAAAACGAACAGCGTGTGCGACATTTGCTGAACACGGACCGGCGTTTAAGTGTTCGCATGATCGCAGAAAAGCTAGGAATGGATAAAATGGTTGTGCTCAAAATCATCACTGAGGATCTTGGGATGAGGAAGATTTACACCAAACTCGTGCCGAAAGTTTTAACGGACGTTCAAAAGCAAAACCGTGAGGCTGTTTCAAAGATCTTTTGGAACGCATTGAAGAAGACCCTCATTTTTTTGACAACGTCATTACCGGGGATGAAAGTTGGTTCTTTCAGTACGATCCCGAGACAAACCGTCAGAGCAACGAATGGCACACTCCGCAATCGCCTCGACAGAAGAAAGCTCGCATGTTCAAGTCGAGAATGAAAGCAATGTTGATTGTCTTCTTTGACAAGAACGGTGTTGTCCACTCGGAATTTGTGCCCGAAGGACTGACAGTCAATGGTGCCATCTACGTGGAAGTGTTAAAAAGATTGAAGCGTCGGGTCAACTGAGTGCGACCAGAAATTGCCGCCAATTGGAAGTTCCACCACGACAATGCGCCATCTCACACCTGCTTCGTGGTTACCGAGCACTTGACAAAAAATGGCATCGTAACAATTCCACAGCCTCCCTACAGCCCCGACCTTGCCCCAGCAGACTTTTTCCTCTTCCCCAAAGTGAAAACCGCCCTAAAAGGGCGCCACCACGGGACCCTGGATGCTGTCAAAAGGGCTTGCACGCATGCTCTGATGGATGTTTCGGTTGGTGACTTCCAGGGAGCGTACGAAGCGTGGAAATCTTGCCTGCAGAAGTGTGTTGATGCTTAAGGAGCATATTTTGAAGACTTTTAAAGTTTTGTAGCGATATCTCTAATAAATTATTTTTTGTGGACTTATTCTCATTACTTAAAATACACACCCTGTATATATCTATATATAAGTTTATTACAGCTTAATTATAATAATTATAGTATATTAATCTTTTTCACATTACAGGAATATTTTAAATGGCGATATGAATTCCCATTTCGTCATCCTATTTTCCATTCCTCAAATGTGCAATAGTTCTATTTAGTTCGAAATCACATTTATGTCTTCACTCAAAATAATAATTTAAAATGAACTTGGTCATTAAAATATTGAAAATGTGTCCATTTTTCTATAATTTAAAATCTATTTTTAAAGAAAATAAAACATCTTGAAGAGAAACGTAATTATGTGAATTTTAGTAGCTTTTATAACATTAAGATATCTTTAGATTGAATAATTCACTTTTTTCTCTGAAATTTATCTTTCGTAAGTTAACGAGCATTTGTAAATTATATAAGTTACGTCACGGCCAATCTCGATCCCCTGACTTATATAAGGGGGAATCGAGTTTGGCCGTGGTTACGTGCAGAAAAATATTAATTAAAAAAAAATATTAGCACATAAACTTGCAAAATAACAAGGTTTATTTTTAATTCCATTTAATTTATTGTAATTTATAATTTACAATTATATTTAAAAATTTATTGTAATAAAAGTGTTATTTAAGTAAAACAGATTAAAAGACAGTGGAATGTGAATAATTATTATTTAAACAGATGAAATAACATGACTTTTTTGCTCTTTTTAAGTTTATTGTATTGTAGTAAAAGTGTGCAGTCGTTTCTGTAAAATACCGAAAGGTAATTTAAAATTAGTTCGAATATTTCAAAAAGTTGTTACAGATGTTAATGTTTCGTTGTTATTTAATGCTACAGCAACTTTGATTGTCATCTTAAATTTCTGCTTCATTTTATTAATCGGAGTAAAAATGGGTTTAATCTCGATCATGATAAATACTAGTCAGATGTGCCTGTCCCAAAACTTTCTTCTTTCTCATACATGTTAATATTTCAAAAAGTTATTGTTACACATGTTAATCCTTCAGTGTTGTTACATCAGTACTACACCAACTTTGATTTTCATCTAAAGTTTCTGCTTCATTTTACTAATCAGAGTAAAAACGAGTTAATTTCGATTATAATATTTATTAAAATCAATGTTGTTCGTTATTCTGTTTTACATCAGCTGCTAGAATAGACTGGTTAAATGGATGCGAATTGCCCGTCGCTACATGAACAGCCGATGTACAACAGAACTACGAAAAATCGAGAAAAATCGTTATTACAGCGTCCCCTCCCGGCAGATTGTTCCCAAACTTACGTGGGCCTTCCTGGTCATAGCCAAAACAATACACATGAAATTTGGTTCAATTCTATCCATAACTTCACACGATTTTCGATGATACAATATTGAAAATGGCACAAAAATCGCTATAACAGCACATCTTCCGGCAGAATACTTCAAAATTCAAGAAGAACTTGCTGGATTACAGGATGAATGTCGGGAAAAACGTGTAGAAGTTAGAGTTAAACAAAAAATGACAGTAAAACATGTTTTTTATTCTTTAAACAGCTTGAATAGAATAAAACAAAAATAAATATTGTAAAGTACAACATGAACATATGTACATATCTATAAAATGAAAACGTGCACCATAGGTCTACACAGTAGACCTACATGTAGAAGCCATTTTAAACAAATTTCGAATATCAGGTTATTTTGTAGTAGTATTCTCTCTTGCTTTTTTAGGAAGTCATTTCGTATGATGTGGAGTAACAGGTGGTGACCCTACACACATGACGATATATTATGTCCGTCACGGTGTCTATCAATCGCGCATTCCGATGTTTTGTTCTTTGATGTTTCAATGTGATGTTCGATGATGTTCTTGATGTTTGTTTGTTGATATAAATTTGTATGTACTCCGAGAATTCATCAAAATTATTTTATCTTTCGCAGAAAAACAAACAAACATTTGAATCTAATGATCTACATTCATTAATTATTATTTGATGATCGATATCACTTTCCGTTTCAACTTGAGCTATCTTTTCTGAAATGGAAAAAGTATTTAATTCTGATGATAAAAATTTATTTTTCATTTCAACAGTTTCGCAAATTATCCACAGAAATGTTTTTTTTCACCCCCCTTCCACCAGATTATTATAAACACCAGGTGCGATTGAACAATAAATAGTACTTTTTTTCTGAAAAGTCGTGCCGGAATCGTAGGAGGCCGGATTAGAGGATGTTTACTGTATTTATATTTTAAAATATAAATTAATTAGTAATAAGATTTCTTATCTAGATAACAGATTGATTAAAAGATGGGAGGTTTGGGATTATAAAAAGTGAAAATTCCAATGACATTTTAAAAAGTCAATGTTGTTTAATAAGCACATATATAAACATTAGGTAAAATAAAAAATGAAGTTTTAATTCAGTATATATTATGTTACCTTCTTTGAATTTACGCCATTTTAAACAGATAAATTTTCCATAATGAACCTATATTAAAATAACAAATGTACAGGAATATTCTAGAATTTGAATTAGTCTAAAAAAAATCTAAAAATACTCAATAGTGCATATTTAAATTTCAACGTAACAAAAATTAGCATAATGGAAACACATTATCTAAACATTTACTATATATTTGTAAAATGAATTCCGGGATAAAAAATAGACAGTCTAGAAATAGTAAAGATGCTTATCTATTATTTTACAGAACAATTTGTATCCAAAAGTGTTGCTTCTCACTCAAACAATCAAAACAATAAAATTAGATCTGCAATATTTCATGAAGTTATACGTGTACAGTCTGGTCATTATAATTATTTAATTTGTATAGAAAACTCGTGGATAATAGCAATTGACTCTCAAGTTCAAAAAGTTGACAAATGGCACAAACATATTAAAGATGTTTACTTATTATTTTGCAAAAATATTTAATAGATTGATTAACTTGATGTGCAAGTAATGTTTATGCAACGCTTAGCTAACGTAAATTGCGCTACAAGACTTATTGATGGTAAATCTTTTGAAGAATTAATTCGGAAATCCACGAACAACACGTATTTTTTGAGAGGGGACAACTAACTAAGAGAACAACCAAAAATCTTTATTTTGTTTCAACTGCATCAGTTTTTACTCAATCTCTATCATCAGAAAAGTTAAATGACATATAATTTAAGAAAGGCGATATTTTGAGAAAAGAAATTGATTTCCAGGGGTTTCAAATGATTAATCAATCTAAGAAATATATGTAAACAAATGTATACATATTATGTTAGACCGCTGCTGAAGAAAGCTACGGGAGCTTATGTTAATTTTAGTGAGATTTTTAAAATTATATAACCTGTTTTTTAAAGAAAAAAGAAAGGTTATCTACAAAAGCTAACTTTTATAAGTTAGACCTATCAACTTTTAAAAGTTACCTACTTTACTAAGAAGAAAGAAAACAGGGTTAAAGATAAAGTTGTGTCTAAAAATGGTGTGATATCACACTTACAAGCCTATACTCTAGTACTTGCTTAATATTTTCCAATAGCTAAGTTATCATATGTACGAGTAAGTTATGTTCCTACGTATGATATATTAACAGATAATTTTCTCTCCTGTACTTAATACATTGTGAGAATTCTACCATGTCTCACTTGGAAACCCCGATATACGGTGCAGAAACCAGCATTGGGAATCCCACGTAAAATCATTTTTGCTCAGAATTATTTCTAAGTCCAGAAAGAGGCCACAGAACATGAAACGAAAAGATCAATCTCATTCGATCTTCACAGATGACACTAACTTGAAGTGTATTTCTTTATGTAGAGGGTAAAGGTATTCCTTTCATCATCTCGTAGGTCACCTACAGATCACCCACATCCCTGAGAACTCGAAAGTGAAATTGTGTTTCACATCTACGTCATGAACTCCGTTCCATCGTATGAGATCAGACTTTGTTTGTGATATCACGATTTAGATATTTTAGTGGCTAGAAGATACAGCCATTGTTCTTGACGAAAAATCGAGTTAATAAAAAGAGATTCAAGAGCATTCTCAGCAAACTTTTGACTTGAGACTTCAAGTTGACTTTGAGTCGTATAGAGAGTCACACCTCTCTCACGGGAGATTTTCTTCTGAGCTTTTCCGAAGAACAGCAGACGTGAAAACCTGGTACGGCTTTGTTTATTCTCCCCCGGAGAAAACCAGGAGGCTCCCTAGCCTTGATTGTCAACACGACAAGAGCGTCGATGTCCTGTCGAGCACCAAAGAGCAATTCTACCCGAGAGTAGAAATATTCCTCACTGAAAGAGGGAAAGAGACTTTAACCCTCTCGCTGCGCAACGCGAGAGTTTCTCGGGCAACGTAAAAGTAGCAAAATTTGCGCAACCCAAGATTTCATCGGGATGCATTTTTTCCGTCTAATAAACCCTCCTTGATCCTTCCCACCAGTAACTTTTTATTGTAAATTTTGCATTATCTAATCGGACTATTTCTCCGATTAAATCAGGCGAAAATTTTTGTTTTGAAAAACCGGTGACAAAAGAATAAAAATTCTTAAAAGACGCTCCTCGCGAAGGAATTAAATAAGCAATTTTTGAAGCAATTTTGACAAAAAAAATTACTCAGCGAGAGGGTTAATATTATCCTCTTGGTTAAGAACTCTAAATTTTACGGCATCAACGCCTGTTTTGTGCTGAATATACAGCAGCTTGGAATCTGGACTTGAATTTACTAACATTAGATTGTCAGCTGTGCACAAACCATATTTTTTATGTTGTATAAGACTCTTATAAATCTAAACAATTTTTAAATTATAACTGTTTTGATTTTAAATAAATATAATTTTATATTTAATGAAACTCGGCCATTGAAGTACGTCAAGCTACCACTTCATATTAACCTACAGGCCTTACAACATCATAACTTGTTTCAGAGAAAAAAATTGCATAATGAGCTGGGTAAAGGGCTTTAAATTAAGACACACACACACATATAGGGTAGATGTGCCAGTAATGGACACCCCTTGATGTTTTTGGTTCATAAAAAAATAACTAATAAATATTTAGCTTTAATTATTTTTTTTTTTATAATTCCCCCTTGCATGTTTTATAAAACTGGGTTATTGTTGACACTTTTAACCAAACCAATCAGGAAGGAGAAAAATAATGTTTCAAAGTTTCACTTTTTTCCTGTGAAAATCTTAATGAAGTGGCTAAGAGCTGGCTTCATTTAATTTATATAATATTTATTCTCAAGCAAAATTTGAATGTTTTTGTTTGAGTAGCAATAGAAAACTTAGAATTTTATATATTAGCATCCATTTACAAAATTTCATTTATTTTTAAGGTTTTAAGAGGGGTGTCCATTACTGAGATGGTTAATTAGTCATTTTCCAGTAATGGACACCCCATGTAGACATTGCTAAAAATGCAATTTCAGTAATGTTTATAGTGCATAAAATATTTTGGCTTAACTTCAAACCTAAATAATCAAATTTAATTTTTAAATTAACTTATCAAAAAGTAATAACACAAAAACTTTTTTTATAAATAGCTGCTTTTAAGTTATTTTATGTGATTTAATAAAATTTCAATATTTTACTATTATTATTTTTTAATGTATATGTACCTTGCATATTTTATAATCTAGCAATCAAACCAGCCATGAAGCAGAAAATATTGTTGAAGAGCACAATCAAAGAGAGGCTCATAGGGCTTAATCCCTCACTGTTTAAATAAAAACAATTAAGCTACAGAAGCTATTAAAAATCTATTTTCTGTCTTAAATGTTTCCTTATTTACCTCGGAAAGAAAAAAAAAATGTAATATTAATGAAAGTTATAGGTAATATTCATGAAACTAGTAAATCTGCAGATCAGTGGCCTAAAACATCAGTTCTACAGTTTTATTTTGAAATTATGTTATTTAGAATTTAAAATTTAAAATATTCAACTCACAATATCATTTGTTTCATATTTGTAATATCAATTATTATAAATGATATATCAAGTAGTCTCTGGAAGATTGGTAAAAATAGTAAGACAAAACTAAACACCAATATTCCAATTTTTTTTAATTACCTTTTAAATCCTCCACTGTTTCAATAACTTGATAGCTATAATTGCCTGATATTTAGTATTTTAAACTATCCATCTAAAATAATTAAAACATCGGTCTTCTGATAATTACAATAATTGATGCAAATAGCATATGATTATCACAAATATTTTATTAAATACTGGTATCCTAATTGTTAAATTTATTTGAAAATAACGATTTTGTTTCATTAGTATGTATTCATTAAATTCTGGCTCTAAATACAGTCATAAAACAATTATATTTATTACTTTTTTATGGGATGTCCATTGCTGGAACAGAGGGTGTCCATTTCTGGGCTTTTGGGCGTTTTGATATATTTCTGTTATTTAAAATTAAATTTCAATTCATATTAGGAAATGAAACTATAAGAATGGTTAAATATTGTTGAGCGGCTAATATAATATAAAACTGGAATATAATAATTATAACTATTAATAAAAAAATAATTTTAAAAGAAATTCCTTAAGGGTGTCCATCACTGGCACATCTACCCTATATTATACACTATATATATATATATATATATATATATATGGTTTTGTTTGTGTGTGTGTGAAAAGCGCTGAATAATAGCTTGAGTAACAATTTCAAACTTCGGATTTTATTACGCACCTGGATGCTTGGAAATTTGTTAAAATGTGGAAATATAGCCATTATGTGTATTTTTTTTCCCAGAAGCACGTTATGATGTACTTAGTATACAGTACAGGGGAAGGTTTCTATCAATATATCATAGGTAGGTACTTGACTTGCATATGCTAACTTAGTTAATGGAAAATATTAAATAGGTACCAGATTATAAGCTTGGAAATTTTATATCACACCACTTTTTGCGGGTTTTCTTTCGCTATAACTTCTTTAAAAGAAAATATGTTTATGAAGCTTAAAACCTTTTGAATTTAAAAATACAGACAATTTTTAAGTGTATTCCGATGTTTGATATTATCATTTTATTTTTAAAATATTAGAGCAATACACTCTTATATTTAAAATATTTAAAGTAAGAAATTTACTAAAAAACAAAATAATAAAAGATTAAAATTATTTCATATTGTAAAATATGCTGTAATAGCAATATTACGACAGATATTAGCATTTTCTACCAATGGTGCATTCTAGGGGAATAATTTCACAATATTCAACAGATCTTAATCTGCTTATAGCATACGAAATTACTTGGCGAAAAATTTTTTTCACTACAGAAAACATTATAAAATAAAATAATTTTGTGAAATACAAATAATAATAACACAAACAAGTTCTAAGAGAATGGTTGGACGATTTAAAGTGAATTTGCATTTATTTACATGCGATATTTTTTATTTGTAGAGACTATAGAAAAGCATTCACTATTAAAATTGCAAATTTAAATGAGATATGAAATGTTTCAAAATGAAAAACATACTCAGTTCGCAATTATCTCCTTTGAAAGATTCAGTACAAATGCATTTAGCGTATTCTTCTTCTACAAGGCAGGTTCCTCCATTCTTGCATTCATGCTCGGCGCATAAATCTATTTTTAAAACATAATATGCAATATAAATAAAGAATTTTTTCAACTAAAACGTACTAAAAAGTGGATTTTTCTTTTCACCAGTGTTTAAAATGAAAAGTTTTCTCCATCAATATTAACTTCCATATACAGTCGAACCCGGTTAAGACGCATTTCAAGGGATTGGACAAAAGTCGCGTATTAAGCGGGATCGAGTATTAAACGTGATTTGCACAATGTTGCAGTATAACCGATCTCATTTACACATCTAATCATCTGAATGAACTTTAGAGCTTTAGTTTATATGTTTACGGTCGCAAATTGTTCCTTTTACACATATTTAGACTAAATTGTAACTGTACTCAAGTTTAACTCATGGTTTGTTTGTTTTTATAGGACCTACTGTTTTGTCGATTGCGTCTTGATTTTTAGGTAGATTTCGTATGAAATACTACCTATTGGGATCGTTCCTATGTTGGAATTTCTGAAAAATTTTTGCAGATCTACACCGATCATGATCCCTAGAACCCAAAACCACCCCCAGTAAAAAACTTTATCTATCTATCTATCTATCTGTCTGTCTATATATATCACTTTCTTCTGGACACGACAACTTTCGTAATTCTGCACCAATCTCTTCCAAACTGATACATAAAATCAATTTCATAAAATCTCGGTCAAGTTCGTTAATGGGCAAAATCGGACCAAGGGGATGGAAATAGGGAGGGGTTTTGTGAAAACAGAACCCCCCCCCCCCATAACTTCTTAATTTTTGTACATATCAAATCAGTTTAAAGTTTTTATTACTTCTAAAAATAGGGCCAAAATTTTATGTATCACAGATTTTTGATAAAATTAAAAATGGGCTCAAGGAGCGCAAAAATGGGGTTTTTGGGAGAAAAAATTTCATAACTTCATCAATTCTCAAGATAGCAATTCCAATTAATTTTATTATAAATTTCCTTAATATTATCTACAACTTTTATATTCACAAGTTTTTGATAGGGCCAATTCGTATCGCAAAAAAAAAAAAAAAAAAAAAAAATTAAAAACGAAAACAAAAAGGGGGTTTGAAGAAGTAAAAAATCCTTAACTCCGTCAATTCAAAAGATATAAAATCCCCATGAATATATCATATATCTTCTTAATATTGTCTACTACATCTATATAGACAAGTTATGGATATGACCAATTCTTACAGCAAAAACAAATTAAAAATACATAGCGGTTGAAGAAAAAAATCATCTAAGTAAGGGTGTATTCAAATCCAAACTGCTTATTTTCTGACTCATTTTACAATTCATTTTTGCTCTCAAAGGTTTCCAATTGGTACGTTTTCTTACTCATAAACTATATAATGTACCGTAATGGTCAATTTCTTGATAGAGGCAGAATATATTTTTAAAAATGCTGTTAAAGTGGGCATTTTGAACCGAATTTCCCGATGCGGATTGTGTTGAAAAAATCATTGAATTAAGGATGCACTCAAATCCAAACTGCTTATTTTCTGACTCATTTTTAAATTCATTTTTGCTCTCAAACGCATTTAATTGGTAGATTCGCTTATTCAGAAACTATATAATGTACCGCAATGATCGATTTTTTGATAGAGGTAGAATATATTTCAAAAAATGATGCCAAAGTGGGCATTTTGAACGGAATTTCCCGAAGCAATTGTGTTATCACTTTCTTCTGGACACGATAACTTCCGCAATTCTGCACAAATCTCTTCCAAACTGATACATAAAATCAAGGGACATAAAATCTCGGTTAAGTTCGTTAATGGGCAAAAGCGGACAAAGGGGATGGAAATAGGGAGGGGTTTTGTGAAAACCGAAAAAACGCCATAACTTCTTAATTTTTGTACATATCAAATCAGTTTAAAGTTTTTATTTCTTCTAAAAATAGAGCCAAAAATTCATGCATCACAGATTTTTGATAAAATTTAAAATAGGCTCAAGGGGCGCAAAAAATAGGGTTTTTGGGAGAAAAAAAATTCCTTACTTCGTCAATTCTCAAGATATTGAATCCAATTAATTTTATTATACATCTCCTTAATATTATCTACAACTTTTATATTCATAAGTTTTTGACAGGACCAATTCGTACCGAAAAAAAAAATTAAAAACGAAAACAAAAAAGGGGGGTTGAAGAAGAAAAATTTTCATAACTCCGTCAATTCACAAGATATAAAATCTCCATGAATTTATCATATATCTTCTTAATATTGTCTTCAACATTTATATAGACAAATTTCTGATAGGGCCAATTTTTACAGCAAAAACAAATTAAAAATATTACATAGCGGTTGAAGAAAAAAATCATCTTATTAAAGGTGCATTCAAATCCAAACTGCTTATTTTCTTACTCATTTTTAAATTCATTTTTGCTTTAAAATGCATCCAGTTGCTAGATTCTCTTATTCAGAAACTATATAATGTACAGTAATGGTCGATTTTTTGATAGAGGCAGAATATATTTCAAAAAATGATGTCAAAGCGGCATTTTGAACGGAATTTCCCGAAGCAATTGTGTTATCACTTTCTTCTGGACACGATAACTTCCGCAATTCTGCACAAATCTCTTCCAAACTGATACATAAAATCAAGGGACATAAAATCTCGGTCAACTTCGTTAATGGGCAAAAGCGGACAAAGGGGATGGAAATATGGAGGGGTTTTGTGAAAACCGAAAAAACCCATAACTTTTTAATTTTTGTACATATCAAATCAGTTTAAAGTTTTTATTACTTCTAAAAATAACGCCAAAAATTCATGCATTACAGATTTTTGATAAAATTAAAAATAGGCTCAAAGGGCGCAAAAAATAGGGTTTTTGGGAGAAAAAAATTCCTTATTTCGTCAATTCTCAAGATATCAAATGCAATTAATTTTATTATACATCTCCTTAATATTATCTACAACTTTTATATTCACAAGTTTTTGATAGGACCAATTCGTGCCGAAAAAAAAATCGAAAACAAAAAAGGGGGGTTGAAGAAGAAAAATTTTCATTACTCCGTCAATTCACAAGATATAAAATCTCCATGAATTTATCATATATCTTCTTAATATTGTCTTCAAAATTTATATAGATAAATTTTTGATAGGGAGAATTCTTATAGCAAAAACAAATTAAAAATACATAGCGGTTGAAGAAAAAAATCATCTTATTAAGGGTGCATTCAAATGCAAACTGTCTATTTTCGTACTCATTTTTTAAATTCATTTTTGCTCTCAAACGCATCCAATTGCTAGATTCTCTTATTCAGAAACTATATAATGTACAGTAATGACCGATTTTTTGATAGAGGCAGAATGTATTTCAAGAAATGATGTCAAAATGGGCATTTTGAACAGAATTTCCCGAAGCGATTGTGTTAGTAACGAAAAATATTGCCCTACTGCGAAAATAATTGTTTATTAATCAAGATTTAATTAATTGAAAGAAAAATAAAAACACAGGTCGCTTATAAATCTTTTCAAAAATCACGTCAGCATGTTTAATATTTTTTTTAATTAAAAATGAATCTGAAAATGTGCCAGAAAATTTCGAGTTGTTGAGTATCGAAAAATATTTTTTTTAATATCGCCTTAACATGATTCTGATAAAACCAGCTATTTTATAAAAAGGAAATAAAAACTCGTCAAAAGCAGACAGATAAAACTGTTAAAATGGATTTATATCTAATAATGATTTAGTTTTTGTTGGTGAAATTAGTATACTTAACTTCGAAATCTACCTCTGCCTGTAGGCGGGGCTGGCAGGGATTTTTTAGCATGATATATAATATTGTTTCTGAAGTATTTATTGAATTTGCCATACTTTTTTTTCTTTCCATACTCTTCAGAGTGATATTTTATATAATTTTCAATTTATCGGACACATATAGTGCGTTTCTTTTGATTCTATGACTATTCTCCGTATTAACACAAAAATTTCTGAAACTCGGCAAAACAATAAGAGACGGCTTGACTACACGAAACTTATGGTGCAAGTAACTCACCGGCCATGTATAAAACAGGAACAGGCACACAGTAGAAGAAAGTAACGAAGAAATAGAATTGAAAACGAAGGAACGTTTCCCTTTTTCTTCAAATACGTTTAAAAGTACACAGTACTAGAGAGGTTTTATTTATTACAGTGTACCAGAGGAAAAGAGCAAGAGCCAAAAAATACTAGGACATGGAATCAAAGAAAAGTTGCAATGTTGCCAAAATAGCAGGATTTTTTTAAATTCAGATATCTACTAATTTTTCCGATTAATAACATTCACTTTGATTAATATGTCACCAAATAAAGCAAATATTACTATTCGGAAATTGCGATATTTGAATAACAAACACCCCTCTTAAATTGGCATATTGGTCTATGAATTCGCGTATTAAGCGAGATTTTTTTTGTCTCAAGGGCCGAAATTTATCGCATATTAAGCGGGATCGTGTAATAACCGTTCGCGTATTAAACGTGATCAGGGCTCAAAATAGAAAAACCCACGAACCGGAATGCTGTTTTAAAATTATTGTTGACTAAAATTTTTTATTGAAAGTATAGGCAAATTTATATCTAACGTTGTAAAAACAATTTAAAAAATGCATTCAAGATTCTAAATAATAATAAAAAAGTTACAGAGAGCACAATAAGCTATATATACAACCATAATAATATATTTTAACAATAGCACGAACCGGAACGGTATTTCTATAATTTTACGAACCGGAATATCGTTCCGGAATGCTGTTTTAAAATTATTGTTGACTAAAATTTTTTATTGAAAGTATAGGCAAATTTATATCTAACGTTGTAAAAACAATTTAAAAAATGCATTCAAGATTCTAAATAATAATAAAAAAGTTACAGAGAGCACATTAAGCTATATGTACAACCATAATAATATATTTTAACAATAGCACGAACCGGAACGGTATTTCTATAATTTTACGAACCGGAATATCGATCCGGTTTGCTCCGGTACATTTCGAGTCCTGAACGTGATATTGTTGCATTAATCTTATGGGCGATGTTCAAGGCTCCGGAAAAAATCCTCGTATTAAACGGGATCGTGTATTAACCGTGAACGTCTTAAGCGGGTTCGACAGTATTTAAATTTTATCAGACATACACATTAATGAATAAAGGCCAAGGCAGAAAATTTTCTTCACCACTTCTAATGGGTATTCATATTTCTTGTTAAAAAAAATGTAAGGTACCTGTACCTAATATGGACACCCTAAGGAAAATTGTTTTTTTCACACCTGTGTACACGTCATAGGACTCCAAAAATATATGACTACTATCCCTGGACTGTTGACTATCATTATTAAAATTAGCAACCTTGTAATTATTCTGGTTTAATTTTAATGAAAAAAACAAAAAATGTTTACAAGTATCCATATAAGGAACCACCTGTCCCTATTATGGACGTGCATGTCCATATTAGGGACAGATGACTTTTTATTGACCTACTACACAGGGTGTATGGAAGAGCCACTTTTCCAAGGGATTTTAGAGGAGAGGGGATAAAAGAAATTTATCTTAAAGTAGTGCGGGGAAGGGGTGTCATTTTCGGTTGTGGCTCTTCGAAGACCCATGCAAAGCCCCTTAGTTACTACAAAATATTATGAAATAATATAGTTGGTTTTTCTTAGCTTTATTGCATCTGTCTACAGAATTTACATCTGTTATTACTCAGTGCTCATAGGATAGACAAATAAAAACTTCATCAGGGGCGGTAAGTCCCACACAGTACACATGGACATATCTGCCGCATGTGATGCATAGCCGCATGTCTGCAACAGCATCAATACTGCATAAGAAGCAGTACCAGCTCTCCTTTGTTGAGGAAGTCATACCGCTGGTACCTGCGATTTCGCCAGCAGATACCCTACTGAGGGGAGGCTTCTTTTTATTTTTCTGCAAGGGCTTTTTGGAGGATTTTTTTTTCTTGGAGGAGGTTTCTTGGAGGATTGTTCAGATGACATTAAACATATATTTTACAAATTTGTGAATCTGAAGATTCACTTGCTGTATTTCCAATGTGGACATAAGGTGTTCATATAGGGAATCGGGCATAGTTTTACTAAATCTTGTAATAAATAAACACAGAAAACACTTTTAGGCAATTAATGCAACAGCAATCGAAAGTATATTTTATTAGCTTCTAAAACACTCCACTTTTCAATATTTAAAGTAATTTTACCTAATCCTTAACCGGAAACGTACCGTCTGTGAGACGGTTGCGTCTACATATCTACTCTTTTCACAAAAATGAACGCGTCCACAATCTTGTCATGCTATCTAATCCTTACGCTATTGGTCCTTTGCCTTCCCCACCCATTTGCAACACCTGCGCATTTTTAGTTATTAAAGGAAAAATTATTTTATTTTCAACGCAGTCTGTGAGATGGCGTGTTTCCATTTATGTAAATTTTTGTTCTGGGATGTTGATATGGAAGGGTCGTAAAAGCGGGTACGCTACAGTGATAAAGACTTTGAAGAAACTGTTTTGCGATGGTTTGATGAAGTAGGAAGTGACATAAGCGATTTTGAAAGTATTTCAGATGATGAATATATAAATTCTAAACACGAAATTGACTCAACATTGACAGAAAATGCATAAAAAATGCAGATATTTAGAACATGCTGCAATACTTACTATTAAATGTTTTGTTAATTTAACTGCTTAATATTTTTTTCTAATTCATATTGTACCGAAATATATAAAAATATTAGCATTTATTTAATTATTATATCGAACATGTAATATTTTGAACAATAATGTGTAATTTTTAAATATTTTTTGCCTCCACCATTCAAAACTACTCATTTTTATGCTTTTATATTAAAAAATTGGTCCTGTTAATGCATTACTATTAAATATTAAGTGTTTAAGTTCACTATTTAGTAAATTATTAAGAGTTATTTTCTTTTTTAAATTTTATAGCAATTTTTTTAATTTACCATTCTCACAGACGGCACGTTTCCGTTTGTGCATGGGATTTTCATGTTTCCGGTTAAGGGCTAATCTAATAAGAATTTAAACTTACCTGTAATTACGATCAGCACATCGCGAAACAATAAGTTTCCTTCCAAATGGCGAACAGCACGTTTTTTTTTCACTTTCCAAGCTTAATTATCTTTTCAACTGCTTTTCTTCACGGATATGTAGCGCCATCTCTCGATCAAAATGTTTACTTTTAAAGATATTAGGGGTGTCCATATTGAGAGCACTGTCCATATTGGGTACAAGTACCTTATTATTAATTTGTAGAAGAAAAACTCTCATATTTGTTTTGCACAAGATGTGTATGTTGCCGACCTGCTTTTTATCCATACAAATAAGTTAAGGAAAATATTTTCTCCAGTGTAGCATTAGATACATTTTTCTGGGAAAGCGAACCCATATGGCATATACGTATAGGGATCAGAATACGAGTAGTTTAATTAAATTAATAATAATAAATAGTTTATAAGAGATATGCCACTGTATTACAAGAATTCCAGTTTGTTTTTGAAGCATACTAATATTTGTTTTTCATTAGACTCCTTTACTGTTGATAAATGTACCATTGCCAGAATAAATTCATTAAAAATGGCTTTTCATTTTTGCCCATCTTGTTTGATTTTACAGACAATACCTCATTCATTTTCTTCGGTTTACATTCAAGTTTTTGCAACTAAAATGTAAATATTTATAATGTTCCATCTAATAAAGCTAAATCTATACTAGTATTATAAAGAAGTAGGTTTTTTTTGTTTTGTTTTTTATTTTGTTTTTAAGGGGTAATCTCTGGAACTTCCGAACCGTTTACAAAATTAATGGTTGGAAATTGATTATGACAATCCATGTTCGATCAAAGGCTATATTTTATATCGGTGCTAATACCACCAGGGTGGCGCAGGAGACAAAAATGTTCTAAAAATGCGATTTTTGTGATACTGAAGGGCCTAGAAATTTGAAATTTGCTATGGTGGTTAATTTTGTGGTATAAATGCTCTCTAAGAACAGCTTCTAAAAAAATCGAAATGTATAAGGGATGAAAGTGCGCGAAAAGAGCTCTAAAACCGTCCTAAATTACAATTTCTATGGAATAGTTAAAGATAGAAATTTGAAATTCGGCATGGTAGATATTTATAGAATGCAAATGATCTCTAAGAACAGTTCTAAAGATTTCGAAACTTCAAAGGGTGAAACGAGCGAAAAGTGTTCTAGAATTGCTCTAAATTACGAACTCTATGGAATATAAGAAAATACCAAATCAATTAAAAAAGTAATGGTTGCAAATTGATGGTGATAGTCCCTGCTCCAATGTAGGCTATATTTTATGTTGGTGTCACTACCACCAAGGGGTTACACGAGCAAATAACTTTCTAAAATTGCGATTTTTGTTATACTGAAGTGCCTAAGACACTTGAAATTTGACATGGTAGTTATTTGTAAGATATATATGCTCTCTAAGAACAACTGAAAAAAATTCAAAATTTAAAAAGGTGAAATGAGCGATAAACGTTCTAAAAATGTTCTAAATTTACGACTTCCATGCAATCTCAGGAAACGCCAAACAGAGTTCAAAAGTAATAGAGCCAAAAAATTTCTAAAATTACGATTTTTTGTGATACAGAAGGGTCTAGAAACTTAAAATTTGGCATGTAGATACTTGAAATTGATTTCTATTAAAAAATTCATAGGAAAAATTCATATTTTTTTCGAAAAGTAATTTCCCAAAATACAGTGAAACTTCTTTTAAAGGCCTACGTCTATTAAGGGCCAATACTTTTAGGAACGAAAAGTTTTCGCATAGACATAATGTTAAATTTACTCCTATTAGGGGCCGCACCTACCACTCATAAAGGCCATTTTTTTCACATGTACCTTAAATCCTAAACACGTGTATTGAATTCCTGAACCAAAAGATAAGAGTTCTGCAAACAACTGCTCTTGCAACAAAGAAGGCAGGGGGAGATGGGGAGGATTTAGTAACACAATGAAGGACCACAAACTTTTCCACAAGGAGACAAACAGGTGTTCCTCACACTTTGTTGGACCTTTCAACTGTAGGGGTTGACTTGGAGAGGAAACTTGACCTTAGTTGTGGGCACATAAAGGATAACATGTCATCTAGGAAAAACTGGTTACACATTTACTAAAACTGTGAATGCATATTGAAGCACAATTTTTACATCTTTCAGGAAACGCTAACAGAAATAAATAAACTAATATCTCATTCTAAGGCATTAATAAATGATGCAAATTTAAGTAATTTGTTCCACAAAGTAAAAGAATCATGAGAAATCAAAATTGTCTGCGAAAAAATTATGAAAAGTAAACAAACTTCAATAGAAATTTTTTTCAATCATGTATAGAGTTTGAAAATGTTAATAAACAGTTTTTTCATCTGTATAGGTTTTGACTTCCTTATTTTAGTTGTTATTTTTTTGCCACCCCTTTTCAAGGGCCACATCTCATAAGGACCAATTTTCAATAGCACGACAGGTGGCCCTTACAGAGAGGTTTCAATATTTTTGGAATTAATTTTTGAAAAAAAAAAGTGTCATTAAATATGATGTTAAAATTAGGCTTTAGTACTGAAAATTTTAAATTTTGATACATTTCAGCACGTAGACGACCACTCAAGAAAATTTTACTGTAACAGAATTGTAGAAAATAATAAACAAAAAGCATTGATACAGAGAGTTTTCTGCGAGTCAAATTCTGCGAGTTTTATAATGGGAGTAATGACCAGATTTCGGATATTTTTTATGTGTGTGTGTGCAGGGGGTACTATTCATAGGAAATTAATACGACTTTTGGATAATTCTGTTAAAAACTCTTCTCAACGTTTATCCTAAAAAGTAAGAATTACCTTCTAGTTTACACTTAACATCTCCATTTTCTATCACACAGACTTGATTTTCACGGCACTGAAGTATACTACACTTTTCTGAAATGAAAACATAATTATTAAATTTAATAATTATATTTGACTTGAAATAATAAATTGTCATAATTTTATTTAAAAAATATTGTATTGATAAAATGCCTGAAAGGTATAAAACAGTATCACGACAGTATCTTCTTTCAATATTTCTAAAAATTTAATAAATTGCGCGATAATTTAAAATGTATATACATTCTAACATTGCGTATTTTAGAATAAACAACAATTTAATTTTTTTCTTTTTCCTTTCCTTTTTTTATATGGTCTCGTGACTATCAGTTGAGGTTCTCACAATGACGCTTGAATTATTAAATGAGATAACTCCTTTAGATCTCATGTCTCACTTATCAAACAATCTTATATGTACCGCATGATCCTTTCACCACCGAGATCAAAGTCTCATGTCTCATCATCTCAAAAAATAATTATATTTGTTGAAAATATTGAGAACTGTAATAAACATGACTGAATAGTGCTGTTATTGCTTATGCTAGATGTCAGTATAATGCTCTAATAAAGTTGAAATTTCAATATATAAATTATAAAAGGCCCCAAAAAAGGAAATCTCAATATATTGGAAGAGTGAATTGGTTAGGTTTTGTTAGTAGATAAGCATGCTTCATTGCCGTGCAAGACATTAGCATTAGAGTACCTTTCTTAGAGAATAGCGACATATTCACTAATTGCATGCTCAGATTGGAAGTTTTCGTCTAAACTAGGGGTGCACAGACTTTTTAAGAGAAGGGCCACTTACGAAAATGTCTGGGTTGTCGAGGGCCACATCAATAACACAGAGAGAATTCTATTTCGAGGAGGGGATTTGTGGCCTATAATCAGATAAAAATATGGTTTCAGAGGGAGGGGGGGGGGTAGTTTTACCCCTCTAGGTTCCCTACTCAGTCAACATATCACATTCAGTTGGTAAGGATATATCAACAGTGTTTGCGTATGTATATAAAACAGATATAGCAAGGATTTTTTTCAAGAAGTGATAATATTCTTTGATTTTATTCAGGAGAATATATTTTTTTATTAAAAGCCCTAGAAAACAAACATAGTCATGAAAGTGGCTAGTGCCAAAAAAAAAAAAAATATGAACTTTATGAACCAGTCCGATCTAGTAGCCGATCAACGAGATTTGCAATTTTTCCGGCCCGATCAACGAAATTTGCAATTTTACCGCATCTCATCGACGAAATTGGCTATTTTTCCGCCCCAATCGACGAAATTTGCGATTTTTCCTCTCGTGATTGACAAAATTTGCGATGTTTTCGTGCCCAAAACCAACGAAATTCCATATTTTTCGGAGTTCAACCGACAAAATTCGTGATTTGTCCGTGTCAGATCGACGAAATTTACGATTTTTCCGCCTATGATCAAAGAAATTCGCGATTTTTCGCACCCGATCAACAAAATTAGCGATTCTTAACTGTCTCTGAAGAAATTTGCAATTTTTTGCGAGACAAACTGACAAAATTCGGGATTTTTTCTCACGATAAACTGACGAAACTCACGAAGCCGAGAAATTTTCGACATTTCCGCGCATCATCGAAAAAATTCGCGATTTTTCCGTGCCCGATCAACAAAATTTGCGATTTTTCCGCGTCTGATCGATAATATTCGCAATTTTTTCGTGCCCTATCAAGGAAATTCGCTACTTTTTCGTGCTCGACCAAGGAAATTCGCGATTTTTTCGAGCCCTATTGACAAAACTTGCGGTTTTTCCGCGCCTGATCAACGAAATTCGCATTTTTTTTCTTGCGATAAATAGACGACAGTGGCGATTTTTCAGCAGCCGATCAACAAAATTAGCAAATTTGCCGAGCATCATCAACAAAACTGACGATTTTTCCGCTCCCGATCAAAGAAATTTCGATTTTTCAAAGTCTGATCGACAAAATTTCGATTTTTCTGCGTCTGATCGACAAAATTTGCGATTTTTCCGTGCCTTATGGGTGAAATTAGCGATTTTTTCCGCGCCACAAAATTCGCAATTTTTCCGTTACTAATTAACAAAGTTTCCGATTTTTCAGCGCCTGATCGGCAAAATTCGATATTTTCCGCACCCGATCAACGAAATTCACACTTTTTCCGAGCCCGATCAAGGAAATTCGCGATTCTTAACTGACTGGTCAAATTTTCAATTTTTCCTCGGCAAATTGATGAAATTCACGATTTTTTTCCTGTGACATAGGGGCAAAACTAATTTTTTTTCAGTTATAAATTGACGAAATTTGCGGGCCATACGTTAACCCATCGCGGGCCACAGGTTGTGCATCTCTAGTCTAAACTATAGCAACACGCATTATAATGCACTTGGCAATATTTGCTTGCACGTGTTCGCTTAGACAATTTCACAAATACTTGTTAAAATACAGATTTGGCAACAAAGGAAGGTATAAAAGGCTGTTTTTGACCAAATCCTCTCTACCAACTAAACTTTACTGCCTTTATGCTTTTTCTCTAACAGATAAAGATACTCTAAGCAGTAGTAACAACTAACTGATTTGTAAAGAAGAAAAGTATTGGGACTGAGACACGATCAGTTTCTCATAAAGTGCTTATTTGTATTTATGTTATATGCAGTGCCTTGGGCAGGAGAATAATGTAACTCCATGTACATAGAAGGAATAGACAAAAGATTTCCTCAAACGGTTGAAAAGAGACAGAGAAACTAAAAACAAGGCAAAAGGGATTTTGTATATCTGATTCTAATGTATGTAACGGTGCTGGATCTTGCTTAAATTTCAGCAACTTTTTCGCAGCAACGTTTTGCATTATCACAAGGACCCCTTGTCTAATTTGCGGCGCAATGGTGTACTGAGTGAAGACACTGAGAAAGCAGTATAAGCTTGTTCACCATTCTACATCAAAGTGGCGGTATATTTGAAATAAAATTTGATTAGTTGAGACGATTTTGGACAAAGACGAATCGTGAAGCCTCTTGGCGTGCCATTATTGCCAAGCTAATTTTTGTTAACTTGTCTCATTCATCTAATCAAGCTTGTCCAAGTAAGTACCGCCGAGTTCTGGAGAAATGTGGGTTTGTCATAGTTTGGAGAAAAATTTCAGTCTGAGCATGAGCGTTGTGGGTACACCGCTTGTAGAAGCACTTTATAAGCCGGTAGTAAAAGTCTTTGTAGTAAAAGCTAGTCAAAATAATTCTATCCGATACAAAAGTGATTTTACTAGTTTCGAAATTACAGCAAATGTTCTTATTCTTTACAATTATGATACCGTGGTATGTAAAGTAAAACTAGAAAAATATAGCAATATAATTTTTACAGATATCAATTTTACCACTTTCGCATGTTTCTCCAAAATATCCAACTACACAGTTGCAAAGAAATTCTTCTCCTAATTCACTTATAGTACTGCAGGATCCTCCATTCTTACAAGGGTTTGACTTACAAGGATCTAAAATAAGAGATAATAAAGTTCAAACATAAAATAATAAAACAACAACAATAATAATAATTATAATAATAATAGGTTCATTATGCACTGACACTTTTATAAACAGTTCATCGTGGCTCTTTATTCTGGGCTATACCATTATTTCCTTATAAACTATTCAATGCCATTATTTTCTGTTTCATAACTCAATACATCTTTTCAATCACTTTTCTACGGATACTCATTTCTATCTTTTATTTTATGTATGATACTAGCAAAATCGTAGGTTTGCACGTGTGATTGTTGAAATATGCCATTCGATATTTGTGTGCCTTTTAACATCACAAGAAATTATTGCTACGGATAATTTAAATATTACTAATTAAGACACTTTTTGAGGGAATTTCATTCTTGTTCTGCTTCAGGTGAACATACGATTTGAATGAATGAGAAAATCTTCATTCCCACCTATTTACAGTCGACTTAAAAGAAAAAAAAATACGGTCTACTTAGGAACTCTGTTTATCATCTATCGTAAAATAACAGGAATTATAATAACGGTTCAATAATATCAGAGTATATTTTCTATTAAGGGGACTTGGTACCGTTTGAACATTTTTTTTTTTAAATTTAAGCGTTTTAAAGAACATTTTTGGCATAATAATAAAGGACTTTATGAGGGAAAATTATTCTATGAAGAAATTGTTCGATTCCCCTGGCAAAATTTAAAAATTTAAATTTTTAAAAAATATTTACGTAAATTTTAAAATGTATCTTCTCTTACAATTTTGAACATTTTGAGATAATTTTTTTAAAACTATTCTTAAATGTGTTCTGTATAATTTTAAGTATCGGATTTACCATAAGTTAATTAGTTTGGGGAAAAGAATAAAATGTGCAAATACATGTAAAATTACAGTAAAAACTGCATTTGTGTAAAAAAAAAAGAAAAAACTTTTTACTTTATCTTAAATCTGATACTTAGTCTTATCAAATAGACCATAACGAACTAGTTATAAAAATCGAGTCAATTGAAAAATATACATAAAAGTTTTATCACTTTGAACATGCTAATTCATCGAAAAAACACAAACTGAGAAAAATAACTTTTAAATTTATAACTGAAAATTTTAAATTTTGATACATTTCAGCACGTAGACGATCACTAAAGAAAATTTTACTGTAACAGAATTGTAGAAAATAATAAACAAAAAGCATCGATATAGAGAGATTTATTCTGCGAGTTTTATAATGGGAGTAATGACCAGATTTCGGATATGTTTTATGTGTGTGTGCAGGGGGTACTATTCATAGGAAATTAATACGACTTTTGGATAATTCTGTTATAAACTCTTCTCAACGTTTATCCTAAAAAGTAAGAATTACCTTCTAGTTTACATTTAACATCTCCATTTTCTATCACACAGACTTGATTTTCACGGCACTGAAGTATACTACACTTTTCTGAAATGAAAACATAATTATTAAATTTAATAATTATATTTGACTTGAAATAATAAATTGTCATAATTTTATTTAAAAAATATTGTATTGATAAAATGCCTGAAAGGTATAAAACAGTATCACGACAGTATCTTCTTTCAATATTTCTAAAAATTTAATAAATTGCGCGATAATTTAAAATGTATATACATTTTAACATTACGTAATTTAGAATGAACAACATTTTAATTTTTTTCTTTTTCCTTTCCTTTTTTTATATTGTCTCGTGACTATCAGTTGAGGTTCTCACAATGACGCTTGAATTATTAAATGAGATAACTCCTTTAGATCTCATGTCTCACTTATCAAACAATCTTATATGTACCGCATGATCCTTTCACCACCGAGATCAAAGTCTCCTGTTTCATCATCTCAAAAAATAATTATATTTATTGAAAATATTGAGAACTGTAATAAACATGACTGAATAGTGCTGTTATTGCTTATGCTAGATGTCAGTATAATGCTCTAATAAAGTTGAAATTTCAATATATAAAATATAAAGGGTCCCAAAAAGGAAATCTCAATGTATTGGAAGAGTGAATTGGTTAGGTTTTGTTAGTAGATAAGGATGCTTCATTGCCGTGCAAGACATTAGCATTAGAGTACCTTTCTTAGAGAATAGCGACATATTCACTAATTGCATGCTCAGATTGGAAGTTTTCGTCTAAACTAGGGGTGCACAGACTTTTTAAGAGAAGGGCCACTTACGAAAATGTCTGGGTTGTCGAGGGCCACATCAATAACACAGAGAGAATTCTATTTCGAGGAGGGGATTTGTGGCCTATAATCAGATAAAAATATGGTTTCAGAGGGAGGGGGGGGGTAGTTTTACCCCTCTAGGTTCCCTACTCAGTCAACATATCACATTCAGTTGGTAAGGATATATCAACAGTGTTTACGTATGTATATATAACAGATATAGCAAGGATTTTTTTCAAGAAGTGATAATATTCTTTGATTTTAGTCAAGAGAATATATTTTTTTATTAGAAGTGCTAAAAAACAAACATAGGCATGAAAGTGGCTAGTGCCAAAAAAAAAAAAAAAAAAAAGAACTTTATGAACCAGGCCGATTTAGTAGCCGATCAACGAGATTTGCAATTTTTCCGGCCCGATCAACGAAATTTGCAATTTTACCGCATCTCATAGACAAAATTGGCCGTTTTTCCGCCCCAATCGGCGAAATTTGCGATTTTTCCTCGCGTGATTGACAAAATTTGCGATGTTTTGGTGCCCAAAACCAACAAAATTCCATATTTTTCGGAGTTCAATCGACAAAATTCGTGATTTGTCCGTGTCTGATCGAAGAAATTTACGATTTTTCCGGCCCTGATCGCCGAAATTCGCGATTTTTCGCACCCGATCAACAAAATTTGAGATTCTTAACAGTCTCTGAAGAAATTTGCAATTTTTTGCGAGACAAACTGACAAAATTCGGGATTTTTTCTCACGATAAACTGAGGAAACTCACGATTGTTACGAAGCCGAGAAATTTTCGACATTTCGGCGCATCATCGACAAAATTCGCGATTTTTCCGTGCCCGATCAACGAAATTTGCGATTTTTCCGCGTCTGATCGATAATATTCGCAATTTTTTCGTGCCCTATCAAGGAAATTCGCTATTTTTTCGTGCTCGACCAAGGAAATTCGCGATTTTTTCGAGCCCTATTGACAAAACTCGCGGTTTTACCGCGCCTGATCAACGAAATCCGCAATTTTTTCTTGCGATAAATAGACGACAGTGGCGATGTTTCACCAGCTTATCAACAAAATTAGCAAATTTGCCGAGCATCATCAACAAAGCTGACGATTTTTCCGCTCCCGATAAAAGAAATTTCGATTTTTCAACGTCTGATCGACAAAATTTGCGATTTTTCTGCGTCTGATCGACAAAATTTGCGATTTTACCGTGCCTTATGGGGGAAATTAACGATTTTTTCCACGCCTCACCGACAAAATTCGCAATTTTTTCGTTACTAATTAACAAAGTTTCCGATTTTTCCCCGCCTGATCGGCAAAATTCGATATTTTCCGCACCCGATCAACGAAATTCACACTTTTTCCGAGCCCGATCAAGGAAGTTCGCGATTCTTAACTGACTGGCGAAATTTTCAATTTTTCCTCGGCAAATTGAAGAAATTCACGATTTTTTTCCTGTGACCTATGGGCAAAAAAAAAATTTTTTTTTAGTTATAAATTGACGAAATTTGCGGGCCACACGTTAACCCATCGCGGGCCACATCCCTAGGCGGGTTGTGCATCCCTAGTCTAAACTATAGCAACACGCATTATAATACACTTGGCAATATTTGCTTGCGCGTGTTCGCTTAGACAAGTTCACAAATACTTGTCAAAATAGAGATTTGGCAACAAAGGAAGGTATAAAAGGCTGTTTTTGACCAAATCCTCTCGACCAACTAAACTTTACTGCCTTTATGCTGTTTCTCTAACAGATAAAAATGCTCTAAGCAGTAGTAACAACTAACTGATTTGTAAAGAGGAAAAGTATTGGGACTGAGACACGATCAGTTTCTCATAAAGTGCTTATTTGTATTTATGTTATATGCAGTGTCTTGGGCAGGAGAATAATGTAACTCCATGTACATAGAAGGAATAGACAAAAGATTTCCTCAAACGGTTGAAAAGAGACAGAGAAACTAAAAACAAGGCAAAAGGGATTTTGTATATCTGATTCTAATGTATGTAACGGTGCTGGATCTTGCTTAAATTTCAGCAACTTTTTCGCAGCAACGTTTTGCATTATCACAAGGACCCCTTGTCTAATTTGCTGGGCAATGGTGTACTGAGTGAAGACACTGGGAAAGCAGTATAAGCTTGTTTACCATTATACATCAAAGTGACGGTATATGGGAAATAAAATTTGATTAGTTGAGAAGATTTTGGACAAAGACGAATCGTGAAGCCTCTTGGCGTGCAGCTTGCCATTATTGCCAAGCTAATTTTTGTTAACTTGTCTCATTCATCTAATCAAGCTTGTCCAAGTAAGTACCGCCAAGCTCTGGAAAAATGTGGGTTTGTTATAGTTTGGAGAAAAATTTCAGTCTGAGCATGAGCGTTGTGGGTACACCGCTTGTAAAAGCACTTTATAAGCCGGTATTACTACCGGCTTGTAGTAAAAGCTAGTCAAAATAATTCTATCCGATACAAAAGTGATTTTACTAGTTTCGAAATTACAGCAAATGTTCTTATTCTTTAGAATTATGATACCGTGGTATGTAAAGTAAAACTAGAAAAATATAGCAATATAATTTTTACAGATATCAATTTTACCAGTTTCGCATGTTTCTCCAAAATATCCAACTACACAGTTGCAAAGAAATTCTTCTCCTAATTCACTTATAGCACTGCAGGATCCTCCATTCTTACAAGGGTTTGACTTACAAGGATCTAAAATAAGAGATAATAAAGTTCAAACATAAAATAATAAAACAACAACAATAATAATAATTATAATAATAATAGGTTCATTATGCACTGACATTTTTATAAACAGTTCATCGTGGCTCTTTATTCTGGGCTATACCATTATCCCCTTATAAACTATTCAATGCCATTATTTTCTGTTTTATACCTCAATACATCTTTTCAATCACTTTTCTACGGATACTCATCTCTATCTTTTATTTTATGTATGATACTAGCAAAATCGCAGGTTTGCACGTGTGATTGTTGAAATATGCCATGCGATATTTGTGTGCCTTCTAACATTACAAAAAATTACTGCTACGGATAATTTAAATATTACTAATTAAGACACTTTTTGAGGGAATTTCATTCTTGTTCTGCTTCAGGTGAACATACGATTTGAATGAATGAGAAAATCTTCATTCCAACCTATTTACAGTCGACTTAAAAGAAAAAAAAATACGGTCTACTTAGGAACTCTGTTTATCATCTATCGTAAAATAACAGGAATTATAATAACGGTTCAATAATATCAGAGTATATTTTCTATTAAGGGGATTTGGTACCCTTTGAACATTTTTTTTTAAAATTTAAGCGTTTTAAAGAACATTTTTAGCATAATAATAAAGGACTTTATGAGGGAAAGTGATTCTATGAAGAAATTGTTCGATTCCCCTGGCAAAATTTAAAAATTTAAATTTTTTAAAAATATTTACGTAAATTTTAAAATGCATCTTCTCTTACAATTTTGAAAATTTTGAGATAATTTTTTTAAAACTATTCTTAAAGGTGTTCTGTATAATTTTAAGTATCGGATTTACCATAAGTTAATTAGTTTGGGGAAAAGAATAAAATGTGCAAATACATGTAAAATTACAGTAAAAACTGCATTTGTGTAAAAAAAAAACCTTTTTACTTTATCTTAAATCCGATACTTAGTTTTATCAAATAGACCATAACGAACTAGTTATAAAAATCGAGTCAATTGAAAAATATACATAAAAGTTTTATCACTTTGAACATGCTAATTCGTCGAAAAAACACAAACTGAGAAAAATAACTTAAATAACTTCAAAAATAATTATTCTAAATCTACTTAATCACTTCTAATAGCATTTTAAATTAATTACCGTTCATTTTTCTTTAATATACTACATATTTTCATTACATTTGGCATTATTTATTCTGAATAGTGAATTTTTATTCAAAACCTTAGTTACACAACATTGACCTGGAAATCGAGAAATGGACATTTTTTTTTTAATTTGAGCATTTTAAGGTACATTTTCGGCATAATAATAAAGGACTCAATGAAAGAAAAGGATTCTATCCAAATTGTTCGATTCCCCTGGCAAAACTTAAAAAGTTTAAATAACAAACAAAATTAAGTACATTTTAAAATGTATCTTCTCGTACAAATTTGAACATTTTGAGCAATTTTTTTAAAAACTATTCTTAGAAGTGTGCTGTATAATTTTAAGTATCGGATTTACTATAAGTCAATTAGTTTGGAAGAAAAAAAAATAAAATGTGCAAATACGTGTAAAACGACAATAAAAACTGAATTTATTTTACATTTTTATGTGTAAAAAAAAAACAAAAAAAAAAACTCTTTATTTTATTGTAAATCCGATACTTAGTTTTATCAAATAGACCATAAGGAACAACCAGAAAAAATTCGAGTCAATCGAAAAATATACATAAAAGTTTTATCAGTTTGAATATCTAATTCATCGAAAAAACACAAACTGAGAAAAATCGCTTTAAGATTTCAACTTCAAAAATAATTATTCTAAATCTACAACGTTTCTTCCTGGCTGCGATATATATAAACAAGTGGGTAAGTGTGATCACAGATCGCACAGAGGGTTTCGTTTAATATTCCTTTTAAAACACTTTATCCTTTTGCAAAATATGTTAGTTCCACAATTCTAAACGAGGGGGCGCACTCTATTCTACACAAACCTCTATCCGAAAGAAACCGTTTTACAACACAACCTATCCTTTGATATATTAGTCGAGGGGTTCTGCCCAATCGCATATGAGATAGGTAGGCGCCCCCTGGCGGTAAAAAGTGGGTCTGAAATATTTAAGGCTATGCGCATAATATGAAAGAGTGGTCAAAGGTGTGTCGGCAAAAGTTAGAAAAGTATCCAGCGATTGCAATGGGCGAAGGTTAGAAAAATTGCTTAAAATACACAAGTTAGAGCCCGGAGGGGTAAATAATATAAGACTTTTTGAAAATTTTATGATTTTTCGGGTGATAGCAAGTGTTCTGCTATAAGTATGCAAAATTTCAAGTCTTCAACTTAACTAGTGGCTCAGTTAGAAAAAAAAAAGCTTAAAACAAACAAGTTAGAACACAATAGGGTAAATATAAGACTTTTTCAAAATTTTATGATTTGTCGCTTGGTGTGAGGAGTACAACTATATGTATGCAAAATTTCAAGTCTTTAACTTAATTAGGGACTCACTTAGAAAAAAAAGCTTAAAATACACAAGTTAGAGCCCAGACGGGCAAATGTAAGACTTTTTCAAAATTTTATGATTTATCGTTTGATGTTCAGCTATAAGTATACAAAATTTCAAATTTCCAACATATATAGTTTCGGCTTAGATGCTTTATATTCCCTCAGCCGTTGTTTTCAATTGCTTGGCGATTTTTTGTTGGCGTGTTGGCGGTGTTTATGGATAGTGCAACCTCGATATGTGGAATCCCGTGTGACGTGTCGTTCTGGCAACCCTTGAGAAGCTCATTTTAGCTTGGAATATTGTGAATGTATTTTGACATCGTGTTGTATAGTTCTGCCTTTTTATTTTTATGTGAAATTTATTGAATGTATTTGATTGACTATGGTTTCTGTAGTCCGTTTAAACACTCTTGCTGAAGTAATCAGGAAATATGAGGAAATTTTGACAAGAAAAGAAGGTTTGTTTATAGAGTGTGAATGCGTATTCATAAGCCTATTTTGGAAAATGACGGTGATGATATTTCATGCTGGAGCTTTCAAGAAAGCAGATGTCTGTTAAGGTATGTTGATAATTTTATGTATATTTTGCTGCTTTAAGAGTTTTACATTTTGAGATTGCTACAAAGCGAGAATTGCTGAATTTTGAGAATGCTACACCGCGAGAAATGCTGAATGCAGTGATATTTTTTTTCGGCTAATGTGCGCGAAGTGCAGATACAACGATTACTGATTGCCATTTTAGCGAATTTTGTTTTTTATGTGTATTTTGCTGCTTTAAGAGTTTTTTATATTTTGAGATTGCTAGAAAGCGAGAACTGCTGAATTTTGAGGATGCTATACAGCGAGAACCGCTGAATGCAGTGATGTTTTTTTTCGGTTAATGTGCGCGAAGGGCACATACAACGATTACTGATTGCCATTTTAGCGAATTTTGTTTATTATTTACATTTTATTTTCGTTAAGCTAAATATGCGTATAAACCGGTGCTTGGCGACATTTACTACTTGGCGAAAAAGGGGTTTTCACGCCAAGAAAAATTCCAAGATGGCGGCCGCGGGAACTTATGACATCTGTTCCATAGTTTCTGAGAACGGGCTCTGTGACGGACAGACAGACAGACAGACAGAGGAGCGAGACGAATAGGGTTTCGTCAGATGAACGAAACCATAAACAAGTGCATAAGTGTGATCACCGATAGCGCAGAGGGTTTCATTTAATATTCCTTTCAAAATATTTTATTCTATTGCAAAATCTGTTAGTTTCACATTTCGCAACCAGGGGAGCACTCTATTCTACACAAACCTCTATCCGAACAAAACTCCGTTTTAGAACTTATCCGTAGATATATTAGTCGAGGGAATCGGGCCCATAGCATCCGAGATAGGTAGGCGCCCACTGGCGGTAAAAAATGGAACTAAAATATGTAAATGTATGGTGCATAATATGAAAGAGTGGTCAAAGGGGTGTCGGCAAAAGTTTAAAAAGTGCTCCCGGGTGAAAAGGGGGGAGGATAAAAAAATTGCTTAAAATACACAAGTTAGAGCCCAGAGGTGTAAATAATATAAGACTTTTTGAAAACTTTATGATTTTTCATGTGATCGAAAGTGTTCTGCTATAAGTATGCAAAATTTCCTGTCTCCAACTTAATTAGGGCCTGAGTTAGAAAAATTACTTAAAATACACAAGTTAGAGGACGGATAGGTAAATATAAGACTTTTTGAAATTTTTATGATTTGTCGTGGGATCGCAAGTGTTTAGCGATAATTATGCAAAATTTTAAGTCTTCAACTTAATTAGGGGCTGAGTTAGAAAAAAAAGCTTAAAATACACAAGTTAGAGCCCAGAGGGTTAAATATAAGATTTTTTTCGAAATTTTATGATTTGCCGTTTGATCGCAAGTGTTTAGCTATAATTATGCAAAATTTCAAGTCTTCAACTTAATTAGGGGCTGAGTTATAAAAAAAAGGCTTAAAATACACAAGTTAGAGCCCAGATGGTTAAATATAAAATTTTTTCGAAATTTTATGATTTGCCGTTTGATCGCAAGCTTTTAGCTATAATTATGCAAAATTTCAAGTCTTCAACTTAATTAGGGGGCTGAGTTAGAAAAAAAAAAGCTTAAAATACACAATTTAGAGCCCAGATGGTTAAATATAAGATTTTTTCGAAATTTTATGATTTTTCATGTGATCGAAAGTGTTCTGCTATAAGTATGCAAAATTTCATGTCTTCAACTTAATTAGGGGCTGAGTTATAAAAAAAAGGCTTAAAATACACAAGTTAGAGCTCAGATGGTTAAATATAAAATTTTTTCGAAATTTTATGATTTGCCGTTTGATCGCAAGCTTTTAGCTATAATTATGCAAAATTTCAAGTCTTCAACTTAATTAGGGGCTGAGTTAGAAAAAAAAAAAGCTTAAAATACACAATTTAGAGCCCAGATGGTTAAATATAAGATTTTTTCGAAATTTTATGATTTTTCATGTGATCGAAAGTGTTCTGCTATAAGTATGCAAAATTTCATGTCTTCAACTTAATTAGGGCCTGAGTTAGAAAAATTACTTAAAATACACAAGTTAGAGACCGGAGGGGTAAATATAAGACTTTTTGAAATTTTTATGATTTGTCGTGTGATCGCAAGTGTTTAACGATAATTATGCAAAATTTTAACTCTTCAACTTGATTAGGGGCTGAGTTATAACAAAAAGCTTAAAATTCCCAAGTTAGAGCCCAGAGGGTTAAATATAAAAAAAATTCGAAATTTTATGATTTGCCGTTTGATCGCAAGTGTTTAGCTATAATTATGCAAAATTTCATGTCTTCAACTTAATTAGGGGCTGAGTTAGAAAAAAAAAGCTTAAAATACACAAGTTAGAGCCCAGAGGGCTAAATATAATTTTTTTTTTTAAATTTTATGATTTGCCGTTTGATCGCAAGTGTTTAGCTATAATTATGCAAAATTTCATGTCTTCAACTTAATTAGGGGCTGAGTTAGAAAAAAAAGCTTAAAATACACAAATTAGAGCCCAGAGGTGTAAATAATATAAGACTTTTTGAAAATTTTATGATTTTTCATGTGATCGAAAGTGTTCTGCTATAAGTATGCAAAATTTCATGTCTCCAACTTAATTAGGGCCTGAGTTAGAAGAATTACTTAAAATACACAAGTTAGAGACCGGAGGGGTAAATATAAGACTTTTTGAAATTTTTATGATTTGTCGTGTGATCGCAAGTGCTTAGCGATAATTATGCAAAATTTTAACTCTTCAACTTGATTAGGGGCTGAGTTATAAAAAAAAAAGCTTAAAATACACAAGTTAGAGCCCAATGGGTTTAATATAAGATTTTTTCGAAATTTTATGATCTGTCGTTTGATCGCAGGTGTTTAGCTATAATTATGCAAAATTTCATGTCTTCAACTTAATTAGGGGCTGAGTTAGAAAAAAAAGCTTAAAATACACAAGTTAGAGCCCAGAGGTGTAAATAATATAAGACTTTTTGAAAATTTTATGATTTTTCATGTGATCGAAAGTGTTCTGCTATAAGTATGCAAAATTTCATGTCTCCAACTTAATTAGGGCCTGAGTTAGAAGAATTACTTAAAATACACAAGTTAGAGACCGGAGGGGTAAATATAAGACTTTTTGAAATTTTTATGATTTGTCGTGTGATCGCAAGTGCTTAGCGATAATTATGCAAAATTTTAACTCTTCAACTTGATTAGGGGCTGAGTTATAAAAAAAAAGCTTAAAATACACAAGTTAGAGCCCAAAGGGTTTAATATAAGATTTTTTCGAAATTTTATGATCTGTCGTTTGATCGCAGGTGTTTAGCTATAATTATGCAAAATTTCATGTCTTCAACTTAATTAGGGGCTGAGTTAGAAAAAAAAAAGTTTAAAATACACAAGTTAGATCCCAGAGGGTTAAATATAAAAAATTTTCGAAATTTTATGATTTGCCGTTTGATCGCAAGTGTTTAGCTATACTTATGTGAAATTTCAAGTCTTCAACTTAATTGGGGGCTAAGTTAGAAAGAAAAGGTTAAAATATACAAGTTAGAGCCCAGAGGATTAAATATGATTTTTTCGAAATTTTAGGATTTGTCGTTCGATGTGAGGTGTTCAGCTATAAGTATGCAAAATTTCGAGTCTGTAACGTATATAGTTTCTGAGAACGGGCTCTGTGACGGACAGACAGACAGACAGAGGAGCGAGACGAATAGGGTTTCGTCAGATGAGCGAAACCCTAAAAAGATAGGTATTCAGCTGCAATAGCAACGTAAATTGTGAAGTGGATGTGGGATTTAAAGGGGCAGCGATGTAATAAAATCGCTTTTAACTGTATTTATAATACTCTGACCTTTACGAAAACTTATCAGAATATACTAGGGATAATAAAGTATAATTTGAGCAAAAAATTCGAAAATCGATATTTTCGTCATTTTTTGCCGAATGAAGAGTACCGAAAACACTATCCCATAGCCATAGTCACCTTAACAAACAATGTTTCTTTTTGAAAGAATTAGCATAACTTGAATCCCCATAAAATTAAGTAATGAATTGGAAAACCTTGGTTATTTAATACATTTAACAGTCATTTTTTTTTGTGGCGAAAGACTAAATATTTAGTACTGTACTTCCAGACCTAGATGGCAGTTATACAGCGTTCGAAATCCTTGGTGGTCAGCTGGTCCGAAACCACTAAAAATTCAATCTGACCGCTAATTAAAAAAATTTAGTGGTCCACAGGACCAGTAACTTTTTTCCCTCTCTGACAGGTAAACGTAAATTTTCCCGTCGCTGAGAAAACTGCAACCAAACACAAACCACAGAATTTTGTTTTATTTAAAAAAATAAATAAATAATTGCACTAAAACTTAGTCAGTTAAAAAAATAATCGGAAATAAAATACATAAATTAATAATTTTATAGTTTTTATTTATGTACTGTTTAATTTTTAGCAAATTATAGTTTTACATTTTATTACGCCGAAAATTTTGATTAACTGAAAGGAAGTTTGGGTTTATATGCTAGGAGGAGGAGGGGGGGTGTCACTCAAAGGGTTAAAGCTACTTAATAGAATTTTATGTAGCGCGCCAGTGATGATGTCTGTGGACCAGTAAACTCTGATGTTTACTGGTCCTTGGGACAGTGACTTTTTTTATCGATTCTACTGCTGGTAATATTTCTTTATTGCTGCCGTCTAAATTTTACTTTCTTCTATCTTTACAAGAAGAAAGTATTGGATTCTTGAAAATTTTAGAATCCGGTTTTCGACGGATTTACACGTCTTAGGGGTCAGAGATCCCGAAAAACATGTTTTTACAAAATGTCTGTCTGTGAGTCTGTGTGTGTGTATGTGTGTGACACAAATTTTGTGGGCGCTCTATCTCAAGAACTAATGCAAGGAATTTAATAAAAATTTATATTCAGTAGTCCTTAAATTGATGCTGATTAGTTTTTGGTGCAAATCGCTCAACAGGTGACGCTGCTATGCTGCATTTTTTACGATTTCCGCAATGGCTCTATCTCAAAAACTAATGTACGGCTTTTCGTGAAACTTCAGATTCAGTTAGTCCTTGATATCAGTTGATGTTTACAACGTTTTGGTGTAAATCGCTCAGCAGGAGGCGCTGCTATACATGATTTCTGATTTCCGCAATGGCTCTATCTCAAGAACTAATGTGTGGATTTTCATCAAACTTGATATTCAGTTAGTCCTTGATATGGGTTGGCACTGACTACGTTTTGGTGTAAATCGCCAGACAGGTGATGTTGCTATGCTGCATTTTTCGTGATTCCCGCAATACTTTTATCTCAAGAAGGGGTGCACGGATTTGAATCAAACTTCAGATTCAGTTATCAAGTCGACTTAAGTTGTTGCTTATTAGGTTTTGGTATATATCGTCCAACAGGTGGCGCTGCTATGCAGATTTTTTTACGATTTCTGCCATAGCTCTACTCAAAAACTAATGCACGGATTTTCACGAAACTTCAGATTCAGCTAGAAGTTGACATAAGTTGTTGCTGATTAGATTTTGGTGTAAATTATCTAACCAGCTGCATTTTTCAGGAAGTATTAACAGGTATGAGATAGAAGAAAGTTTTGGGATTGGCCACATCCGACTAGTTTATAGATAGTTACTAGTACTTCCGTTTTCGCCTATTGTTCAGAAAAGTTATATCTAACACTGGCATGACAAATAATCGACTTTTCTTCTCTTTAAATTTTTAAGAGTTAAAAAAAAAATAAATAAAAAAGCAATTTAACAAATTACAACGACCATTTGGAAAATGATGTTTTCAAAGACTAAAATTTAAGACATAAAAAATCGCACGGAGTTGATCATACATTACGTACGCCATGGATTAAACATTAACATTCCTGGACTTATCATGAACAAATTTTAAAAGAAATTTCAGTTTTACAATTTTTGGTACTGTAAATTTTGAAACTTCTACGGAGCTGGTCATACATTACGTACGCCATGGATTAAACATTAATATTCCTGGACCAATTTTAAATGAAATTCCATTTTTAAACTTCTAAACATCCCACAATATTACTTTTTATATCGTCGTATAGAAAAAAATAATGTATTTTTAATTGCAATTTGTTTGAAAGCTGTATCTCAATTTGTTTCTGAGTTATTAATTTTTTTTGTAGTTTTTATTACTTTTTTGTCATAGTGGCAACAGAAGTATCCATCTCTGTTGAAAGTAAAGGGAAAATACAGATTACTGTATAGACCCATCAGAAAACGAATAAAATGCGGGATTCAACTAATAAAACGCTTCAAATATGTTTTTGATTTCCTACCCTGGCCGAGGACAATAACCATTTTTCCAAATGGTTAAAAAAAGACATTGTTCGTGCGTATATACGTCTTAGAAGTCATACATATGCCAAATTTAAAGATTGTAGGCTGACAGTTCGAGAGCAATTACACTGAAAATAAAAATGTAGAAAGTTTCCCTTCATTTTCCACCCATTTGTAATTCTATTTATTTTAAAGTTTGAATCGGGGGGATCACATCCTAATAGGAATCTGCATGTCAAATTAAAAATTTCTAGCCCTCATAGTTTCCAAGTAACCATGATTATAGCGTGTTATCTAATCATTTTATCTTTTTAATTCTCGACTATTTTAATGAAATATAGATTATTTTTAAGTAGAGACTATTACATTTATTATCCTGAGAGAAAATTTGAAACCGGTTCAGTAGGTCCAAAGTAATCGTTATTTCAGAACTTTTCTCGCTCATTTCAACCTTTTAAATTTCGAAAGTCTGGAAGCTGTTCGGAGCAAATATGTATGTTTTATAAGTTTAACTACCATGCCGAATTTCACGTTTTTAGCTTTAACAGTTACAAAAATTGTAAGTTAAAACGATTAAAGAACATTTTTAGTTTGTTTTACATTTTAAAAATTCGAAATTTTAGAAACTGTTCTGTGCGAGAAGTAACGTTTTAAAAATAACAGCTATGTCCAATTTAAACTTCCTGGCCTTAACAATTCCAAATAAACCCTAATTCAGAATTTTTAGAATGTTTTTCGTTCCATTCACCTGTTTAAATTTCGAATTTCTTAGATACCGTTCATAGTGAGCGTTTTACGTCTACTAAATAACCACCATGTTAAATTTCATGTTTCTAGCCCCACATTACCACAAAAATTGCAAGTTTAGAAACTTTTTTGCATTAACACCCCTTGGGGATAGTGGTAGCGACCAGCGAGGAAACTAAAATACAGTAGCTTCCCTCTTAACCGGAACTCCGCTTTAACCGGTTGATTTTTTCCCCAACATCAGGCAAAATTCAAGGATGACGACCTCAGGAACTCAGCTTACGCTTTCCAGTTGAAGTGCAATCCCGAGGGAAAGGAAGTAAAATTCAGAAAAGAGAACGTCTAGTCTAAATGGATAAGCGTTGACCTTCACCAGTGTTGAATTCAGGGTGTGGCCCGGGGGGGGGAGGATGTTCCCCCCAGGAACAATGAGATGTCCCCTCGGAAGATTTGAGATTTTGTGTTTTTAATGGTCAAAAGTGTAATCCCCCACCCGGAACTCTATAATGTCTGATCTATCTGCAAACTGTTTTGTACAAACGTTTAAAAAGCTTGAGGGATGAGAACAGATTACCGTAGATGTATAAAGCTGCGTACGCACGTTCCTTCTAGTTGCGGCCAGCAGTCGGTTTTATTGTTCTCGCCAGCCGGTGCGTTTGATGTATAATGGGTTTTTCAGGACAAGGAGGGACAAGTTTCTGGACAGAAAATGAACACCAAGTGCGCTGACAGTTTTATGACTGCTATTTGGGGAGATAATTGCACAGAAAACTTTCACTCCTATTGTCAATTCGATATAGTATAGGTTGTGTTCCTTCCCATTTCACTTAAAAAGGGAGCTACCACCTTCTTCAAAGGTAAAATTTATGGCTTTTTCTTGACGATCTTTTGAAGGATCGTCCAAACGCAGCCTAAGAGTTGTTTGAGTTTGATAAAAATCTCAAGCATGAAACATCATTTGACGAGGATATAATTAGGGCAATAACTGATGGTATTCAATACGAAGACGATCTTGATGATGATCCAGTTAAAGTTGACACTGCTAAAATTCCTCATACGGAAGGGGTAAAAGCAATAGAGTTGGCGCTACGCTATATGTTGAGTAGCGTCTAACAGCTTCCTCGGTTAAACTTATGACGTTAAAGAGATGGAGAGATAATGCTGCAAAATGCCTGGCATCTTGCCTTCAACAGAAGAAGGTCGCCGATTTCTTTATGGTTGATTAACTTAAATATACATAATGTAGAACAATTTCAACTTCTTATAAAGGTGTGTGGCACGATTTTCAACAATTCAATTTGTGTTAAATATTTTTCATTATTTGTTTTCAGTGATATTTTTCATTCAATTCCGTTAATTATAGCTAATATTCATTTCACAAAATATAGAAAATATGTTCTTTTTTTAAACTACCCAAATTTAAAAACTAAATGCATCCTTACGGGTTTAATTAATTAAATTACGCAGATATTATTTAATTTTTTTTACTTCTCCGCTTTAACCGGTTTTTCTCTTAACCGGCTTACCCTCGGTCCCATGTAGGCCGGTTAAGAGGGAAGCTACTGTATTTCATCCGGAGAAAGATAGTAAATAGACGCCCCCTTCCCCATCTTCCCAGGAATATTTTTAGAAGAAAACCTCAGTAAATAATGACTGAAGGTAATTAAAGTGAAACACAATTCACGTACACATTTTTTTTTAAGTTCAAGCTGTTTTTTTTATAATAACACATTGTATTGTATAACATTAAATATTATTTTTTAACAGCATGGCATAGGTAAGTATGCAATACAAAAAGCTTCATAGAAAATTCATCATCTATTAATACAAATTTTGAGAATTTTTTTTTTGCTTCAAAAATTATTATATTTTCATCCGGGAGCTATCTGATATTCGACATTTATAGTAATTAAATTTGTTAATCATTGCCCTTATGTTAAATTCTTGACACATGTTTGAAGGATAGGTTCTACTCCTTTGGTTTCGAATTCATGTGATTTTTAAGATTTCTTTTGGTAAAAAAGAAAAGAGATATCACCTTTGGACTTTTTGCATTATATTTATTGACATTTCTCTTACATATTTAAATATTTGTGAGTAAAAAACTTTAAAATACACCTTGTGCGATGAAAAGTACCTATTGGTGTGCCCGTGAACTTCCAATCGGGCGGCCGTTTTTCTGCGGTCACAATCATCTGAAAGAAATTGGGTCACCATGTTATGATAGAGAATTAAATTCTCTGGAGCTTATTCCAACATTTAGTATAAAAATTTGATTTTTGACAAAATGGCGGTCATTTGAACAAAAATGGTCGCCTTTTTTTACCTTTTGCGAGTTTTTATATTTTTAATCAATGAAAATTATACTTTTCGGTTATATAAGCTCAAGAAAAAACGATTATATTTCTTTTAAAATACTTAAATTGAAGGGAATCGGTCGAATAGTTCTCGGGAAAAATGGTCGCCCTCTTTGAAACACGTGGTTTTCAGAAAAACAAGTTTAAAGTTTTATAATAATGTTACGTTCAACGAGCAGTGTTGCGTTCAACAAAGAAAAATTGCGAATTATAATATCACGAAATCGCTTTAAGACAATAATCTACATCAGCGGTTCCCAACCTTTTATTGATACACGACCCAACTTTTAAGTGAAAAAATTTTTTCGCGACCCACCTAATATAAGGTTATATATCAGTATGGAAATTGTTGGATGACCTCTATAAGCTAACGGCTATCCTATTCTACGAAAAAAGGAAATTTTCATTACCAAGTATATACTGTCAACTAAAAACAAGAATTGGTAATTCCAATGATTGTAAATGGAATAATAATTAAAACAATACAGAAACTAAAAAGATAAATAAAAATACGTTTAATTATTATGAAAATATAACTTTATAATCAGTGAGATTTCTAGCACTGGTGTTTACTGATGACGGCATTTATATCAGGGTTAAAACACTGGTTATAATTTTAACCTTAAGTAACTTTCTGCACGCAGTTTGCTTCTGTGCTTGTTTTTCAAAAACAGCAAAGTAGAAAAAGCATGTTCACAAAAGTATGTCGTGTTGAATCCCACGAAGGACCCCAAAGCTGATTTAGATATTTCTGGATATTCTGTTGTTATATTTTTTTGAGATGAAACAAAAGATATATTTTTCTGACAAACCTTGATTATTCTACGGCCCACCGAAACACCCGCCTCGACTCACCAGTGAGTCGCGAAGCATAGGTTGGAACCGCTGATCTATATATTTAAAGGAGGAAAATAAATACAAAAATAAAAAAACGAAATTTTTGACATATGTAGAAAACTTTTTCCGTTGAAAGTGAAAGATATAGATATCGTAAAGGAAGATTTTGAGACATGTAGTTCGTTTTGGACATGCATTGTTACGGTCCGTTCCGTTTACATGCACTAGTTGTATACCCGGGCTTGGTGTTATTTTAGACTAGCTGATCATCCGATGTTGCAAATCCCGTCAAAAAATAGTACGAAACGCGAAAAAACTCTAAAATATCGAAAATCGCAGAGGACAAAATTTACTAGTGTAAAAGGTTAAAACCGAATAAACTTTATTGGAAAGAGAACAAAATTTACTATATTGGGCTAGACGCTAGAAGATTGAAACTGGATTCTTTTTAATAATGTGAGAAAATCGCAGAGAATCGGGAAAAAATACTAAGTCACAAAAGTTTATTTCAAAAGTCGCAGAGGGCAAAATTAAAAGAGTAAAACAGGCTTTCTTTTACGGATGTCGAAACAAATTTAAAAAATACTAGGCTGATCAAAAAGTTTTGGGAAATTATTCACAGTTGCGTTGTTATAGGCTAATTAACAACAAAAGCAACAAGAACTAGTCTTCAAAGTAGAGACCATCATAGTCCACGACTTTTTGCCATTGTTCTGCCAGATTTCGGATTTGACTTCTTCGAATCACTTAAACCATCTGCCCACAGTCGATTTTGTCGCCATACCAGCACCTTCACCCTCATTAATCTCATCGACAGCTTTGAGAATCGTTAGACTTTTTCTCCAATAATGCCGGATCAACACACGCAAATCATACTGTTCAATAGGCATTTTGAAGCCGAAATTCCAGAACTCCTATAGATATACCGCTAGTATTGATACAAATTCTGGTAACTATTAGATTAAAAATTTCCCAGAACTTTTTGCTCAACCTAATAGCATAAAAAATTGCGAAAATTCAAAAATCACTGTATGAATTAAAAAATATATATATTTTTAAATAGGACAAAACTTACAATATTATGCGAAAAGATTAAAACCGGAAAAATAGAAAAAAAAAAGTGAAAACTATAGAAAAAAACCGCTAAAGATATCTTTAAAAAACTGTTTAAAATACCGAACTCGCAGAGAAAAAAAATTTACAACAGTGGATTTAAACATTATATCCCAAATTGTTTTACGAACGGAAAAACGACGCGAAATACAAAAAACCCGCTAAAAATCACTTTAAAAATCGCGAAAGACAAAATGTACCATATTAAACTAAAAGTTTGAAACCGAATAGATCAACCACGTGACCACGTGCCCACCAACTTTCCAACCAAAATCAGCGATTTTTTAACCAATATTATGGCTTAACCGATCAAACTGGAGAAAACTCCGAAAAACCGACGGGCAAACAAAGGTTGTAAAGTTCGTTGCTAGGGTGTGACGTCAGTTGAAACTGATCTATTTCTTTAACTAATGTGGAAAAATCGTCGCAAAACGCGAAAAGACTCTAAAAATCGCAGAAAAATATTCGTGAAAAATTCAAAAACCACTGTACGATTTCCGAAATAAACTTTATTGAAAAGAGAACAAAATTTACAATATTGTGTTAAAAGGTTAAAAGCGGATTCTTTTTACTAAAGTGGAAAAATCGACACGAAACAAACAAACAAAAAATCTCGCTAAACATTGCATGCAAAATTGCTAAAAATTCAAACATCGCAGAGGACAAAATTTACTACAGCGGACTAAAATATTGTAACCGGAATTCTTTCACGAATGTCAAAACATCGTCGTGGAACACAAGAATACAAAGAAAATGAATTAAAAATTGCTAAAAATTCAAACATCACAGAGAACAACATTTACTAAAGCGGGCAAAAATATTGCAACCGTAATTCTTTCACGCATTTCAGAAAATCGTCGCCGAGCGTTAAAAATTGCTAAAATTTACAATAAAATTTTCAATAAAAAGCGCTAAAAAATAAAAAATCGAAGATGACAAAATTTATTAGAATAATAGGTTAAAAGTTTGAAACAAAATTCCTTTTACGAACGTGAAAAAATCGCCTCGGAATGCGAAAAAAATTTAAAAATCGCACAGAAAATTCGCGAAAAATGCAATCGGATAATTTTATACAGCTCTGTATATTAGCTACAGATTTTCATACACTCCTCGTATTAAGCTAAAATTTAATTCAGGAAAACAACGCTCAACAAAGCTGAAAACTTATTTTCAGAAATTATGAAACATATATGAATATGTATCCGGTTCTTTGCGTAGCCTTGTATATGAGTCTACCCTATTAAAATCCGTGCGCGTATCTATGCAACCGCAAAATCTCGGAAATCACAGGGCGCAGGGCTACGAAATTTGGCACACAGGTTGCTGGTAGGGGTCCATGAACGATTGGGGCAAAAAAATTGAAACTTTTAAATATATATATTTTTTAACATTTTTGACGAATTTTTGCCTTTGTTATATTCAATCGCGCGAGTTCAACCAGTTTTATATGTTTACTGCAATGTGAGGTATACATATTCCGTACGCCATACTGCAATACTAAAAATCTGTAGCGTGTATTATTATAATTCTTTTGCCTCGCATGCAAGTAATTAGATATTATTTAATTCCGCTTAATTATTACCTTTTTAAAAAAAATCAAGAAAAACATTTTGTCACAAACATCAACAAAACTTTTTATTCTGCATATTCCCTTATTCCAAACATATCGTTTTAACGTCTGCTGCCATAGCAACGTGATAAATTATCTTTCATTAAAAAAAAAAAAAAAAAAAAATGCACAGTAGTAGAAAAATATTTTTCTGAATCGAATAGTTATTGAACATGATTTCCCGTGCGTAGAGCGGGTTAAACAGTTAGTTTATTTATATTTTACAAAGCTCTCTTAGTATACTAAATATAGTTCAGCTGAAAAATGCATAACTCCATCCTTATGCAATTCATGCTTGTTCACATGGATGCTTATGAATTAGTTTGTATAGCACTGTAAATGATCTACAGTGCGTTAAGAAATTATAAGACCACTTTGATTTTGAAAATTATCTCTCTATTCTAAAAAAAAGTAACTACCGCTGTCACCGCCGCCGCCGCCGCAGCCGGTTTTGATTTTTTTGTGACCGGAGGCCTTTCTTCGTTAATATTAACAAAAATAATGCATACAAAAATATGAAAATCAGTGATTTTATACAGAAATGTTTGATAAACACGCTGATGCAGACAGTTTTCAAATCGAAGAATTATTTTAAGAGTTATTTAATGCTAAAGTTGGACAAAATCGTTCCACTAAAAAAGTTTTATAGCAGCAAAATCTATACATGGCAGTGCAATCATTTTTAGACCATTTTATGCGTTAGAATTTGCCGGAGTGCAGATTGCATTAATTTTTTTATTTTGACTCATTTTTTCAGGTTTTATTTCTATTTTAAATTCAAATTTTCAGCATTTCTAGAAATATTTTTTACAGATTTCAGAAAATTGTACTAATTTAAACTGTTGCCAACTGTATAAAAAGCGCAAGCAATAATGTTTGCTTCAAATTAAAAATTTATTTACACGTGACTATTATAAACAGGAAAAAAAACTTTCAAATTAGAATTAAATAATTACGTATAAAAAGCAGGAACTTATTAAAAATTACGTCATAAAAAGTATACACGTGAATTTTAAAAGAGAAAGGATATTGTAAAATAATAAATTCATTAACATGCGTTAGAAGTCTTAGGAGAAATTACGTCATATTTACGTCACATTATAGTTATTACATAAAATGAACACAAAATAATATTGCAAAAAATTTTTAATTTAGAAATTGCGCTAGACATTTATTTGATATTTTGAGAATTAATTAAAAATGTCTCATTTAAAAGAACTTTCTTTTTGCTTTGTTAAAAAATACCAGGAGACAAAGACTCTCTTTACTTAATTCCTTTTATATTAGCTTATTTTGAAATGTTGTTACACGTGTATACGTCATCAAGTTATTTTTATTTCGACGTTTTATTTGTGTTTTTATTAATGTTGTACGAATTTATTTGTTCTTTCGTTATTTAAAATAAAAATTATATCAATTTGTATAATTTGGCGAGTGGTTTGGCGATTTATATAATTTGGCGAAATAGGTCGACAGGATAATCAAGTAGTACCGCAGCGGATTTGGCGTTAAAATTCCCCAATCAAAGAGCAATGAATAGAAATTCGTTTATAGGGAGATCGCCACTGTTTTTTAAATTATGATTCAATCTTTCGAAATCTTTTTAAAGCCGATCAAATTAGCGTGCATTTAGAGTCTGCGGTGTCTGGACGGGGGGTTGGCGAGCGTAGCTCGTAGGGGGCCGAGCCCCCTAGTAAAGTAAATAAAGGTTCTAATTATAGTTTAAACACATGAGATATCAAAATACAACACCTTTATTAAAATTAGTTTGCAATAATTTTGAATAATGCAATAAATAAGTATGTTAACAAAAATATAAGCATTGATTGAAAAATACACTGTTAACAAATTATAAGACCACTTGTCTAAAAACAAAAAAAATATGTGAATTAATACGATATTGGTCCTTCATTTTTCCTTATAACCTCAAACACTATGTTTTCAATAGAACTGACCAGGTGATTAAATACAGATTCAGAAATTTTGTGCCATTCTTTTACAATGGCTACTTTTAGTTCATTGGCAGATAAAAACTGTTTATAATTAGCATAAACTTTGCGACTTATTTCGCCCCAAATATTTTACATAGGGTTCAAGTCTGCACTTCGACTTGGCCATGACAAAATATGACTTTTAGGTAGATTTCGTATGAAATACTACCTATTGCGATTTCTCCTATGTTTGAATTTCTAGAAAAATTTTGCAGATCTACACCGATAATGACCCCTAGAACCCAAAACCACCTTCAGTAAAAAACTTGATCTATCTATCTATCTATATCACTTCTTTATGGACACGAATACTTCCGTAATTCTGCACAAATCTCTTCCAAACTAATATATAAAATCAAGAGGCAGAAAATCTCGGTCAAGTTCGTTAATGGGCAAAATCGGACCAAGGCGGCGGAAAAAGGGAGGGGTTTTGTGAAAAAAAAAAAAAAAAAAAAAAAAAGCACAACTTTTTAATTTTTATACATATCAAATCAGTTTAAAGTTATTATTACTTCTAGGAAAAGGGCTAAAAATTTATGTATAACAGATTTTTGATAAAATTAAAAACGGGCTCAAGGAGCGCAAAAATAGCATTTTAGGGAGAAAAAAATTCATAACTCGTCAATTTTTTCAGGTATCAAATTCATTTAAACTTATTATAAATCTTCTTAATATTATCTACAACTTTTATAGTGATAAGTTTTCGATAGGACCAACTCTTACTGAAAAAAAAAAAGAAAAAAAAGGGGGGAGGGGGGTTGAAGAAGAAAAAATTCATAACATCATCAATTCACAAGATATCGTCATCAATCCGCTTAAATTTATTATACATCTAATTAATATTATCTACAACTTTCATACGGACAAGTTTTTGATAGGATCGACTCTTACAAAAAATAAATAAATAAATAAATAAATAAAAAATAGGGGGTGACGAAAAAATTATCGTATTAAGGGTGTACTCAAATCCAAACGGCTTATTTTCTGACTCCTTTTTAAATTCAATTTCGCTCTCAAACTGATCCAATTATCACGTTCTCTTATTCAGAAACTATATAACGTGCTGTATTGGTCAATTTTTTGATAAAGGTAGAATATATTTCAAAAAATGCTGTCAAAGTGAGCATTTTGAGCCGAATTTCCCGAAGCGATAGTGCCAGAAACGAAAAAAATGGTCGTAGTGAGAAAATAATTGTAAATCATGTTCTAATTAATTGAACGGAAAATAAAAACACAAGTCCCTTATAAATCTCTTCAAAAAATCCCGTCAGCAAGTTTCATGTTTTTACTTTTAAAAATGAATTTGAAAATGTGCCAAAAAATTTCGAGGAAGATTTTTTTTTAATACCGATTTAATACGATTTTGATAAAACGAGCTCTTACAGAAAAATGAAATTAAAAATTCGTCAAAAGTGGCCAGATAAAATTGTTAAACTGGGTTTATCTCTAATCTTGATTTAGTTTTTGTTGGTGAACTTAGTACTTAACTTCGAAGTCTACCTCCGCCTGTAGGCCGAGCCGGCAGGGATTTTTTTAAATGACGATTATTGTAGTTGTAATTGCCATTGATATTTTTGGCTAAAAACATACTTATATTGTATACAATTTTTTTATGACAGTATGGAATCTTTACAACAATGTAGATACCTTGTATTTTACAATTACAATAGTTATTTAGAAATGTTATAATAAAAAAATAATTTATTAAGGCAATATAAAAAGTATTTTCTTTTTTAAACCCTTGAGGGTGGATTTAGACACATGACAAGAAGCATTGTCCTGCTAAAACATCCAGTTAGCAACACTTAAAAAAGGTCCAAACGGTATCAAATGATCATATAACATAGCCCGATATTGCGCAGAGTTCATACGTCCCGAAATTCGGATTAAATCGTATAATTCATCATGACTAAAAGCTCCCCAAACCATTACTGATGATCCTCCCATTTGTCGACTGAAGAATTGTTTCGGTTTCTTCCTCAAATCATGCCATTAGTGTCTATAACCATCCGGACCGTCAAGATTAATTATTTTTTAAATTTGAAAATATCACTTGTTTCCATTTCTTATCCCATGACATGACAGTTTTAACCCATTTCAGTCTTTCTTCTTTATGATGTTTCATTAACCTGGGTTGTTTCAACAGTTTCATTCATTTTGCATTATACTATTTGATTTCAGACTCTTCCAAACTGTTACGTGTGAGATTCTTTTGCTGAAACGGTTCGAAATTTTCCGAGTTTGAAAGACCTTTTTGAGATGATAATCGAAATATTTGTCGATCATCCCGTGTTGTCAAAATCCTTTTTCTTCCAGATCGTTTAATTTTATTTAAATCCTGTTTTCTAATTATTTCGTTGTGAATGGCAGTTTTAGAACGCTTCATTAACCGAGCTATTTCTCATCCAGATTTTCCAACACGCTTATAAAAACAAATTTTTCTTACTTCGGTCGCAGACAACTCTTCACCCCGCGGCATCTTCAAATATATCGTAAATACCACTGTCTAAACTTGCATTTTTGCTTCTCGGGAATACTTTCACGATATACAAACGCGCACGTTTTATAATGATTCTGATGTGACGTATAATATGTTAATTTCCTCAGGTGGTCTTATAATTTCTTAACAGTCACCTTATTTACTTTTAAAAAATTATAAGATTTTAATAAAATGTAACTTAAATTTTAATGTAGCAATTAAAACAGAAAACGTTCTACGATCAATTTTAAATGCACACGCTAAAAATTTGCATATTGTGTCTTCTTCCTCAGAAGTGCACCAATTCGTTAGTGGTCTTATAATTTCTTAATGCACTGTATAGAATTTATACACATCACGTAGTATGCAAAAATTAAGTCAAACATAAAAATGCATATAAACATCGGAAAGCACAATTCCGGCTTTTAATGTTCATAGACACTGTAGCCGAAATCTTCTGTGTATCCCTGAAAATGAACAATAACTGTTATGCACGTCATATTCTACAGTAAGGTACATCCCACACTGAGACGACAGCGACAAAATGAAGTGCAACACGGGAGAAAAAACCGGTCGAAACAAAGAAGGAAGGTGTTTCAAACCTGTTTTAAACCAGTTTCTTCCCCGAAATCGAGCGACATGTCTTATGTGTCGCCTTAGTGTGGGACCTGCTTAAGCCTTTTGAAGTGCACCTCAATAATGTATGATATAAATTTCATTACGTTTGAAATAGTGTAACGTCATAAAAATACGCTCCAAAAATCCCCCCTCCCCTCAGACAATTATTTAATCGAATTCCTCTCAGAAACTCTCAAGAAGTTTAAAAATTATGAAAGTGTAAAGTTTGGAACTCCTGAGTGTAGTTTTTTTTAGCATAACCCAAAAACTATTTTGCATAATGAACGGTAATTTTAGATTTGCATATTTGAAGCTTTTAGAAGTTAAAAAGGATCTGTTCATAGGGACAATTCATTATTTTTTTCAAAAATCAGTTAAAAAATATATATGTTTTCGAAATAAATATTTGAAAAAAATATGTGGACATGAGGTGATGTTAAAATTGGGCATTGAAAACTTTAAATTTTGGTACATTTCAGTATGTAAATGACCACTCAAGAAAATTTCACTGTAACAGACTTCTAGAAAACAATAAACAAGAAGCTTTGGTGCAGACAGATTTATTCCCGGACTTTTAGAATTGTAGGAATGGCCATCGATCTTTCTTTTTTTAATAATGGAGGGTGGGATACTGTAACATAGGACGTTAATGCAACTTTTGATTAACTCTGTAAAAAGCTTTTCCAAATATTTATCTTAAATTGTAAGAATTACCTTCTATTTTACATTTCACATCTCCATTTTCTATCACACAGATTTGATTTCCATGGCACTCTAAGCTGCATTGATCTAAAAAGAAACATAATTATTAAACTTAGTTATGTTTAACATTCTTATTGAAATCTTTTAATGGCAAAATACCTAAAAGATATAAATCATAACATGGAGAGCAACATTTTTCAATTTGTCTAACAATTTCGAAAAATGCGCGATAAATGAATCATTTATTTCAGAAACAGTATAACTGACAAAAAAATTCTAAAATGAGTTAACATTATTTTTACTTTCTTCTATCTTTACAAGAAAAAAGTATTGGATTCGTGAAAAATTTCGACTTCCACTTTTCGACGGATTTACATGTTTTAGAAGGTCCCGAGCACAATTTGACTATTTTGAGAAAATGTCTGTCTGCCTGCACATGACAAAAATTTTGTGAGCGCTCTGTCATAAAAACTAATGCACGGAATTTAATAAAACTTTAGATTTGGTTAGACCTTGATATGAATTGGTGCTGATTAGTTTTGGTGTAAATCACCAAACAGGTGGCACTGCTATGCTGCATTTTTCATGATTTCTGCAATATCTCTAACTCAAGAACTAATGCACGGAGTTTAATCAAACTTAAGATTAAGTTACACGTTGACATAAGTTGTTGTTAATTAGGTTTTGGTGCAAATCACCCAACAGACGGCGCTGCTATGTTACAATTTCACGATTTCCGCAATAGCTCTATCTCAAGAACTAATGGAGGGATTTTCATCAAACCTCTGACGCAGTTAGACATTGACATTTATTGTTGCTGATTAGGTTTTTGGTGTAAATCGCCGAAAAGGTTGCGCTGCTGTGCTGCATTTTTCAGTATTTACGCGATTTTAGCAATAGTCATATATCAAGAACTAATGCACGGAATTTCCTCAAACTTCATATTCTGTTAGACCTTGACATAAGTTGGTACTGATTAGATTTCGTGTAAACCGGATAACAGGTGACACTACTAAGCTGCAATTTTTACGATTTACGCAATAGCTCTATTTCAAGAACTAATGCACAAATATTCATCAAACTTCAGATTCAGTTAGATGTTGACATAAGTTCTTGCTGATTAGGTTTTGGTTTAAATCGCACAAAGGTAGCGTTTCTGTGCTGCATTTTTCAGGATTTAGATGATTTTAGCAATATTCATATCTCAAGAACTAATTCACGGAATTTCATCAAACTTCCTACCGTGTTACACTTTCGCTTAAATAGAACCTTATTAGGCTCGAGTGTAACTGCCCAACAGGTGTTGCTTTCATACTCTTTGGATTGGGAATTTTTGGTTGCAGACATCTAAGAGGATGGCTGCTGAAATTCAATGATTTGTTTGAAAAATGCGATGCTTATATCGCCTTTTTAACTGACCGCAATTCAAAGAATTTAGGATCCTCATATTGAGCATAGTTTGTCATTTAATTTTAAGACTGTGATAGCAAATTTTGAAGGTATTAGCATGTATGAGATAGAAGAAAGTTTTGAGATTGGCACATCCGACTACTTTTTTTAAGTTGATTGATAAACCATTCGACTAGTGCAGAAGTTGAATAAAACTAGTCGTTGGGGGCCACCGTAATACTTACCCATCATGGATATACATAGTATTAAATATGCAAATAAAACATGTGACACATGCTAAGCATTGTATCACGTTACTTTTATTCATAATTTGATTTACCTGGACTCCCTTAACTTTGGACTCCCCTTACTTTGGACTCCCTTAAATGTAATTAATATAATCCCTTAATAGTCCAGGCAATAGGGAATTTTACCTAGAAAAATTAATGGTAGTTCTAGAAATTGGCTTACTTTATGTTTTTTCGGTCGCTGAATCCGAATTTGTAACTTCCCACCAAAATTTCTCCCGGCAACACCCCCAAATTTTGGTAAAAAGTCGGCTAAAAAAGATTTTTATTAAAAAAATCAATTTTTTTTTTATTTTAGAGGAAAAGTATCTAGAAATTAAGAAAGTAGATAAAATTTGCAACAAATTATATATATGACATTATGAGTTAGGATGAAAGGGGAGGGGGGATTTGCCTCGGAACATGCGCGCGGTGCTGCGTGGACTAAGTTGCGCAATTCCACTTAACCACTCACATGTTTACATTCGCCCTCCCATCTCCCCTCCGAACTTTCCTTATAAGGTTTACTTTAAGTTTTTTGGGTCGCTGAATCCGAATTTTTAACTTACCTTCAAAATTCCCCCCCCCCCCAAATAGTTGTTATTAACTTAAATTTCTTATCGTTTTAGGGGAAAAGCATTACAAAATTCAGAAACTAGACAAAATTTGCAACAAATAGGATATATGACATTATGGCATACGATAAACGGTGAAAGAGGGGACTGCCTCGGAATATTCCCCGCGCGCTCTTCTCAAAAACCAAATTTTTTCAAAAAATCAATTTTTGGTGGTTACCGGATGAAATTTTGGTGGGAAGTTACAAATTCGGATTCAGCGACCCAAAAAACATAAAGTGAGTCGAAATCCAGAACTAGTATTAATTTTTCCAGGTAAAATCCCGTATTTCCTGTACTTCATAGCTTAGTGCACGTAGCGCCGCAGTGCATGTTAAGAGGCAGCCCCCCCCCCCCTCCCCGTTCATCCTAAGTCATAATGTCATATATCCTATTTGTTGCAAATTTTGTCTAGTTTCTGAATTTCGTAATGCTTTTCCCCTAAAACAATATAAGTTAATAACAACTATTTAGGGGGGGGGGGGATTTTGGGGGAAGTTAAAAATTCGGATTCAGCGACCCAAAAAACTTAAAGTAAACCTTATAGAGAAAGTTCGAAGGGGAGATGGGAGGGCGAATGTAAACTTGTGAATTGGGCAACTTAGTTCACGCAACACCGCGCGCATGTTCCGAGGCAGATCCCCCTTCCCCTTCATCCTAAGTCATAATGTCATATATTAATTTGTTGCAAATTTTGTCTACTTTCTGAATTTCTAGATACCTTTTCCCTAAAACGATAAAAAATTGATTTTTTTAATAAAAACCTTTTTTGGGGGGGCGGGGGGGCATTTTACCAAAATTTGGGGGGTTGCCGGGGGAAATTTTGGTGGGAAGTTAAAAATTCAGATTCAGCCACCAAAAAACATATAGTAAGCCTTTTTCCAGAACTACCATGAATTTTGCTAGGTAGAGCCTCTATACGGTCTCTATTGCCTGGACTATAAGCTAATATTACTTTTTGTTGCATTAAAATATCTCAGTTTGTTGATTTTCTGTAAGCAAATAAACACTATTGGTTTACAATGGAAGTCTATGGGAATTTGGCGAAATATTAGAGACACCGCCAATTTGGCGTCACTTTTGGCGACTCATTTTGATCGCAAAATTTGGCGATATATCGCCAAGTTGGCGACAAACTTGGCGGCATTTGGCGACAAAACAGGGTCCCTCCTATGAGAACCTCCCCTTATAGGTATGGAGATGCATTAAATGCTTGATATTTACGATAAGCCATTATGGGCGTTTAATCTTATAGTTTGGCGATAGTTTTCTGGTCGGCGGGATAATCGAGTAGTACCGAATTGCGTAAAATTAACACCCTTATAACTGGAAAAATTATAATCATATAAACTAACAGTTTACTGCGTCGGATTAAGCGTCTCATTTCCAATTAAAATATATCTTTGAATTGAAATTTGAATGAAATACAGGGTCATGAAAAATCGAAGAATGTGAAAAATAGGATTACAAATATCTTGGCAACTAAGTATCCAATCGAGTTTATTCATGATGTAAAATTTATGTTTTTTTATTGTCTTTTATACTCACTCCTTCAAATAAACAATTTCGAAATTTTTTGTATTCCTTTTATCAGAACGAATATTTCGAGAGTCCGAAAAAATAGTTCCGGATAATCGAGGTTACTTATATTCAATAGGCTTCTTTCCATTGTTATTTCCCAAGTACACACCGAATTTCAAGTCTCTATCTCAATTTGTTCGGGAGATAGAGCGTTTACAGACACACCCAGACGGACGGCAAATTTTTTTCTAAAAACATGTTTTTCGGAATCTCCAGTGTCTGAAACGTGTAAATTCATCAAAAAAATTTTTTTCGATTTTTAAAACGATTGCAAGACTTACCCTATACTACGTATGATGGGTAAGTAATAACGTTCTTTATAGCCTCGTTTTGCGACCTTCAAATTTTCGTTTAGTGCGGAATCGCGCAAATATTATATGCAGATTTTAAGCAAGGTTTATTTCTATATTAGTTTAATGTTTTCAGTATTTAAACTAATCTGATCACCTTTTCCAATTTTCGTAAAACTGTCCACACCTAATGTTCAATACATGAACTTTTAAACTATCATTTCAGTTTTACTTTTTTTTTTTTTTTTTTTTTTTTTTTTACTGTATCTTTACATATTTAAACTAGAACGAAGAATCATGCGTCTAGCATGGATTATGTAACACTTTTCAAAACATTCAGAATACTATAATGAAACTTTACAGTTTATTAAGCGGAAATATGTCTAAATAAACAATTTAGAAATGCATAACGCAGTTGAAAACCCAATTACTGCAATTACCATCAATAGTCGGGGACATATCTGAATTTTTTGTGCACCCCTGTATATATGATCTATAGATTTGTATGTAAAACGTAGTATGCTAAAAATTCAATTAAACGCATAGCACAGTTGAAAATTTTTATTCCGCAATTTTCGTCAATAAATGGAAATATACATGAGATCGTTTGTGTAGTTCCGTATAGGATCTATAGAATTTATACACAGCAAGTAATAGGCAAAAGAAAAAGTTACATCTTAAAGCGTGTATATCTCAAATGAAAATGCACTTCCAGCAATTATTCTTCATAGATCTGCAGCCAAATACTTCTGTGTACCCCTGTCAGTTAATGATAAATTATATGCACACCAGATTCTGCAATAATTGCTTCAGTGTTATACATAAATATCAATATACTTAAAATTGTTTAATATCATTAAAATACACCGCAAACGATATTTCGCCATAGGCAAACATCCAAGTAACGGGATTCTTTTGAGTGTCCCTTGTAAATGAACCGTAAACGCTACGCATTTCATTTCCAATACTAAACATGCCATGGTAAATCCCTATAACATATCAATTTAATGACAATCTGACTACATTTACGCTTGTTAGAGTACGGACAGACAGACAAACCAAATTCATAAACACTTTTCAGCCATGTTGGAAAGTTTTAAAAATGGTGATATTTTTCCTTTTCTCTTCTTTTGTTTTTTTTTAGTGCTAAAAGTTTTTAAAGAAAAACAGCAACAAATTTCTAATGTTACTAAATTAACAAGAAGAAAAATCATGCGTCAAGCATAGATTATGAAGCGCTTTCCAACACTTCCAGAACACTTTAACAAAACTTTTCCGTTTAATAAGGTAAAGAAAATAGTAAAAATAAATATTTCAGAAAAGTATAGCATATTTAAAAACCAGATACAATTACCAGCCATAGCCAGAAAGGTCTAGTTCTTTTGTGCAGCTCTGCATATGATCTAAGATTTGTACAGATTCTACATAGTATGTTAAAATTTAGTTTAGTAAGAAAACGAATAAGACAGTTGAAATTCACCTTCAGCAATTTCCACCAACAGACGGAAACGCATTTGCACTATTTTGTATAACCTTGTATATTGCATACAGGTTTTTATAAATGCCACATATTAGCTAAATTTAATTCATGCAAAAATACCTTAAAACTACTGAAATCAAACATCCAGTAATTATTATTTATGTTACAGACTGGTATCCAGTTCTTTGTATAGTCCTATATATAATTTTATTTATATGTTACAAACATCTCTTAATATACTAAATGAGCTTGAAAATGCATAACTCAAATTAAAAAAACACCTTTAACACTAGAACGGCGGCGAGGGGTCATTTTGACCCTTGCCGAATGAAAACATTTCGATTCGAACCAGAACTTTTTTTATAATATAAGATTAATATATACTGCACAAAAATAACTTAAATAAATAAGTTAAATAGTTCTAAATAAAAATTCTGATGTGAAATATTTTTCTAAAACTTGAGCAAAATTTCCCGCCGTTCTAGTGTTAAGCAATTCACGTTCATTCTCAGTAGTGCTTGCGAAACCTTTTGTGTAGCCCTGTATAGGTTCTATAGAATTTATGCATTCCACATAGTATGCAAAAATTTAGTTAAATTTAAAAAGGCATACCATATCTGAAAACGCACTTTCAACCATCATTCCTAATAGACAACACTTCAAAATATTTTATGTGTCCCTATAAATGAACGATAAATGCAATGCACATCATATTCTACTGAAAGAATCTTGTACTAAACTTTGGTAATGTATATCAATTTAATCTTGTTTGAAATAGTGCAACATAACTGAAATAATCTGCGAACAGTTTTTCCTTATAGACCATTCTAAAACCTAACTTTTTTGTGTGACTCTGTAAATGAATGATAAATGCTTTGTACCCCACATTTTGTAGAAAGCGTGCATTGGTGCACCTGAGAAATTCATATGAATTTCTTTATGTTGGTAACAGAGTAACATCTTTAAAATACGCCACAAACGATTTTTCTTCAAAGATAATAATATAAAGGAATATTTTTCAGTTCCTCTGTATGCGTACTGTAAGTGCTACACATAACATGTTCTACATTAACAATCTTCTAGTGTGCTTCAATAAGGTATATAAATTTTATTATGTTTAAAATATTGTAATACTATTAAAATGCACCGCAAATGATGTTTCCTTGTAGACCACAATGTTAACGGATTACTTTTGGGTGCCCCTATAAATGAATTATGAATGTTATACACTTCATTTTCAATACCGAACATGCCATAGCCGACCTCAATAATATATGAGTATATTTACACGGGTTAGAGCATCGACAGATCGAGAGACAGATGGCTAAACAAACCCAATTTGTAAACACTTTTCAGTTATGTTAAGAAGTGTTAAAAAGTGAAAAATTAGACATTACATATTTTACTTAGGTAACATACTTTAAATTACAAAGATCAATAAAAAAATCAAAATTCTTGTGAAATCTATATCTACTGCTGCTACTATTTACTTTGAAACATTTTTAACCCTTCCAGTGGCAAATCACTTCTGTTCCTAAGATGTTGAAATCTTTGAATGACTCCAGCATTGAAGAAAAAAATTATTTGAAAAAAGTCCTTCCGGCCATTGCCGAGAGGAAGAGGTAGCTTTCATATTCCTTATTTTTAAAAAGCTAGGCTATATTATTCAAACACAAGAAGCTCAAATTAGTGGAACCCGTAAATAGAAGATTCAATATTAGTTTTTGTTAATACTGAATATGAATGAGAATTTCGCGAAATTAGTTCTTTTTAGCTTTATCCAAGCTCTGGTTTTATTTAAAGTGATTTATATTTGGTCGCCAAATTCGGAGATATCTTGAAGTCCCCGCCATTTTAAAACAACATGGTGGGTGAAGCTAACCAATGAACTTGTTCGAGACCTTTATAATTCCTGTGCACATGCTCACTCATATCGAAATCGGTTGATATATACGAGTGCTGTTGCAAGCAAAAAATCAGATTTTTCAAAATATCACCCACATTAGAAATTCAAACTGCCCTATCTCAGACATTTTTTAAGATAAAGAAAAAAGAAAAAATTCTCCGGAATCCATGTGTCACGGTTAAACACTCAAGAAAGAAACCTTTTTCAATTTCTAATTTTTTTTACCTCATTTTAAATTTGATTTTTTTTAAATTTTAAATAGCCGCCATTTTGAAAGAAAATGGCGGATGAAGCTGACGAACAAAATTGGCCCAGATATTGTTATATACTATGCACATGCCTTGTCAAATCTAAATCGGTTTATAAATACGAGTGTTATCACATGACAAAAATCAGATCGTTACAAAATGTCAGCCACACTAGAAATTCAAAGTGATATAACTCAGCCACTTTTTAAGATACAGACGAAACCAAAAATGCTCAAAAATCTCTATATCAAGGTCAAACACATAAGAGAAAAATATTTTTTCAATTTCTAATTTTTTTAATACCTCATTTTAAATTAAAATGTTTTTTTAAAATTTTAAATCGCCGCCAGTTTGAAACAAGATGGCGGATGAAGTTGGCCAACGAACTCGGTCGAGACATTGGTATGTACATTGTACACACCAAGTTACATCCAGATCGGTTCATAAATACGCGTGTTATCGAGTGACAAAAATCAGATGGTTTCAAAATGTCTGTAAAGATCTGAACTATATCAGATTCGCCATATAGAAAGAACTAATGCATTTCTAAAACAGAGTAAAAATATGTTAAAGTCCACTAAGATGCACGGCAAGATGAAGTAAAATACTCAGTCACCATCAATCTTGGACATTTGACAATCGGTGACAGTTTACTAATGCAAAAAAACAGGCGGAACTCTTGTGAACTTTAGCGTGAGAAAATATCTCTCAGACCTTCTCACATGAACAGATGTTTAGAGAGTGCGTGTGCAAAAAAGAGGAGGTGCTCAAGGTGTCCACTCAGGAGATAGCGGAAAAGGTCCCTGGGAGGTTCTTGAAAAGAACGGACAGTTAGTGGCTGAGAAACTCACTATTGTTTTTAGAGGGAGATAATTGAGATATATATACGAGAGGAGGATGCAGAGGGGAGATTAGATTTTTGGCTGGAGTTGGAAGAGCGACTTTTGGAATGGAAGAGTTTGAAGGCCGAAAGGGCCGGACTTTACGATCCCTAATACCGGGGAATGATACCCGAATCAGCGGCGACAGGGCACCAGGGTGCCGTCGCGGAAAAGGAGATCTTAATCTCTGAGACTAGACAAGCGTTTTCCGTTCAAGTAATGCAATGCCTGTGGACTTAATAGACTAGCTGCCACCTTCTCATAGACACTATTTCTGATACATAAACTTTTGTTCAACAAAATTTACATTGTTGTGTACATAGCGACTTATCATTACTCCAGAATATCTTTTATTGTATAAAATAAATTTCATGTGATCATATTCTAAGAGAATATAAATTGCTAAGCCTTCGAAGTTAACACCCTCGACCATCGCTACCGCCTTCTTAGGACACGGCACAACCGGTGGCAGCCAACGAAACGAACTTTTATGTGCAAAAATAGTACAGATGAGATTGTTATCAGTCTGTGATTAAAAACAAAAGAGAGCTGAGCATCGAGCAGCAGGACAACGTCATAGGTCATAGCCGCACCACTGCGAAGGAGTCAACAGTCCAGCGACCCAGGAGAGAGCAAAGGGACATCCAGGAGATCCACCTAAAGCCAAACGGAGAGAGCCGACAACCGACAGACTCCCTCGGAAAGGCCTGACCCTGACGCAAAGAGAGTGACTGATACTTCAACAGCAGCACACTGGCCAAAGCAACTGTGACGGGACCTCAACACAACAGAGCAGGTAGGCTGATTATTCTTTTGAATGGCTCTCAAATTTTATTTTAGTAGAATTTAAATGTTTTAAATTCGGGATCTAAAATTGTGAGATAGTAAAATTGTTGTAATTTGTAAAGTAAACATTAAGATAAGGGCATCAAGCCAAGTATAACAGAGGCAAATTCCTAGGCATTTAAGATAGCTCAAGCTAGGGAGCAGATTAAAATCTGGTTTGTATTCGAAACGAATACAAAGGAAAATTTTGTTTCTAAGAAAGGAAGCGGAGAAAATTTTCAGGGGAGATTGCAGTAGCGAGCCGAAAAAAAAAAGAGGCTCAGGGGAACAGTTTTTTTAATTAGAGATGCAAGTAGTGTAATATTACATGTAAATTGTGAGGAAAATTAATTTATGTTAGTTAAACTACTGAATAAAGATATTTTCTAGAAATTTATGGTCAGAACACTGATTACACTGGTCATGGTTTGCAAAGAAGTGCCCAGATTTGAAAAATTTGAAAAGTTTATTCGAAATATATGTGTGCAATTTCTATAAGATTTTACTATATATTGTGTTTTATCCTGTGTGTATAGGGACTTTAAACAGAAAAATTTATCTTGCACATTGGTTATTTTTAACAAAAGGGGAAGGTATCCAAAAAATTTCACAGATATTGTAAATTTATACTTTATATCCTGTATTTGTATTTAAAATTTGTTTATGTAACATATTTTATAGTGTTAATTGACAGGTTTCAAATTCTCCGAGGAAATTATTGGTGTAAATTATTGAAATTGTGTTAAAAATAAGGCTTCATTATGACAAAGGTGACCACATTAAAACATTGCAGAAAGATTGATCTACAGAATTTAGCAGCAGAATTGGGTGTAGCACTTGAGGATGGGGATACAATACAAATAATCATCCAAAAAATTGAGCAATCAGATAGCTACGACGAGGACCTTGCGCTAACGCAAGCCAGGTACATTGTACAAGATAGAGAAGAAAATTTAGCTAGGGAAAAAGACCGCGAAAAGGCAGAAAAAGACCGCGAGAAGGCAGAAAGAGAACGCGAAAAGGAACAGTTAGAATTAGAAAGAGCTAAATTAGACAACGCAGACAGACAGAAAGAAAGAGAATTCAAACTAGAAGAATTAAGATTAACGCAAGGCACAGAGAGAAGCAGTTCCAGCGCGAGCAATCGTTCTGATAGAGGCCCAAAATTAAACATAAAATCTATTATGCATTCGTTCGATCCGGACAAATCAGACATAACTTTATTTTTAAATTTATTTGAGAGACAGGCAGAAAGATCGGGAATCGAGTCAGATGATCTAGTAACTCATCTTTTAGCTTTATTGCCCTTACAAATTGCGGAATTAATTTTACGAGAACCGTCTGACAGCGTGGACAATTTTGCTCACGTGAAAAAGTTCTCTTAGAACGATATAGGTTAACAGCAGAAGCCTATCGTTTAAAATTAATGACGCATCAAAAAAATACAAACACCCCATGGAAAGACCTAATCTTCGAATTAAATAGTTTTCAAGATGGGTGACTTGATGGGTTAGGCATCAAAACCTTAGAGGAGCTAAAAGACCTGCTTATTACGGAACAAATTAAACGAAGAGTGTCGATCGAAACTAAAAATCATTTTATCGATTCGTGGGCAGAGTATAAAAAACCAGACAAACTCGCAAAAGATTTGGATGGGTATGAAGCAATAAAGGGCGCGACGTCCTGGAAAGGGTATGCCAGACGCCCCGGGGAAAAAAGATTCGAGAAACCGAGATATGCGGAAAAAGACAGTGAAAAATGGTCCGATCGCCCAAATTACGAGGATAGGGACCCGAGGAAAAATCCCGGTTATAAATCTAATTGGCGGGAGAAAAGCGATGATAGGGGAAAACAAAAAGCCTTCGAAAAAACAAAGAAAGATATGTGCTTTGTTTGCGATGGGGGGCACTGGAAGCGCAACTGCCCGGGGCTAAAAAAAGGGAAACCCCGCATAAAACGATCCACCATAATAGCAGAGAGCCGGACTTAGAAGAAGGTTTCGAACCATATTTAAGGAAGGGAAAGATAAATGGAGTAGAAATTACAATGTTACGTGATACGGGAAGCATGACGGATGTATGCCCTGGAATATTGGTTAAAAGTAGCCAATTCAATGGGAACGTGAGCTGGGTAAAACAGCCCTTGTTTAATGATCTTCGTTGCCTTCCCATAGCCGAAGTTACGCTCGAATTACCAGACAAAAGGTTAATTAAGACCAAAGCCATCGTCACGAACGAAGAATCAGACATTAATTATTATATCTTGGGCAATTTAACTCAAAATCTTATCGATTCAGGAAACGCATTGAAACCTCAAACATTACACGCAGTAACAACACGCGGTCAAGCTAAACAGCTGACCAAAGAAAGCGAAACCAATAACAATCGAAATTTGGATCCGTGCGTTCAAGGGGTCAGTCAATCACGGGAGATTAGTCCGGAGACTGCGACGCCAGACGACGAGTTAGAGGGGAGCGAAGGGGAGGAGCCGATCTCCTTACCACCGCTCGTCCAAGACGAGACCTTTTTATTGAGAAAAATAGAAAGGAAAGATTTCGAAACTGTGCAGAATGAAGACAAGTCGCTTGAGATAATCAGACAAAAAGCGCGTGAAAAGAAATCCTTTTTTGAGTACAAAAACTCCATTGTTATTAGAAGGGTTAAAGACCACAGGGGTTCGGAGAGAGAACAAATCGTGGTTCCTGCAAAATTCAGAAAGGCAATTTTGAGCGCCTGTCACGAGAGCAGTGCGGCGCATTTGGGAGAAAAAACAAAAGATAAATTACTACGTTACTTCTTCTGGCCAAATGTTATCAAAGAAACACAGCTTTACGTAAAATCCTGTACGCCTTGTCAGTTAGTTGGAAAATCGGGCGAAACAAAAAAGGCTCCTTTGGCGAGGGTACCTGTAATCCTAGAGGTATTCTCAAAACTTTCAATCGACCTGGTAGGTCCTTTAACTAAATCAAAACGGAGAAATAAATATATGTTGACAGCGTTATGCGTTTTCTCGAAATATCCAGAGGCGATTCCTATAGAAGACATGTCATCGGAAACAGTGGTACAAGCACTTATGCAGATTTTTAGTAGGATAGGTTATGCTAGAGAGGTACAGATAGACTTAGGAAAATCGTTTACGTCAAACTTAACGACGGCTTTCTTAGAGAAATTTGGGGTCAGGCTGCGTCATTCCAGCGTTTGTAATCCGAAAGCAAATAACGTTGAGCGCCTGCATCGTACGATTAAGAATTAAGAGGTTATTAAAAGTAATGTGCCTGGAAAGCGGGACAGATTGGGAAGAAAACCTGCCGCACGCATTATTGGCAATACGCAATGCAATCAGCGATTCCACTGGGTTCAGCCCAGCAGAGTTAGTTTTCGGCAAAAACCTCATGACTCCTGAGACACTTTTATTCGAACAATGGACAGGGGAGAACAAGGAGCCAGAAGTAGTAACAGAATACATTTTCGAGCTCATGAACAGACTTAAAAGATGCCAAGAATTAGCGGAGCAAAATCTGCCAGAAAATAGAGAAAAAAGGAAAACACGATATGATAAACAAACGATTGTACGCGATTTTCAACCCGGGGATCAAATTCTAGTACTAGCGACGCAAAAACCGCATAAAATGGCAGCCAGCTGGATAGGTCCTGGACAAATAAAAGAAAAAAATTCAGAGACAAATTATGTAGTAGAGGTTCCGGGGAGGTGCGCGAAACAGCAAGTTTTCCACGTAAACTTATTGAAACCGTACATACAAAGGGTGGAAAAAATAAATATTCTGGCGCACTTATGCGACGGGGAAGAGTATCAGCACGACTTGGAAATAGCTTTTCCACTAGATGAGCCCAATAACTACAATTTCGAGGAAATTGTAAAAGATAGCAATCTGACGGATAGGTGCAATAATGAGCAATTACGGGAATTAGAAATCCTACTGGGGGAGTTCAAGGAGGTATTCTCAAATAACCCGGGGGCGACAGACATGGAGGAGCACGATATCGAGGTAATTAGTGACAAACCAGTTAGAATCAGACCGTATAGAATGTCCCGCAGACAAGAAGAAATTTTAGAGAAAGAAATTAAAAGGATGCTCGAACTTAATATTATAAAGGAAGGGGAGTCAGACTATTATTCGCCCTTAATTCTAGTGGAATCAGCCGGTAAGGAGCCACGCCCATGTGTAGACTTTCGTCGGCTTAATGCAATTACTAAAATAGAGTATTACCCCTTGCCTAATATCGAAGAGAGAGTGGAGCGTGTGGCGGCGGCAAAGTACATAACGGTATTGGATTTAACAAAAGGCTATTGGCAAATCCCAATGACCCCGCGGGCCCAAAAATACGCAGCATTCGTAACAAATAAAGCAACATATTTGCCTTTAAGATTACCCTTTGGTTTAGTCAACGCTTCGTACAGATCCTCCAAATTTATGGCAAAATTGTTAAAGGGACTAGAAGATTTCTGCCTGCCGTATCTGGACGACATGGCGATTTTTTCAGAAACATGGGAAGCCCATTTAGAACACATTCGGGAGGTGTTATCCAGAATTAAGGACGCAAATTTGACAGTAAAAATTTCAAAATGTAAATTTGCGCAAAGAACAGTTAAGTACCTAGGGCATATTGTGGGGGAAGGACAAAGGAGGCCAGCGGAGGCAAAAATTAAAGCAATCACGGAATTGGCGCCCCCCAAGTCGAAAACCGAAATCCGCAGATGTTTAGGTATGGCCGGGTATTACGCTAGATATATCAAAAATTACGCGACTATCGTAGAACCGCTCACAAGAGCATTAAAAGAAAAAAATAAAAGGAAAAAAATAACATGGGACGAAGAAATGGAAAGGGCCTTTCAAACGCTGAAAGAGAAACTCCCGGCGGAGCCCATTCTGTACGCACCAAATTATGAGGCAGAATTTATAATACAAACGGATGCTTCAAATTTCGGAGTAGGGGTCGTCCTTGCACAGAGAATAAATTCAGAAGAGCATCCCGTCATATACCTAAGCAGAAAATTCAGTGAAACCGAAAAAAAATTCAGTGCAACAGAGAGAGAGTGCGCGGCGATAATCTTTGCTATAAAAAAATTACGTCATTATATCGACGGACAAAAATTCCTCATAGAAACAGATCACAACCCTTTAACATTTTTAAAGAACAATGCAGGAAATAATCCGAGGCTTTTAAGTTGGGCACTGACCTTGCAACCATACCAGTATGCCATTCAACATAGACCAGGAAAAGACATCACGCATGTAGATTTTTTGAGTAGGGCAGAGTAATTTTGGGAAAAAAAAGAAAATTGTATGTAGTACGTTATCATTCCTTTTAATGTTTGACAATATAATACAGTGTGAAGTGTTTGAAATAGAATAAAGTGTAAAATATTATACAGAGTGTATAATGAATACTTTTTTGTAGAGGGGCAGGCAGGCAAATAAAGTTTTTTCTTTTTTTTTTTTTGCATGTGAGCCATTCATATAAATTTTGAGTCACCTTTCTCTCTTCCAGAATATTTCGTCCTGCGGCCAAAATATTCTTTTAAAAGGAGGGGGTGGGTTGTAAAGATCTGAACTATATCAGATTCGCCATATAGAAAGAACTAATGCATTTCTAAAACAGAGTAAAAATATGTTAAGTCCACTAAGACGCACGGCAAGATGAAGTAAAATACTCAGTCACCATCAATTTTGGACATTTGACAATCGGTGACAGTTTGCTAATGCAAAAAAAACAGGCGGAACTCTTGTGAACTTTAGCGTGGGAAAATATCTCTCAGACCTTCTCACATGAACAGATGTTTAGAGAGTGCGTGTGCAAAAAAGAGGAGGTGCTCAAGGTGTCCACTCAGGATATAGCGGAAAAGGTCCCTGGGAGGTTCTTGAAAAGAACGGACAGTTAGTGGCTGAGAAACTCACTATTGTTTTTAGAGGGAGATAATTGAGATATATATACGAGAGGAGGATGCAGATGGGAGATTAGATTTTTGGCTGGAGTTGGAAGAGCGACTTTTGGAGTGGAAGAGTGGAAGGCCGAAAGGGCCGGACTTTACGATCCCTAGTACCGGGGAATGATACCCGAATCAGCGGCGACAGGGCACCAGGGTGCCGTCGCGGAAAAGGAGATCTTAATCTCTGAGACTAGACAAGCGTTTTCCGTTCAAGTAATGCAATGCCTGTGGACTTAATAGACTAGCTGCCACCTTCTCATAGACACTATTTCTGATACATAAACTTTTGTTCAACAAAATTTACATTGTTGTGTACATAGCGACTTATCATTACTCCAGAATATCTTTTATTATATAAAATAAATTTCATGTGATCATATTCTAAGAGAATATAAATTGCTAAGCTTTCGAAGTTAACACCCTCGACCATCGCTACCGCCTTCTTAGGACACGGCACATGTCATTTAGCCTAGAAATTCAAAGTGCTATAATTCAGCCATTTTTTAAGATATAGACGAAACAAAAAATACTCCGGAATCTTTGTATCAAGGTCAAACACATAAGAAAAAAAATTATTTTTCAATTTCTAATATTTTTGTACTTTATTTTAAAATTTAAATTTAAAAAAAAATTTAAATGGCCGCCATTTTAAAACAAGATGGCGTATGAAGTTGGCCAACGAACTCGCTTGAGGCATTGGTATGTACTATGTACACACTAAGTTACATCCAAACCGGTTCATAAATACGCGTGTTATCGCGTGACAAATATCAGATCGTTTCAAAATGTCAGCCACACTAGAAATTCAAAGTACTATAACTCAGCCATTTTTTAAGATAAAGGCGAAACAAAACATGCTTCGGAATCTTTCTATTAAGATCAAACTTTTAAGAAAAAAATATTTTTCAGTTTTTAATTTATTTGCACCACTTTTTTAATTTTTAATTTTTTTAAATATTTAAATGGCCGCCATTTTGAAACAACATGGCGGATGAAGCTGGCCAGCGAACTCGGTCGAGACACTGGTATGAAATATCCATTCAATTAATTTCATCCAAGTCGGTTTATAAATACGAGAGTTATCGCATGACAAATATCAGATAATAAATTTGAAATCACAAATATATGAATAAATTGGTAAAGTTCTAAAGATGAATTAGAAATGAACATAGGAAACCAGTATGTAAAATAAGAAACTTTGAATTACCCACAGAATCTTCAGAGGAGCTTGTGGGTTCATTCATAGAAGATGCGTTATTTCATCCAATTTTGTCGGCATTAAGCCTAAAATGATAAAATTTAGCTCCTTATAACGCAAACATAACAGAAAATAGATAATAAAAATCCAAGAGATCTAAAAAAGATACACCTTACACAGGATATTAAAAATTAATAGAGCACAATATCTAAATTACATACTAGGAAGCAAAACTGCTGCATGACTGGATGGAAAACAGAGTTAGGACTATTTTAACATGTGGGCCACAGTTGAGTATCTGACTGAAGCCCATAACTTTACTGCCATCTGGTGTGAGAAAGGAAAAAATTTAAATTGGAACTGGATTATTAACAATAATGTTTAGTGCTGCCATCTTTACCCAAAAAAGGAATGAAATTGATTGAAGAAATAAAGAAATGACTTAGATTAACATTTAGTTAAAGTAGAATGAAAAAAATAGGAATAAACTTGATAAAAATGCTAAATTTAAAATGAACAATAGGTTAAAAAAAAAGTAACAGAGAGTGAGAATAGTTTTAGGGAGGAGGGACAACAAACATTTATATATAGTTAACTGAATGATTAATGCTAAAGTAGATACATTTGAATTTCAAATGAATGAGATAGCAATAATGGTACATAATCAACAAGATGAAAATAAATTGAAGACTAATGGAGATAATACATGAAAAATGCGCTATTGCAGCTATGAATACATGTATTAAGAGAATTAAAATGAAACAAAGTGAAATTGAACAGCTAAAACTAAGCTATAATAATTACCAAGCTAAAATTGCCTTGTACTTGATAAAGAGAGTACCATTAAAAATGCCAGAATAATAAAGTTGTAAGACTAAACTAAAAATAACGTATATAAGTCATATTTGAAAGGAGGGTGGTTTTGGGGTCTGGGGATCATGATCGATGAAAATATACCAAAATTTTCCGGAAGTGCTTTCCTCCGGACGTCTGCAATAGGTAGCTTTTTATTTTTTGTAATGAAAGCTACCTAATACGATGAAGCTTTTCTTCAAGTAGATAATGAACAGTGTTGAATTCAATGGGTGGCCCCCCGGGGGGGGGGAATTCCTCCCCAGAGCGATGTCTCCAAGGAAGATTTGAGATTTTGTGTTTTCAGTGGTTAGAAGTGCAATTCCTCCCCCCACGGAACTCTATAATATCTCTCCCGGAGAAAAGTGTCTGAATTCAACACCGATAATGAAAGCAAAATTTTATTCCGAAATTCTGGTGCTATGAGGCATTTGGGAATTATAGTTAAAAAGCATAAATAATACAGCAACACCCTTCAAGGGCTTAAACTAAAAGAGGAGAAGGGGTGGGTGTCATTCGTTACTTTGAAGATAATCATCAAACAGTAGATACAATTTTTCAAAAGTTAACTTTTATATTCTCTCTTTTTTTAACACTTTCTAACATACTTGAAAGTGCTTATGACTTCGGTTCATCTGCCGTCTGTCCGGTGCTCCAACAATCATAACTATATTCTCATTGTTATGTAAATCATATATATTATTGAGCTACGTTATTACTTTTTACTATAGCATGTTTGCTATACAAAATGAAGTGTGCAGCATTTATAGTTTGTTTACAGGGATGCACAAAATGATTCTCTTACAGAATGGACTATGGGAAAAATCGTTTGCTGTGCATTTTAATAATGGTCCGATAGTTAAAACATAATGAAATTTATATATATCAGCGAGGTGCACTAAAATATGCTAATAATACCATTCCATTATGATGTATAAAAAAAGATGTTTGCAGTGAATTGCAATGATGTTACAGTATTTCAAACATAACGAAAATGATATGCATCATTAGGTGCTCTACAAAATGTTTATACAAATTTTAGAGTGCGTAATATGTGTTGGGTTACACTACTGTCTATGACAGGAATGGCTAACCCGTGGCTCGCGTGCCACAGTGTAGCACGACGGAGTTTTAACAGTGGCACGCGAAGACTTATTGAAAAATCTAAAAAAACTGAAAAAATGATGGGCAGAAATCCAGATATAAATGTTCCTTGTAAACTGTCCAAAGTTAATTTTTGCAATAAACTTAAAAGAAATTTCTACACTAATCTAATAAGCGCCTGAAATCATTAATCAAAAAACATTAACAGCGCTGCAGTGAATTCAATCTAAAAATATATAGGGACTCTATTGCAGAAATCCTCTGTTTCGTCTGAATTCAATGTATTTCTTCTTCCGCACTCTTGAGTCAGCGAAACGGCAAACGGAAAAATCAGTTTTTATACCTGAAATCTAAACAAAATTATTGACCTACAGTACCGTACTATACTGAAAAGCAAATATAAGGAACTTATTTCAACTGCAAGTGATCCAAATTGTACTGAATATTGGAAATTTGTACCAGCAAACAATTTTCCAAATTTACATGATTTGGCTGTCAGATATTGCTGTAGATTTGGATCAACATATATTTGTGAACAAATGTTTTCTATTATGAACATAATAAAATCAAAATATCGTTCAAGATTAACCGATATCCATCTAAAACACCTAATTTTGTTAGCATCTTCTCAACTAATCCTAATATGACTTAGTAAAAAAGATAAAAATTCCAAAGCCACATTAATAAGTAACTGACTGTGTAATATTTATTTAGAATTAAAGGTTCAAGTTATTCATTTTTATTTTATACATAATCTGGCAGAACCTTAAAAATGTTTATTAACAATAAAACCCAAGTTTATACTTTTGTTTTATTTATTATATTATTTTTTAAATCTCCACTACTCAGACGTACAAGAGACAAATGTGCTATTTGCGTAAAAATCACATAATCAGCCTATAAATAACATGCATTGCATTCGCCTTTTTATATTTGTTAGTATGTTGGAAAAATTGGAAGTGGCACGCATAATTTTTTTTCTTCAGATAGCGGCACTCTTCCCAAAAAGGTTGGTCACCCTTGGTCTATGAGGAATATTTGCTGAAATGCGTTTTCAGCTGTGGTACATTTAAAATTAACTAATTTTTAGCATATTACGTAGTGTGTATAAATTTTGTAGATCATATACGGGGCTACACGAAATAATTCTTAAACATTACCAGCTATTGATAGTAAATGCTAAAAATGGATTTTTACTGTGTTTTAAATTTTATTAGATATTTCATTCTATAAAAATATGAAATTTCTTAACAATATCCTGATAGCGATGGTAATCTGTGCTTAATGCATGATATTTTGTTTTTGATTTTGTTTTATTCATGTCAGTCATGCTAATATATAAAAATCATAGTTTTCTAGTTCAAACACTCACACTTCACAGAATTTTATCTTTTTTATAGAAAAAGTGAAATAATTTGGATGATGCATTTCTTGCAAAATAAATAAATAAATAATAATAGTAAAGTACAAGCATGCTCTTAGTTTTTCCTTTCCTTTCAGTAAATATTTCTTTAATTTTAAACCTTTGAATATTTAAGACTAGCAAAACCCGCGGCTATGCACTGGCAGTTATGAAATTGGCCAAGTGGTATTTGTATGCCTGCTTACATAATGGGAAATTATACTTCTATAAGAATAATTCAAATATTAAAAACTAGAAAAACCCGCAGCTTTAAACACATAGTTGTTTGAAATATGCCAAGTGGTTTTTGCGTGCTTTTGAAATAAAAATGCAATTAATTAACAAATGTTACGTAAAGTTTCATAGAAATCGACATTTAGAACGTTTTTAAGCGTTTTACGCTCATTCACCATTTTAAATTTCGAATTTTTTTAAAAACCATTCTTAGCGAGGCATTTTTATCTTAAAAGTATCCCTATTTAAAATTTCAAGTTTCTAGTCCCTCCACTATAACAGATGTCGCACGTTTAGAACATTTTTTTAAAAAACCATTCTTAGCGAGCATTTGTATCTTAAAAATTACCTCTATTGAAAATTTCAAGTTTCTAGTTCCTCCTCTATCACAGATATCGCAAGTTTAGAACATTATTTTCGCTTGCACCCTTTTAAATTAATTTTTTTAAAAAACATCTCTGGGCGTGGATTCTCATCTTAAAAGTTGCAATGATGTCAAACTTCAAATTTCTATCCTTAAAAATTCCATAGAAATAGTAGCTTAGAGAAAGATTTTAGAACGCTTTTCGCACTTTTCATCCTTTTAAATTTCGAATTTTTTAGGAATCACTCTTAGCGAGTATTTGTATCTTAAAAGTAGCCCCCATGCCAAATTTCAAGTCTTTAGTCCCTTCAGTATCACAAAAATCGTAAGTTTAGAACGGTTTTTTCTCCTGCACCTTTTTAAAATTTTTATTTTTTTTTTATGACTGTTATGTGCCTGCATTTGCGTCTGAAAAGTAACAACTATGTCACATTTCAAGTTTCTATCCTTAACAATTCCATAGAAATTGAATCTAGAAAGTTTTTAGAACGCTTTTCGCTCATTTGATCTTTTAAATTTCGATTTTTTTTTAAAACCATTCTTAGAGAGTATATCTTCTAAGTCACTACCATGGCAAATTTCAAATATTTGTCTCCCGTATCACAAAAATCGAAAATTTAAGAACTTTTTCACTCCCGCACCTCCTTGGGGGTAGTGGCGCCGACATAAAATATAGCCTGTATTGCAGCAGAGATTTTCACTATCAATTTGCCACCATTGATTTTGAAATTGTTTGGATATTTCCAGAGATTATTCCTTACAAACATTACTTCTTCATAATATTAGTATAGATTAAGTCACTATTTGAAGAAACTTTATTCTTGTTTCACATTCGGTGAAAGTGAGGCTTAAATTAACGAGAAAATCATTATTCCAGTAGATTTAGCCACACCCTTCAGAAAATAGATGCAATGCAGTCTACTTAGGAACTCTGTTTATCCGCTCTGTCACAGCGAAAGAACTTTTAAATCGGTCCAGTAGTTTCAGGGTCCATTTCCTACAAACAAACGTTTATCTTTTATAATATTGGTAATAGCCTTGATTCACCATAAAAATCATAATGCCTTTGAGTAATAAGTTGGAAACAATGGTTTAGTATATTTAACCGTCATTTTTGTAAGCCGAAAGGTATACACAGTTGGAAATCATGTTTCTTTATTACTATCATTTTAATTAATTGCAGGAGTTATTGGTACTTGCGATTTTATTATTGCTCAGAAAATTCGTATCTAACACCGGCTTGACAAATCATTGATTTTTTTCTACTTTCAAATTTTTAAAATTTAACTAAAAAAACGCATTGTTCGTGCGCATCTGCGTCTTAGAAGTTACCCCTGTGCCAACTTTAAAGTTTCTAAGCAGATAACATTCAGAAAAAACTTTCTTCTATCTCATTTGTGCTAATATTTCAAAATTCGCTGCCATAGTGCCAAAATTAAATGGCAATCTATTCTCATCATAAGGATTCAAAAGGTATAGATTCGTTGAATTGCGTGTATTTAAAAGGGAGATATAAGCATCACAGTTTTCAAACAAATCACTGAATTTCGGTTCCTACCCTCTTAGACAAAAATTCCCAACCCAAAGAGCGTAAAAGCGACACCTTACAGTCATGCCTAATAAGGAACTATATTTATTAAACAAAAACATAATTTGAGGAACAAATTAAAAATATATATATATTTCGTACGTTGTTTAAGCCCGAGACGGGACAGATATTAAGATATTTCATTCAATTAGTTCTACATTTAATATTAAATTTTTGTGACAAATTAGATAAGCCAATTGAAGATTAAAACATAATAAACAATTAAATTTAAAAAATCAAAAAACCCGACTGCGTAAAAAGCGAACTAATTAATTATTTCTCATCAATGTGAAACTATTTTTTTTTTCAATTCCTACAATTAGCTCACACTCTCGCAATATACTATATATATCTTGTTCAAATGTTCAATCGTTAATAAAATACTTATTATTCATCCAATAAAGCCCAAATAATTTTTTTAAACTTGTAGTGGATGACACTTGATGTTAATCCAGTTTTTTCAAATATTAATTAATTAATTAAATTAAATTAATTAAATTGCAATAATCGAGAGAGCCTTGATCTTCTTGATCAAGGTAGTTTAAGACCGAGAGAGCCCTCTTCTTGATCAAGGCATTTTAAGCGTCACTCAATAGGAAAGAATAATGGAAAAAAAATTCTTTTATTGACCTAAATAGGAATTGACTCAAAATATTTTTTTTATTACTTGTTTATATTACTTACCAATTTCTTTTATTTACTTGTATTGATTACTTTTAAGTTGTATTTAATTGTTAGTTCCTATCTATAAACACTGTTTTGATGAGGTCTATAGATGTCTATGATGGTTAGAGTTGCAGTAAAGCTAGAGATCCTACCTACACAACTACCAGGTTGTATAATATTTAACGGAGCTTCTGACTGTAAAATAGTCAATGAAACATCATCTTCATTTTGAAAGACCTATCCAATGATATGCCACTCAATAGGGTGCGTAATTTTTTTTTTCGTCTCTACCGCCATTTTGTATTTTATGGCCGCCATTTTGAATTTATAAAAGCACAACCTCGCCTATAACCATCGGGCCGTTAAGACGAATTGATAGAGACCTCATTCATTAAAATCCATCCAGCCGTTGGGATGTTCCGAGCGTATAAAGAAATCCACTTACCCAGGTACGCGTGAAACACATAACCCTTTTTTCAGTCGGGTAAAAATAAAATTCATACAATATGATACTTTAAACAGCCTAAAAAATTAGATTCTGTTTAAATGAAATCGAAATAAATCTTAGATTTCTTCCATTTTCAATTGAAAATATTTGTATTGCAGATTTTGTATTATGTTTATAGCAATTGTACAGAAAATGATAAGATGCATGCAAAATACAAAACTTAAAAATCCCTGCCGGCTCGGGCCTACAGGCGGAGGTAGATTTCGAAGTTAAGTAATAAATTCACCAACAAAACTTAAATCAAGATTAGAGATAAACCCAGTTCCTTCACTAAGAATGAGCTCTAGGGAGCTAAATATTTTGTGAAAATGCTAATATACACGAATACACACAGTATGTATATGGAATAGGTTTAAAAAATAGCTAAAGCAAATTCAGAGAACCTCAAAGTGTTAAAATAAGTTAATATTTCCATAGTCAGGTTTTTATCATGTTTTAATACGTTTATTCAAACTCACATAATGTTACATATTCACCTGCTGAAGTCCATTTTATTTCCAATATGACGCAATATTTTTGTTTTGTTTTGTTTTTAATTCGTCAAACTATATATTTCATTTTGAGTTTTCATGTGGAAATCTTGCTCCAAAAAACTTATGACGTAATATTCTATTTGTTTTCAATTCGTCAAACTGTTTATTTAATTTATTTTTACACGTGAAGATCTTGCATTAGAAAAGCAATTGTTGTGGTGAGAATTAATTTTATTGCTTTTTTTTTTAATTGTTGGCAACTGCTATAACGAAAAATATTTATTTTTTCCTGTCATTGTTGTGTAAGAGCTGGTTTTATCAGAATCATGTTAAGACGGTATTCAAAATTTTGAACCCTCCCCAGTTCCATCCCCTTGGGCCGATTTTGCCCATTTTCAATCCCCGCCGAGATATTAGCCATCTCAAAGTTGTTGGCGAGTTTGAAGACGAAATGAGCATAATTGCGACTTTTATCGTGCGGACAAAATTTAGTACATACATACATACATACATATATATATATATATATATATATATAAACTTTTTAGGTGGGGGTGGTTTTGGGTTCCTGGGGTCCTATAATGAAAAGTTATGAAGGAATTTTTCAAAAGTCGCACTATGGTAACGACTGCAATAGGTAGTATTTCTTACGAAATCTACCTAAAAATGCCTAAGATTTATTTTGATTTCATTTGAACGGAATCTAAATTTTTAGGGTGTTTTGAGTATCATATTTCATGAATTTTATTTTTATTCTTTTAATCCTAAATTGGCTTAACTAATTTGTTACAAAAATTTAACATTAAATGTAGAACTAATTGAATGAAATACCTTAATATCTGTCCCTTCTCGAGCTTAAACAATGTACGAAATAATTTTTTTTTTTTTAACTTGTTCTTCAAATTATGTTTTTGTTTAATATGTCAAGTTTTTTAATAACTACTGTATTCAGACGAATTCATTTCAAAATTAATAGAGGATATCATCATCAGGTTTTACTACTTTACTGTATGCGGTATTGCATCACAATGTGTGATGCAGTTTACCAATGTATTTCACCACTGTAGTAATGCAGGTTGCTGTAGTTCGGACAAAAACTTCCAATCTGAACGTAAAAAATCTATAATCAAAACATAAAATATTAACTTCACTTAAATTTAGATACCCTATTTCCCACTCAGGAAAGCTATGAATGTAAATGTAAATTGTGTTGAATCCTTACTGCTAATATTTAACAATATTATAGCTGTGATACAGTAAAAAATAAAAGTTTTACTTAAATTTTGTTACCTTATTCTCTACCAGGTGATGTAAACACATCATAAAATTATTACCTAAGTTTAACTTGGGGTATAAAGAGTTCTCATCTCGGAAAAAAAAACTAATCGTTGGGGGCCACCGTAATACTTACCCATCATGGATATGCATAATATAAAATATGAAAACAAGTAATATAAAAATTTTGTTTTTAAAGTCAATTCTTACTTGGGTCATCAAAGAAAAATTTAATATAATCCTTTAAGCTAATATTAGTTTTTGTTGCATTAAAATATCTCAATTTTTTGATTTTCTATAAGCAAGTAGGTTTACAATGGAAGTCTATGGGAATTTGGCGAAATATCAGAGATATCGCCAAGTTGACGTCCCTTTTGGCGACTCATTTTGGTCGCCAAATTTGGCGATATATCGCCAAGTTGTCAACAAACTTGGCGGTATTTGGCGACAGAACAGGGTCCCCCTGTGGTTACCCCTCTTATAGATATGAAGATGCATTAAATGCTGTTCAATAACCAATGACCGCCATTTTGTTTCCCATATAAAACTAAAATTAATTAATTAAAATTTATTATTTGTTAAATATTACAAATCAAATTTAGCGATATACCGCTAAGTTGGCGACAAACTTGGCGGCATTTGGCGGCAGAACAGGGTCCTCCCTATGGTAACCCCCCTTATAGGTATGGAGATGCAGTAAATGCTTGACATTTACGATAAACCATTATTGGCATTTAATCTTATAGTTTGGCGATAGTTTTTGGGTCGGCGGGATAATCGAGTAGTACCGAATTGCGTAAAAGAAACATCCTTATAACTGGAAAAATTATAATCATATAAACTAACAGTTTACTGCGTCGGATTAAGCGTCTCATTTCCAACTAAAATATATCTTTGAATTGAAATTTGAATGAAATACAGGGTCATGAAAAATCGAAGAATGTGAAAAATAGGATTACAAATATCTCCGCAACTAATTATCCGATCGAGTTCATTCATGATGCAAAATTTATGCTTTTTTATTGTCTTTTATATTCACTCCTTCAAATAAACAATTTCGAAAATTTTTGTATACCTTTTATCAGAACGAATATTTCGAGAATCCAAGAAAATAGTTCCGGATAATCGAGGTTACTGATATTCAATAGACTTCTTCCCATTATTACTCCCTAAGTACACACCGAATTTCAAGTCTCTATCTCAATTTGTTCGGGAGATAGAGTGATTACAGGCACACACACCGACACACATACAGACGGACACCAAATTTTTTTCTAAAAATATGTTTTTCTGAATCTCCAGTGTCTGAAACGTGTAAGTCCCTCAAAAAAAATTTTCGATTTTTAAAACGATTACAAGATTTACCTTATACTACGTATGATGGGTAAGTAGTACATTTTAAAGTTAGTTCTCTTAAGTTCGCTACCTGCGTAAAAATAGCTATCCATTTGAAACTTTTTGCTAAAACATAAACTTGACAAAAGCAAAAACTTATTCTGAAAATATCCTTTTTATTTCCACTATGACGCCATATTCACCTTTTTAATCTTAAAAAAAAAAAAAAAAACTAGTTCAATTTAATATTTCGAGTGGAAATCTTTCAACTAAAAAGGAATAAATTATTATTACGGCTTTTGAAATTTTTGCAACAATGAAGAAAAAATGTTACATTTTCTATGAAAAATGTCCGTTGATTCTCAATGAAAAAAGCGAAATTTGGAGTTAAGAAAAATATTTGAATAATGTAAAAAAAAAAATTGGCCCATGTTTCTCTCTGGTTTATAATTCATCCATATGCAAACGCATTTTACCATTCGTTTTGACCCTGGCGTCAGGCAAACGTTTTTACACTTTAAATTTATAATATCATTAGAATTAGTAAAGAATAAAAAAATGAGTGGCAACAGGGATAAAAAGGTGGGAAGAAAAAATTAAAAAGTTATGATCTCCGTAGGCTTTTCTATGTTAAATTAACATTGAGAAGTGACACTGGAAATAAATAAGTATTGCGCTGCTGCGCAATACTATAAATGCGTAACAGACTATGAAGTTTGATTAAATTCTGTGCATTAGTTTTTGAGATTTAGTTATCATGAAAATTGAGGAAAATGCAGCATAGGAGTATCACGTTATATGATTTACAAGAAACCCAAATTAGCACCAACTTATATCAAGGCCTAATAGAATATGAAATTTGATAAAATCCCATGCATTTGTTCTTGAGATATGACTATCTCTAAAATCGTGTAAATTCTGAAAAACGTAGCATAGCAGAGGCACTGGGTGATTGCAGCAATATTTGCAACAATAACTTATGTCAACGTCAAACTGAATCTGAAGTTTGCTGTAAATTAGTTCTACCTCCTATGGCTCTTTATCCGTACATTAGTTCATGAGAGGGAGTTATTGCAGAAATCGTGAAAAATGTAGCACAGCATCTCCTCCTGTTGCGCGATTTACACCAAAACCTAATCAGCAACAACTTATATCAACGTCTAATTAAATATGAAGTTTGGCGAAAATCCGTGCATTAGTTCTAGAGATAGAACTATTGCGGAAGTCGTGAGAAATGAAGCATAGCAGCGCCACTTGTTGGGTGAGTTACACCAAAAACTAATCAGCACTAATTTATATTAAGGTCTAACAGAATCTAAAGTTTTATTAAATTCCGTTCATTACTTCTATAGGTAGAGCACCCACAAATATTTTTTAGAGACAGACAGACTCAGCGACAAACATTTTCTAAAAACAGTCAAATCGTATTCAAAACCTTTTAAAACGTATAAATCCGTCGAAAACCGGAAGTAAAAATTTTTCACGAATCCAATAATTTCTTCTTGTAAAGATAGAAGAAAGTAATAGTGAAAATTTAACTGTAGAACAATTTCCCTTATTTAAAATTCATTAAGGTTTCGTTCATCTTACGAAACGTTATTAGCCTCACTCCCCCGTCTGCCTGTCTGTCCGTCACAGAGTTCTCAGAAACTGTACAAGTTAGAGACTTGAAATTTTGCATACTTATAGCTGAATACCTCCGATCCCACGACTAATTATAAAATTTAGAAATTTTTTTATACTAATTTAATTAAATGAATTAATTTAATGACATTCAACCATTTTTGCGATTTAGATTTTTTCTACCTTCGAATCAAAGGATTCCCGGGGCAAAACCAGATGTTGGTGTTTGAAAATTTCCCCCCGGAATAGCCTTTATTAACTAATAGATAAAATTTTACAGAATTTTTTTTTTGTCATTTTAAGGCCAAATGTTCTTGTAAAATATTTTATCAATTCATCATCATCATCACCATCATCATCATCCGTTTTCAATCCACTGCTGGATGTAGGTCTCTCCTAGACTTTCCCAATGTTTCCTGTCTAGTGCTTTAGTCATCCAATTAACACCGGCCACTTTTCTGATTTTATCACTCCATCTTACTTGAGGTCGTCTTCTTGGCCGTTTTACATCTCTGGGATACCACTGTAGGATATTTGTGCTCCCTCTATTGTCCTGTCTGCTTGCAATGAGCCCAGCCCATTTCCACTTTAGTAGTTTAATTCTTTCAATGATGTCAAAAACTTTCGTCTGACTTCTTATTCAGGTTATTCTCTTTCTGTCTCTTCTAGTTATACCTAGAATACATCTTTCCATACTTCTCTGTGTTGTTTGTAATCTTTGCATCATTCGTTTTGTTAGTGTTCATGTTTCTGCTCCATAAGTTAGTACATGCAAAACACATTGGTTAAACACCTTTCTTTTCAAACAAATAGGCATGTTACTCTTCATAATAATATTGTTCCGCCCAAAAGCACTCCATCCATTTCTTATTCTTCTATTGATTTCATTCATGATACTGTTATCCGATGATATTTCCTGCCCAAGGTACACATAACTTTGCACTTCTTTAATCTCAGTGTTGTTGCAGACGATTTTCTCTTTTGATGCAAATGAATTGAACATCACCTTAATCTTTTCCAAATTTATTTTTAATCCCTCATTAATGCTAGCTTCTGTCAAATCGTTTAGCATATTTTCCAATTCTTCAGGGCTGTTACTGAAAATTAAAATGTCGTCAGCGATTCGGAGATGACTTAAATACCCCCATTTATTCTAATCCCTTTGTTTTCCCAATCTAGCTTCTTGAAAATATTTTCTAAGACAACAGTAAAAAGCTTAGGCGAAATGGTGTCTCCTTGTCTTACCCCTCTTCCAAGCTTGATCCTTTGCCTTTGTTCAAACGGATGGTTGCTGTTGCTTTCTTGTAAATCTTCTTTAAGATATTGATGTAAGGTTTGTCTATACCAATGTCCTCCAGAGATTCTACTACTTCTGATGTGTAGACCGTTTCAAATGCTTCTTCATAATCAATAAAAGCAAGGCAAAGAGGTAAATTATATTCCTTGTTTTTTGGCGAGTTTCCTTACTGTTTGGATATGATCCATTATGTTGAATCCACTTCGAAATCATTCTTGTTCTCTAGGTTGAGCTGAGTCCAGAGCTGATTCAAGCCTTGTTGCTAAAACTTTGGTGAAAATTTTATAAATCACTGATAGGAAGCTGATCGGACGGCAGTTTTTAATGTTTTCTTTCTCCCCTTTCTTGTAAAGTAGCACCATCACAACATTATTCCAATCTTTTGGTGCATCTGATTTCTCGAGACATTTGGAAAACAATAAGGATAGCCTTTTTGAAAATTCTTCTCCAGCTTCTTTGATAAGGTTAATTGTAATTCCGTCTTCGCCAGGGCATTTACCTTTTTTTCCTAAATTTAATAGCTTGTAAAATTTCATCTGTCATCACTGGGATTATCTCTTCTGTTTGTGTTAAGTTTTCACGTGGATCACGTAGGTTGATTTCCCTTTGATCTTCACATTTATATAGATTGTTATAGAATTTTTCAACAATGTGTACTATTTCGTTATTGATTTTTTTTTTAATTCAAAGATTCTTTTTTTTTTTTTTTTTGAGAAATTTCGAAATTTTAAATTCACTACATTTCATTGTGTGATGGATTTAATTAAACAAACTCTCGCATTTGTTTGCCAATTTAAGGGTTCCGTTTTTTTTCTTTAGCTAAAATTAAATCGTTTAATTAAATATGCTTTTCAGATATGCAGACATATGTTGTTACAATTGTCTGAAAAGCAATTCTTGAACATTTGTATTTTAATTTAAAAAAATCTTCCAATTGTAATAATTTTTAAATTAAATTTAATGGTGCTGCTATCTTACATTATTAAAGGTACATTAAAAGAGTTAAGGATTTAATAATTTTAAATTAAGGATTTGGATTTATTAATTAAAGGATATAGTGTTTTGAAAGGAATATTAAACGAAATCCTCTGTGTGATCTTCCATCACTGTTACCCATTTTTCTTTTCATTGGGGAAATGACATCCTAATAGAAACCTGTTTGTCAAATTTAAAATTTCTGGTCCAGATAATTTTCAATTTTCATGTTATAAACCGTTTTCTGATCATTTCAACTTTTTAAATATCGAATATTCTAATAAATGTTCTTATTGAACATTCACATCTTAAAAATAACCACCATATAAAATTTCCTGTTTTTAGCCTCAAGGAAATGAATGAAATCCGAATTTAAGAAACATTTTCATTCTTACAACCACTTGACGGTAGTTTGTACAGAGAATCTACTTTTAAACTCTATTTTTTTAATCTATTTTTTTTATTTTTGCCAGTCCATGCATGATCGTGCACAATTGAAATATTTTTTTTGGTGGATACGTTTCCGGAAAGCTCCGAAATCAGAATGAGATAAGATGTGTAGATATTTAAAAGCAATGTTGCGAAACTTTTCTGGAACATGAGGCCTTATTCTGCCTGTACTCATATCACAATAGTTAATTCAGGACTGATCGGCAGTTGTTGAAATTGAGCGATGTGTCAGGTTTTGCCAGTAGGTCATATAATTGCTTAACCTTAGCCTGTTCCTCAAACATAGCAAAAACTCAATTAAGGCTAAGTGAATCCGGAATAAGGTGTCAGCCACAATATTTTCGGATTCAGAAATATGCCGAATATACATGCTAAATTGGGAAATACAGTCTAGGTGCCAGAACTGCGTGGAGAACCTGAATCCGACCTTTTTAAAAGAGCAAACTTTAATAGTCAGGATATATTACGAGCTTCCTTTCCTGCAAACCGTACCGGAAGTGTTTAACAGCTGAGTAAATTGCAAGGCGCTCTCTGGTATAAGTGCTCTAATTTGGCTCGGTAATGCTATGCTTACGTGAAGAAAAGACAAAGGGTTTCAAGTTATTTTCATTTAGGACATTTAACACATCACCGAAAGCAACGTTAAAAGCATCAAATCACAAAGAGAGCTGTTGTTGAGAAACATGATAGGCGAGAGTTGAAGTTTACATGTCTCCAACGCCTATGTCTATCGTCCCTCGGTGCCAGATGCTTGTGATTTTTTTTTTAGTCTTTCAGCAATTTATGCAAGGGGTAATGGATTTGGGCAGCGCACAGTGGGGCAAAATCCAAAAAAGCTGGCCAAAAGTCGAAAAATAAAGTTACTATTTAGGAAATTTTGACTATACAGATGGCTAGAATAATGTTTGGAGGGTCAGAATCTATATTTATAAAAATGCTTTCGTTTTGCTTTGGCAACTTGTATCATTTCAAAAGTGACGCTCGGAGGATTATCATCTGAGACGAACAAAAAGAGCAAAACAAAGGTTTTTCTAAACACGTGCTACATTTTTCCATATCATCCGAATTTAATGCTTTAAAATGGATTCACACGATGATAGTGTGTACTTTTTTGCCCATGTTACAAAAATTATATTAAGTATATAAAATTTAATAATTTCATGATTATTTTTGATAATTTTTTTTTTAAAATATATTATTTTTTTACTTTTAAACATCAAAAAGTTTATAAGTTCTACGGTGTTCCGCAACGGCATATAATGGAACAATAGCCTGAACTATTGTCTAATGAATCATGAAAAATTAACTGCCAAAAACTGCCATTCTGCATTTCGTGTAGGTTTTTGCAACCACAAGTAAAAATATCATTTTTTTAGTCGCTTCAAAAGCTATGATATTTATTACTTTTCACAGTAATTTAGCTGGCAAACAGTATTGAAATTTTTAGATTATTCAGTTTTGTGATAGATTATTATGTATTATATTACAAATAAGTATTATAATAATAAGCATAAAGGAATTTGATAAGCAAGATTAGTAACAAAAAAAATGAAAAGAATTCTCTATCATCGATACAATAGAAATACATTTTCTTATCTTTATAGCTAATAATTTTGTATATTCTATCGTAATTAGAAGAATTATCTTGTCAATTGCAATCTTTGCTAGATCATACTGCAGCACGTATTTTATTAATGCAAACGGAAATTATTAAGAATCTGACTTCCTAGAACATTAGCAATCTGAATTTTATTTTCAAGTGGGAATGTGATAGTACATCTGGTCAAAGTACTTTTAAACAAAAATTTAGCGTTGATGATGGTAGAAACTAGGTTCAAATAGTTTTTTCACTTCTCTAGCGCCACTAGAACTTTTAAGTGTTGCGAATAATTCAGAATTCGTTATCTGGAAAAATTCGAGATCTTCATCTCCTCGATTTTTTTAGGCTCATCTGAATTCATTTTTTGCACGAAAATACGGAAGCTACTGTCAGTGAAATGAGTTATATTGCAGATCAGGAGAGTAAACTTATTCCTTTTAAAACAATCATTGATAGAAAATAAGTAGGCGTTAATTACAAACTAGCTTTAACGATGATTGATTGTAAAATTTTTATTGTCATTACTAGTAATTTGTCAACTCAACGTTGATACCTATATCAGGCAACTTCAAAACAGTTTAATAATCTTGATGACATTTTCAAACTAAAAGTGAATGAAAATCATTTACAATTCGGGAAGTGCACGTCACCAACCTGTATAAGATCTTTTGAGTGTAGCTTGCATTTGGCATACAAACGGGATATAAAGGAATGGCAAGTGTGCACTCCTCACGAGAAAAGAAAAGTTAAAATTGCAAAACAAAATTTACAAAAAAGATTTCGTTAACTATTTCGACAATTAGGACTTCTCGTCGATAAATCAAAGCTCGGATTTGGAAGCACAAATGATTACAATACAGCTCGTCGATTCCTTGAAAACGCAACTGTTTCTGCTTTCATAAGGAGCGTAGACGAAGGTTTGATCAAACGATTCCACGTCATATTACAAGTAATTTCTTAACATTCATTTGGCCAATTTCGTGGATTATTGCTCACAAACAGCTTATAAATTCGTCGAATTGTATTCCTAGTTCTATATGCCAACTTCAGTGCACAAACTACTTATTCATGGCACAGAAATAATAGCTTCCTCATTATTGCCTTGTAACGGAGCCGATGTCGTAAGGTGGTGTGGTAGCGGGCAACTTCAACGGCCAAGGCTTATTTAAAGTCGAAGAAATATTTTATTGCATTACAAACAATTAAATAATGTTTTCTAGATTATATAAGTCCTATTTACAACATTTTTCATAAAAGGGTTCAAGTACAGCTAACAATAAAGTATTTGTAGAATCAAGTCCAGTTCTCTAATGGCAGATTGTTTTCAGGGAGAATGTCTCTAATACATTCAATGTCCACACTTTTCGAAGGTAGAGTTCGAGATACTCGACAGGAATGTCGCACTTTTTGTAGATGTTTAACCTAGGTTTACGAACCTCCGATATTCAACTCCGTGATGGAGATATCTTAACAGCCACACCTGGCTTTCGCTTTTCTGTGCTTCGGAATATGTCCCGAAGCTGTCGGCCCGTGAGAGATTTCCACTCTGCACGGCCAGAAGAGAAACACCTTGAAGTCTCAACTTCAACAGAAGGGGAAAAAAAGCTCCCGAGAATGCTCTTGCATCCTCTTTTATCAGTTTCGTTTTTCCGTCTAGGACCAAAACCACTCCCATTAGCCACTCACCATCCGTGGCCCATGATCTCATAGACCAGCCCTTTCTCTATAGGCTGCAGTCAGGAACCTTAGCATCCGGTTTAATCTCTGGTTTCACTTTCTACTTTCCCACGGGAACGGGACCCTCGTAAACATCAAAAGAATATTTCTCTCGCTAGATAAAAGAGTTCCTTTCGCCTTGTGTCTTCTGCAAAGATTGATAGAAATTGATATATTTGTTTCATCTTTAGCGACATTTTCTGGGACTCTGAAGAAATTTGGAGGCTAGGTGAAAATACATTAGTTTCATCTACAAGTTTTATTTTTTTCATTGTAGGTCATTTTGAAAACACTTTATATTTGTACTTATTAAAAAAATCTTGGCTTGTTTCAGCGATTGAAACGGGAAAAATCATGCGCGCAATGCATGCAAGAATAATTCTTCCGTAAAAATTGTATTATCTTTAAAAATAAATTTTAAAAAACCATATATGTGTATACCTTTTCTAACAACTCTGATTGATGTAATAAATCGTTCCTAACATGTGTTTTCAATTTTATAATTAAAAGTTAATTAGTTAAAGAATAACTGCAATTCTTACAGAGGTCACTTTTCCATGTACTTTATTGGTTCAAAGGTTACCTGACCCCTTAATGTTATTACATCCCTTCATTTCAAACTTTCGTAAATTACCATCGAAGAAACTCACATCCTTGCCCCTAGAGGCTCAGAAACTTCTCTAAAATATTTCGACACCTCCCCTTCTGAAGAGTCTACTTAGTATACTACAGATGATTCAGAAGATGAATTTTAGAATATCCTTTCGTTTTATTTTAATAATATATAGAAATTAAACCTTGTAGTATTTTATTTTTCATTAATGTACTTAATTGTATTTCATAAATAAATATTCATCGTTTAATTTCGATTAAAAACATCTTAGTTCCTTGAAAAGACCTTGTAACGTTTAGCCTCGAAACTTTTGAAACTCGAAATATTTTATTTAAATCTATTTGTTTTTATTTTTTATTCGTCATTTTTTTTAAATTTAATTTTTGAATCCTACTTAGCATTCTCAAAAGTACCGGTATACGAAATTTCATAGAAATGGAATAACTTTCAAAGCATTTTAATTTTAAGTCCGCCATATTGGATCCGCCATTTTGTATTTTGCCATTTTAATTTTAGAATCGAGATCAGCATCCTGAAAAACACCTGTGTACGAAACTTCGTGGCATTTAAGTAACTTTTTTATATTTTGACCAGCTTTTCGGGATTTTGCCCCACTGTGCAGCGTTTCGAATGAAATGACAGTAAAAATTGACCATTACTAAAAAAAAGTTTCAAATCGGCAATAGTCTCTGGCTTTGGCAATTCATTTTTTGTTTAGGTTTTATGACGAAGCGATTTTACACCCATAAGTGTTATGAGACAGCCAAGGAAAGAGAGGGCTTTCTCAGAAAGCATTTCGCTGGATTTAACTTTAGTCCATGCAACCGAAGGCTATTGAGAAGATGACGTTCATGTTCTTTCTGATTTGTAAATGCAATGAGGATGTCGTCCATCTAAAGTATGCAAAAATCTAAGCAACTTACCTAACGTATGTACCAAGGACAAGTTTTTCCTGAATTGCGTAGGCTGAAAGGCGCTAACTCGAAAATACTAAAACGGATAGTCACTGCAGATTTTGGAATGTCATCAGTGTTAACAGGAATTTGGTAGTAAGCGCGGGCTAAATGTAATGTTGTGAATATTTTCTTTCCCTGAAACACTTGAGTGCGATTCTGGATAAGAAGTGCGAGTTATTCGTCTGGGACAATAGAAGCATTTAGACGTAAATAATCTGCAAAGAGTAGACAGTTGCCATTAGACCAGCGGACCATATGGGCATATGGTTTCCATAGGTTTCATAGCCCTCCATCGTCAAGCCATAGAGGGCTTGACCATAAGCTTTTTGAAGGTCGCACGATGTCTTGCGTCAAGAGAAAATTAAATTTCTGGCGAGCGGCCGTGAGAAATTCATGTGATAAATGGCGTGGTTTAGAAACTACTTGGGGTCCCTTTGTTTCAATTTGGTGAAAAACTTATTTGATGCTTCTCGTCTTTAAAAAAACTAGGGGATCGTACCCGGTCTTCCCGGGTTAAAGAAAATAGGTGAAAACATTTTTTTTAATTGAAAACTAATAATTTTTTATATGAAATAAATTTCTTAGCTTGCCCACTTACACTATAAAAGCATTTTTCATATGGAAAATACGAATTATACAATCAAATAAATTTTGAAATTTATCAAAAGTGATATTTTCTTATTAGCCGCATGCTAAGAGTTATTTGATCAAGATTTTGCTACTTATGGCATACTTTTATGTTCTGATAATTTCAGAGCTTATACATGTCTGTTAAATTTGTGCTTTATTTATATTATTTTATTTATTTATTCATAGGGAAGTTTTTTTAATGGATATTAGCCGTAAGAAAATGATGAACTCTTTATGTCGTTTTAAGGGTAAACGGATTAATTTTTCGTAATCGAGATCCGCGAGATATAGACAAATTAAAAAATATATCATGCTTTGAAATTGTTTTTGAAACCATAGACAATCAGTAAACTGAGATAAACTTTGAAAACAAATTCCATTTGAGAAAAAAAAATCCAATTTGGTGATCTAAAAGTTTAAATTGTACGATTGCAAATGTGTTAGATTTGTGTTTTTACAATATTATTATTTTATTTGTTTATAAAAGAAGTATTAATTTCGTTAATTTGTCTTTCACAAATATGTTAGATTGGTGGGTTTTTTAATATTATTCTTTTATTTGTTTATAAAGGAAGTACAGTCAAACCCCGATTTAACGTAACCCGCATTTAACGATTTCCCGCATATAACGTCATTTTTCACTAGTCCCAATTAATTTACTATACTTGTAATGTTAAAAAATCCCTGATTTAACGTTATCATTTTGAAATATTTCCCGCATTTAACGTTTTTCAGCGGTAAAAACTCAATGAAATTTTTATAAAATAGTCAAACACTGTGATGAAAATAAATAATTTTTTTTTATCAATGCGCGCAGAATTTGAAATCTCTCTTGATTTTGTCTTTCTTACCCATGATTTTCTGCGTTTCGGGTTCTCTAAATATATCCATTAATCGTCTCTACTCACAATCCGATGCAAAAATGTTTTTCTTTCATGCCGATAAAGCAAAACTTTGCACACCGTTTTTTGCTTTTCCGTATGGCTATCATTCAGCTGATGTTGCAGCATCCATTTTCCTGCTTTCTGGATCTTTCCAATGGCATGCAGAAGATCACAAACAGTTCAGCGACCAACAATTAATCTGTCTGCCATTTGTTGTTGAGTTTGTGTGTCGTCTTCGTCTGCTTACAGTTCCTTATCTTCAAGGTTTTTCGGTTGATCTGGGATTTCTTTGTCTTTCATGTCGAAATCACCAGTTTTGATTCGTCCAAAACAATGCACACAAGCGTCTTACGTTGGGACATTTTCACTGTAAGTTTCCACAGGTATACGATGGCTTTCGCGTTTTTCTTTTGATTTAACAAGAAAATCAGTTCTTTAGCAAAAGATTGAACAAGAAAAGCAGCACATGCACTTTATTTAGCTCGAAATGTTCACCCATACGAAACAAATATCACGCTAACTGGAAATCGTGTAAATATAAATGTATCTTTGGAAAGTACTGTCAAAATGACATTAAAGGTTAGACTGTGAACCAACCCTTGTTTATAGCGTTGTTTTGCATTAGCACTCTGATAGATAAGGTCGTTGATTATTTCTGCCATAGGGCCTCAATGTCTAATTTACGATGCCATGGTCTTCTGAGTGAAGACACTGTGAAAATAGTAAAAACTGCGTTTCTTCTATATGAGAGAGGCGATATAAAGGAACTACAATTTGATTGATTGAGACGATTTTGGACAAAATCCAATAACCAAACGTCTTCCCACGCCTGCCATTATCTCAAAACTAATGTTTGTTAACTTGTGTCACTCACCTAATCGAACTCATCCAGGTGAGTGTCAGTGTTCTGAACTATCGGTTTGTTGTAGTTTGAACAAAAGCTTCAGTTTGAGCATGACGCTATGCATATGTCGCCAATCCTAGTAAAAGCTGGTCAAAAGAATTCCATCTGATGCAAAAGGTATTTTCCCAGTTCCAAAATTAGAGCAAATATTCTTATTCTGCACAACTATGATACCGTTGTATGTAAAGTAAAACTAGAAAAATGTAGAACTATACTTATTAAAATTTTTGCAGATGTAAATTTTACCAGTTTCGCATTTTTCATCACCATATCCATCTGCACAACTACAAGAAAATCCTTCTAGTACGTCACTTCTAACAATGCAGGATCCACCATTCATACAAGGGTTTGACATGCAAGGATTTAAAGTAAGAGAATAAAGTTTAAAACATAAAATAATAATAGGTTCAATGTGCGATTACATCTCTTTATAACAACTCTTTATTCTAGGCTATATTTTACCCCCGTCATTGCTTTAATAAACTAGTAAATCTGCAGATCAAGAGCCTCAACGTCATCTCTGCAACTCATTGTTTTTATCAAACTTTGCGTAATATTAATCTTTCTACAAAAACAAAATTTAAACTATTTAAATTACACAAACATTTATAAAAGGAAAAAAATATTTCGATGGTTTCAGACATTAAAACCGTTAAATTAAACACGTTGTTATGTAAGGATATTCTGAAATTCTCACGAGCTACTTATTCTAGTAATTTTTATATAATAAAGCAAATTTCTTCAGGGGGGCTCTGCCCCCCTGAACCCCCCGTTGTGTAATTTATTTTGCATTTGTAATTTTCTACTGATTGAGTTAATGATTACCCTATATCTTAGATTTCTTTTTACACTGCGATTTATAAGGATAAGCAATAATTCGGTCAAGCATTTTACGTTATCCTAATATCCATACAGCAGTATTTACTTGCCTGCTAACCACAAATACCTGTATCTAATGGATAAAGAACTTTTGGAAATGTAAACTGAAACATCTAATTTAGAAATCTAATACCTTTATAAATTTTGTTTATAAAAAAATAATTTTGATTACCATTCTGCAATATTTATATCTAAGATCAAATCTAAATATCAAAAAATGTACTCGATAGCATTAACTTACTAAAATCACCCTAAAGTAGGGGGCTTCTAAACCTAACAGTTAATAATGCATCATCGTTAAATAGATAAACATGATTTGGCGCCTTTAAGTATTTTTTGTGATTTTCTTTTAATAGTATCTACATTTAATTTAAAATCGTGATGTTACAAATACCGTTGAAATTTGACGCAAACCTATGTTCAGGTCAAATTACGAAAGGTTAACTAACATTTCATTTCCCTTAGCCGGACTTTCTGTTTCATTTTTCGTAATAAGGATTATTTTAATAATTTATTTTACACTCTACAAGCTGTTACACGGACGTTGTTCACGTAGCATTAAAATAGAGATAAATGCATTAAGTAAAACATTTCACTCCCCACCAGACATACCAAGTCTCAAGCTTTTTGCACATCACTATTATCTTAGAGAAAATGTTCTTTTAAATCGCGCAAATGTTTCAATTAAATAAAGTAACATTTTCTGTATTAAAATACTGGTATCCAGAACGCCGGAGGCTTGGCAGCTCTGCTCCTCTTAATAAAAACATATATGATTAACCAACACTTTATCACATTTTATAGGAGACAATACGGAATTTCTTATTTGTATGGCCTTACATATATTCCAGTCATAAAAATGTAAAATTTTGTGCCAATTAATGCACGCAATTGCGAAAATGAAATCGCAAAGAATGAGAAAAGGAAGGCCAAGTAAAATCGTGTAAATCGAGGAATCTTTCTTCGTAGTGCTGGGAAAATACTGCTACAAAAACTATTTTATGTGGTATTTGGTGTGAAATGTTTATATGTATTCATTCCTGTCCTATATATCCTTTTTTTTATTTTTTATTTGCTTATTCCATTTTTCTTTTGCACGTGAAAATCTTACAAATTAAAATTAACTCTTTGGGAGAAATTGTTATTCATTTTTTTTTGGCAACAATAAAGTTTATAAAATTTAACAGAATAATGTCAGTTTATTCTGTATGAAAATAACGAACTTTTTCATTTATAATCAAATAGTTGAATAAATAAATGAAAATATTATTCTATATAGTATATAAATACTATTTTCATTTCTGCGTTTAAATAAATCTATATGCAAATATCTATACAAAGGCATTCATTAATTCATTCCTTTTGCTTTGATTTGACTTCAAAAAACCATACATACTTTCACATTTATGATATTTTTAGATGAGATGCTGTTGCTAAGCAACGGTTAAAAGAAAAAATGAAATATAAGTAAATTCATAAAATAAAATGTTTTATATTATTCGAACACATGTATAAAATTCTATCATAAGTTATACACCTAATTTAAAAGCTCTGACAAATGTTTTGACAAAATTGCAAACTAATAAGAATAATTTAATACTCTTATTTAAAAATTTCAGCATCCAAAATTTACCATTTAAATCTATTATTCATATGAGCGATTTCTTTCAACAAATGAAAATTTGAAAATCGTCTGACTTCCCATAGAAAAGCATTATATTACAAAATAAAATGTTCTGTATATTCCGAACGAATGAACCAAATTTAACCCAAAACTATACAGCTAAATCCGGGGAGCTCATCAACATGCCCAGGGAATTTCAAGCCGATCGGATGCTTTTTGCGGCAGTTATCGCGGAACAGACAGACAGACTAACAGACAGACAGACTAACGGAAACCAAAACTTTTCGTGTCTCCACAGTAAGCCTTCACTGACGTTTCGGCAATTACCCCCGTCATTGCTTTAATAAACTAGTAAATCTGCAGATCAGGAGCCTCAACGTCAGCTCTACAATTCATTGTGTTTAGCACCCTTTGAGTAATATTAATCTTTCTACAAAAAAAAAAAAAAAATTAAAGTTTTGAAATTACATAAACATTTATAAAACGAAAAAATATTTCGAAGGTTTCTGACATTAGAAACGTTAAATTAAACCCCTTGTTATGTAATGGTATTCTGAAAATCTCATGAGCTACTTATTCTGGTAATTTTTAGATAATAAAGTAGAGTTCTTCAGGGGGGCTCTGCCCCCCTGAACCCCTTCGTAGTGTAATTTAATTTACATTTGTAATTATCAATTAATTGTGTTAATGTCCTTTAGTAAATTCTACCAATAGACGGAAACGTACATGAATTCTTTTCTACAGCCCTGTATATTACGTGAAGATTTTTACGCGTCGTCTATAACATTTAAATTTAATGCAGACAAAAAACCCTCTTAAAACTGCTCATATCACATTTCCGGGGATTAGTATGCATAGTGTGCACCATATATCCAGTTCCTGCGGAGTCCTGTATATGGTTCTATTTAAATTCTGCAAACATTTGTTAGTATACTAAATGTAATTGGGCTGGGAAATACATAACTCAAAAAAAAAAAAAAAAAAATCACACTAAAGCAATTTGCGCTCATTTTCATTTATACTTACGAATTCATTTGTGTATCCCTGTACATGGTCTATACAATATTTAAGCACTACTTATTAAGCACAAATTTACTTAACGTTTAAACGCACACCATAATCGAAAATGCTCTTCAGCAATCATCCCTAATAGACCAGAACTGTATCCGAATTTTTTTATGTGACCCTATAAATGAACGATAAATACGATACAAATCATATTCAAGCTTCTTGTAGTCAACCACAGTAATGTAATTTAATTTCATAATGTTTGAATTAGTGCAACACAATTAACACACTGACGACAGGCAATTTAATTAAATCTGGGTTTAAAAACAGTAGAAGCTCCTCCCTCTTCTGAAAGTGTCTCGGAAATTGGTTTCTGAGATATGTTTTTCATGTTTATGCAGCAGTAAATATCTTTCAATGTACGGATGTAATATATAATGTCTTACAATCTATAAAAAAATATGGACAACACAATATAAATGTCTTTTCTGTAAGGTAGAAGTCACTCCCTTAGCCAATGATGTATGCTGAATAAAAACGAGAATTCTCGTTTCCCGTCGCTAATGTGTTAAAATAAGCTGTGAAGAGTTTTTTTTTCCCCCGTAGACCACATTTTAATTGACCACTTTTGTGTGACCCTGAAAAAAACATATGCTTTGCACCCCATATACTACAAAAATGTTTTAAAAATACATATCAATTTTATTATTTTGTAACAGAATAACATCATTAAAAAACGCCACAAAAGGATTTTCTTCAAAGATTGTAATATTATGAATACTTTTGAGTTCCCTGTACGCATGTTGTAAGTGCTACACATAACATATTTTATAGTAACCAGGTTCTAGTGCACCTTAATAAAGTATATAAATTTCATTACGTTTAAAATTGTGTAACATTATTAAAATACACCGCAGACGATTTTTCCCAAAGACTATAATGTAACGGAATAGTTTTGAGTGCCCCTGTAATTAAGCTATGAATGCTACACTCTTCATTTTTAATACCAAACATACTTTGGCAAACCTCGATAACGTATATCAATTACATGTAATCCCGACTATATTTACGCGAGTTAGAGCACGTAGAGAAACACGGCAGGCGACAGATAGAAAAACTGAAGTCATAAATACTTTTCATCCATGTTGGAAAGTGTTAAAAAGGATTTACATGCCTTTAACTGTACTTTTTTTCAGCATGGTTAAACATTAGTTTAAACATCCTAATCCATGCGATAGCAATAACATATTAAAAGCCCCCCAAAATATGCATATCTGGAGATCTATAAATCTACTGGAAAATAATTCATTATCGTGTCCACTGTTAATTGAATAAATTGCATCGATTTGGCGCGATAAAATATTTTTTGTGATAGCCTTTTATTAGTACCTGCAACAAAATTAACGTAATTTACTAACTTCATTCATATTTGACGCATTGATAGGCTACGAATAACAGTCGCTAGGCAACGAAGAAAAGGAAAAAAAAAAAAGAAATATGTATCATGTAAAACAAGAAAATTAATTTAAAAATTCTTTATATTATTGGAATACATGTATAAATGTCCTCAAAACATTATACACGTAAATAAAAAAATCTGATTGATATATTGATAAAACTTCAATATAATAGGAATAATTTAAAACCTTTATTTGGAATTTTAGTATCCATAATTTGACATTTAAATCCATTAATCAAACGTGCCATTTTCTTTCAACTAATCGAAATTTGAAAATCGTCTGACTTGCCGTAGAAAAGCATTATAAAGAAAAATAAAATCTTCCATATTTTCCGAACGAATGAACCAAATTTAACCAAAAACTATACAGCTACGTCCGGGTATCTCACGAATATGCCCAATTAATTTCAAGCTGATCGGGTGCTTTTTGCGGCAGTTATCGCGGAACAGACAGACAGACAGACAGACAAACGGAAATCAAAACTTTTCGTGTCTCCACAGTAAGCCTTCACTGACGTTTCGGCAATTATTCAACGTCGTTGTTTTATTCATACATTATCTCTTGGAAAAAAAATTAATAATTATTAACCCAAGTTCCACGCCCTGTGGAGTAGAGTACGAATTCTAGATCCTTGACTCTCTGAATGAGATTCATTTAAACGCTTCTTTAAAGCTTCATATGGCTTATCGTCTGTGAGACTATCTATAATGTTGATGAATGGGGGTGGAGTTGGTGGGGTAAGGATATCGGGGTCAATCACTGCCACCACATGGTTAAATTAAGTGATATTTCTAGAAATTTTCTCTAACGCAAATTGGGATTCAAACCGATAGATCCCCACTGAGGGATTTGTTTTCCAGAAGGGCGGCAGTTTAACCTGTATATGAGAGACCTGACCATTGTTTTCTCTTGGGATACTGATGTCTTGCGTCATGATAATATATATATATACAGTAACCTCTCACTTATACGACTTTCAAGGGACTGTAGAAAAAAGTCGTATAACTGAGAGAGTCGTATAAGCAGGTCGAATACCAATAAAGTTTAACAGAAAATTTTATAGTAGGTTTGCGCTAGAATTAACTTTCAAAGGTGATTCCGGGGCGGTTTGTAAGAGAAATCTAAAAAGAAAATTTTTCTAAAATAATGTTGGTATTCAGTTGGCGGGCCATTTGGGAGCCCTGTATAAGTCATAGATCGTCTTATTACACAACTTTCAAACTTTATATGCGTTAATTATTTTACCTATAATTAAAACGATAACTTTCGAGTACTAAGAATATATTTTAATATAATTTATAAAATATATTAAAAAATACAACATATGGTATTTAAAAAATTCACAAAATAGTTCACTTACCACTATGTTTATTTTAAAGTTTTACAGATCAGATTTTCTCAAAAAATGAAATGATATTAGTTTGTCTCTGTCGTCGATGAAAAGAGAAGATGTTTTTTTCTAAGTCTAATAAAGCTTTTAATCTATTTTGGGAATAATCATTTTGATGGACCATAATTCTTTAATGTATTTAAAGCTGTACTTGTTTCTGAAAAATTTACAGCAGCAGGAACATTACCCTCATCTTCGTCATCCTCCTCGCTCACGTCTTTATTATTGATATCCTCAAAGATTTCTTCAACATTTCTCATTTCTGACAAAGAAGTTTTTCATCACATTCTACACATTAGCAAGCACAAGGGAATTCCATACAACCACCCGCCCGCCATAGATTTCATCGTCGTAACACACGAAGATAGATAAGAAATGTTATTCATTATTGATAAGCACTTTTAGAATAGTGTAGTGAAAGGATAAAGGTAAGAAATCGTGAAAGATATGTATTTTGAAGATTATAAAAATGAATTCTTGAATGAGAAATGTAAAATCGCATGAACCGTTTAAAGCGTCGTATAAGTGAGAGAAGAAATTGTATAACTGAGAGAAGTTTAGCATTATTATCCATATAGCGTGGACGGGACTCAGAGAATTCGGGGTATAACCGAGAGAGTCGTATAAGTGAGAGGTCACTGTATATATATATATACATACATGTTAAATATAGATAAACCATGCAAAAATAAATACACGATATTACCCATAATACAATTAAATGAGAAACAACATCGTCCTTTACGGTATTGCATTTAACGAGCTAAACTAGAGCACTCGTGACAAAACAAGAAATTCATTTGTTTAGGTATAGCAACCAGTTGGATGTGCCAATCCAAAAACTTTCTTTTATCCCACACATGTTAAATACTTCAAAATTTGCTATCACAGGGCCAAAATCAAATGGCAATCTATGCCCATCATGATGATTCTAAAGATATGAAATTCCGTCCTTTGTAATGATAGAAGAAAATAATAAATTTCAAAAAGGAAAAGCCAAAAAGCGAGGGAATGCAAAAACAGCAGAAAATCAAGTCGATTTCCATAATTATTAAGTATTACATTTTAGTACTAATACTGCATGCTTTTTAATACAATTTACAATTTTTCGTTAGATGTATATGGAAAAGAAATATTACTTTCAAATTGCATCGTTAAACTTTATTATATATTTCCTTTATTTTACCTACTATGTTTTTACTTTCTTCTATCTTTACAAGAAGAAAGTATTGGATTCGTGAAAATTTTCGACTTCCGGTTTTCGACGGATTTACACGTTTTAGGGGTCAGAGATCCCAAAAACATGTTTTTACAAAATATCTGTCTGTATGTATGTGACACAAATTTTGTGGGCGCTCTATCTCAAGAGCTAATGCACGGGATTTTATAAAAATTTATATTCAGGTCGTTCCTCATATATAAATTGGTGCTAATTAGTTTTTGGTGTAAATTGTTCAACGGGTGGCGCTGCTATGCTGCATTTTTCACGATTTTCGCAATAGCTCTATCTCAAGAACTAATGCTCGGATTTTCATAAAACTTCATATTCAGTTAGTCCTTAATATGAATTGGCGCTGTTTACATTTTGGTGTAAATCTACCAACAGGTGGCACTGCTATGCTGCATTTTGGACTACTATTTTGGACTTTTTGCTAGGATTTACACGATTTCCGCAATAGCTCTATCTCAAGAACTAATGCACACTTTTTCATCAAACTTCAGTTTCAGTTAGTGCTTGATTTGAAATGATGCTGATTAGGCATTGAGGTAAATCGCCCAATAGGTGGCGATGCTGTGCTGTCTTTTGCACGATTTCCTCAATAGCTCTATCTCAAGAACTAATGCGCGAATTTTCATTAAACTTCAGATTCAAGTATACCTTGATTAATATTGCTGCAGATTATGTTTTTGTGTAAATCGCTCAACAGGTGGCGCTGCTATGCTGGATTTGTCATGATTTCTGCAATAGCTCTATCTCAAGAACTGATGCCGAATTTTCATCTAACTTCAGATTCAGTTCGCCGTTGGCACAAGATGTTGCTAATTATATTTTTGTGTCAATCTTGCAATAGGTGGCGCTGCTATGCTGGTTTTTTAACGATTTTCGCAATAGCTCACCTTGGAGCTGATGCACGGATTTACCCCCAAACTTCATATTCCATTAGACGTTGATCAAGATTAATTTCTGGTGTAAATTAATCAATAGTGGCGCTGCTATGCTGCATTTTGCTGAATTTACACGGTTTCAGCGATAGTCATATCTCAAGAACTAATGCACAGAATTTCAACTTTTTAGAATCCTCATGATGAGCATAGATTGCCATTTAATTTTGGCACTGTGATAGCGAATTTTGAAGTATTAACAGGTATGAGATAGAAGAAAGTTTTGGGATTTGTACATCCAACTAGTTTTCAATGGTATCAAATTTGTCATAGCAACTCAAGTACAAGGGCTGATAAAATTACGAAAGCGACTCCGTTCATTGGTAAACATAGAAACTTCTAAAATATTTCCTTTATAATATTCGTTATTGTTTATTATTCAATATTTATAATATAATATTTAGGTTCACTACAACTGTTAAAAAGATCTTTTTTGTGGGCCAAACTTGAGAGATTCTTACATTTTTGCTGTTTTTTTTTCACGTTTCATCTATTTGTTCACAGAACGAAAGAGGATACCATTTTGATTTTGGAATATGTTTCTTTATGTTATAGGTTTACGGATTTAAAAGAAATTAAATAAAACTGTACTTCGATTCGCCCATGCTTGAAAAAACCCTTATCATTTACAAGATAAAGTTTATTATATTACTAATAGTCCAGGCAATTGGGAATTTTACCTAGCAAAATTAATGGTAGTTCTGGAAATCGGCTTACTTTATGTTTTTTGGGTCGCTGAATCCGAATTTGTAACTTCCCACCAAAATTTCCCCCGGCAACTCCCCCAAATTTTCGTAAAAAGCCCCCCCAAAATAGATTTTTATTAAAAAGATCAATTTTTTTATTGTTTTAGGGAAAAGGTATCTAGAAATTCAGAAAGTAGACAAAATTTGCAACAAATTAGATATATGACATTATGTCTTAGGATGAAGGGGAAGGGGGATCTGCCTCGAAACATGCGGGCGGTGCTGCGTGTACTAAGTTGCGCAATTCCACTTAACCACTCACACGTTTACATTCGCCCTCCCATCTCTCCTACGAACTTTCCTTATAAGGTTTACTTTAAGTTTTGTGGGTCGCTGAATCCGAATTTTTAACTTACCCTCAAAATTTCCCCCCACAAAATAGTTGTTATTAACTTAAATTTCTTATTGTTTTAAGGGAAAAGCATTACGAAATTCGGAAACTAGACAAAATTTGCAACAAATAGCGTATATGGCATTATGACATAGGATAAACGGGGAGAGAGGGGTCTGCCTCGGAACATTCCCCGCGCGCTTTTCTCAAAAACCAAATTTTTTCAAAAAATCAATTTTTTTGGGAGTTGCGGGTGAAATTTTAGTGGGAAGTTACAAATTCGGATTCAGCGACATAAAAAACATAAAGTGAGTCGAAATCCAGAACTAGTATTAATTTTTCCAGTTAAAATCCCCTATTGCCTGGACTTCATAACTTAGTGCACGTAGCGCCGCAGTGCATGTTCAGAGGCAGCTTTCCCCCCTCCCCGTTCATCCTAAGTCATAATGTCATGTATCCTATTTGTTGCAAATTTTGTCTAGTTTCTGAATTTCGTAATGCTTTTCCCCTACAACAACAAGAAATTTAAGTTAAAAACAACTATTTGGGGGGGGGAGGGAAATTTTGGGAGAAGTTAAAAATTCGGATTCAGCGACCCAAAAAACTTAAAGTAAACCTTATAGAAAAAGTTCGGAGGGGAGATGGGAGGGCGAATCTAAACGTGTGAGTGGTTAAGTGGAATTGCGCAACTTAGTTCACGCAGCCCCGTGCGCATGTTCCAAGGCAGATCCCCCTTCCCCTTCATCCTAAGTCATAATGTCATATATTAATTTGTTGCAAATTTTTGTCTACTTTCTGAATTTCTAGATACTTTTTCCCTAAAACAATAAAAAAAAAATTTTTATTTATATATATTTTTTTATATTTAATTTATAGATTTTTTTAATAAAAACCTTTTTTTGGGGGGGGGGGGCTTTTACCAAAATTTAGGGGGGTTGCCGGGGGAAATTTTGGTGGAAAGTTAAAAATTCGGATTCAGCGACCCAAAAAACATATAGTAAGCCTTTTCCCAGAACTACCAGGAATTTTGCTAGGTAGAGCCCCTATACGGTCCCTATTGCCTGGACTATAAGGGGCCTGTCCCATACTCCTTTATGCGCCAACCCACGGATTTTTTTTTTTTTTTGTCTCTCTGTCTGTCTGATTGTCTCTCTCACTGTGTCTGCAAAAACGTAAATCTCAATATATTCAATATCTATAATATGATATTGAGGTTCACTGCAACTGTTAAAAAGATCTTTTTTGTTGGCCAAACTTAAGAGATTCATGCGCCAACCCAAGGACTTTTTTTTGTCTCTCTGTCTGTCGGATTGTCTCTCTCACTGTCTGCAAAAACGTAAATCTCAATATATACTGGAAAAGGGAAGGCTTTAGTTTAATAGATGCTTTAGTAGAAAGAGTTGAAAGGGAAGATTTACAAATAAAGAGAAGCTTTAGTAGATGTTTCATTGGCGTGCGAGACAGCAGTATTAGAGTAGTCACATATTCACAGGATGCATGCTCAGATTGGAAGTTTTCGATTAAACTAGTGCTCTCGATGGAATACGTATTTCAGTTGCACGTTTAAACGATATACGTATAATACGTTTCTATGAAATACGGATACCTTAAAATATATGTTTAAACGTATCCGGGTACATATAAGGGTACATCGGTTGGTTGGTTGGTTGATTTTTTGACGGTCGATTATCTACACTAGGGATATGGGCCCGAGGGGGGGTGCCCTTCGTGGGGGTCTTTCTAAGGGAACCTAATCCGTATTTACGCATGGAAATCCATGGCTCGAAGAAAACTCCGAACGATTAGGCCGACGGGCGCGATTGGGGTTGAACCCAGCACTTCCCGTCTACCAACTTCGAGAGCAGAACATCTCAGTCACTGGTGGGGCTTAGGGTACATCGGTTAAACGTATATTTAAGTATACGTACATTTAAAGTATACGTATATTTCAAGTATCGTATTCACTTTTAATAACAATGGACCTCATCAGTCTTATGTCACTGAATGAAGAATAAGCTGGAAATATGTCAGTGTTTTTATTTCAAAACCGAAAGTTGTTAACGTGAATTGCAAAAAGTACTTCACAAATTTTTACTTTGAATTCACTTAGATTTTTGGTTCATTTCATGGTACTGAGATCAAACACCCCGTTATTTTTGTATTTTGTGTATATAACGTTCACAAATTGTATACGTTGTAAGAAACTACTAAAATTAAACCCTTTTTAAATAAAGAGTGGGAGTATAAATGCTTCAGATTTATTGTGAATCCTTGTTAAGTATGGTTGTTTTCTTTTTAATTTTTTAAAAATTCTTTACTCGTCTTTGTTACACTCAAGATTACATCCGGGTGCAAATGTTATTCTTTCCATGGAACTAATGTTTTCTACCCTGTTAATGTATAATGACAATCCATCTTTTTAATCGTGGCACTCATGGTATTTATTATACAAATGTTAGGGTATTGCGTTTAAGATTTGTTAATATTAATATTGACAAATACCATTTTTTGTATAAAGTACCTATAAATTTCAATTACTTATAAACCGGCAAATAATCGACTTACAGGTGTTAGAACGCAATTACACATGCTTAAAATGACTTTCCTTCTCTTTTCGTTTTAGAATAAAACATATTTTCAAAATATTTTAAATTTAGAAAACAATATTCTTAAATAAAATAAAAGTATGATTACAAAACTTCCTAGGAGTTGTATTGATCAATGTCACTATAAAATATAAAGTAAATTTAAGTCTGTTCTGTGATCGTATGAAAAATAATGTTTCACGAGAAGGGTCCATGCCACGAATCAAAAGAAGCTAGGTGCTGTGCTACAGATCTGCGAAAGGTAGCTTTGAAGCTACCCACTTTCAATAGTAAAACATTTAATAATTAATAGCTTAGTTTTTAGGGAAAACAACCAAAATCAAAACTGATGAAAAGTATTCAAAAACTTTTAAGTACCTATGCACAACAACCAGGAGGTAGGTAAACCCCAGGCCCTCGTGGTTCTTTCAACAAAGATTCGCGATGGCCCTGATAAACCGCGAGAATGCGGGACTCTAGAGAATATTTCTCAATGTCTAAAATCCGCAGATAAACATCTGTTTTAATGCCTTGAATGAAAAACGTTTAGATGTTTATACGTTTAACCGCTTGGTTAAGATCCGTATATACGATGTACCGTATATGCTATGTTTTGAACAATACGTATAACCACCGTAGCCATATTATACATATCTGAATCCGTATCCCCGTATAATACGTATTATACGTATCATATATATTATAAAGCAGTAAGATCTAAAAGTTCCGCCCGAATGTTTTCAAAAACTACCCGGTGGATTTTTTTGCAAATAGTGTCATTCGATAGAGAATATTCACGTGGTGGTTTATGAGTAAAATATACAGGGATAACTATGATTTTTCGTAATAAATTTCGCATTTTATTGTTATTTTGAACGAAAAGGTTGCCAGAGGTTATTTTTTGGCGACAAATGAATTAAAATCGCTGTATCCGTTAGAAAATAAATGAAAAAATAATTACTGATATTTAATTGTAAAAAAAGAAAGAAAAATACATTTAAATGAGGGATTATGTTAAAAAACGAATATATTTAATTTAAACCTAAAAGAAATATTTGTAATTTAATTTAAACCTGAAAGAAATATTTGTAATGCTTAAAAATTAATTTAATGAGAAAGATTACAACTGATACGCAATATTTGGCTCATTATCGCTTGCGTTAGATTATAGAAATGAATCTGAAAATTTGATTAGATGAATTTTTAATGACTCTTTTTTTCTTTTTGTTCTTTTCTTTTTATTTTTATCTAATTTCCCCATGACGTAACTCATAGAAAAAAAAAGCAGATGTAATTGTGAGTCACATGTGTAATTATTATTTATTTCTTTACAATTTTTTATTTTACTTTTGGTCGCCAAACAATGTGATTTTAAGTCAAAAATGCATAAGTGTAACACTAGCTTGAGGATATTCTCATAAATGGTGTTTTTTGAAGTGAACGAGATCTTTTTTTGAGTATATTTTTATATTCAATTGTAACTTATATAGATATCAGTTAATATTTTAAAAATGGAATCAAATACTTAAATTTTAGTGTGAATTTCTGCCACACATACATATTGTAAAATAATTTCGGTACTTTTCGGTTAGCTGGGCGCCAGTGTTATATATACATATTTATATACATACATATATGTAAATATACATATATATACATATACACATATTGTATATATACAGACATATATATGTGTAAATATATATGTATATATACATACATTTATGTATACATATATATGTATATATAACACTGGCGCCCGGCTAACCGAAAAGTACCATAATTTCATATTTTTTTTAAATGTTTTTCACCATAATTCCGAAAGCATGTGATATTTATAAACTCGAACTCAGATCAATGACTATTATCCATTTTTTTAAGCAAATATTATCTATTGTTTATTTCATTTTTTCTTAAGACATATCGACAATATCATTTATAGGAAAATTCACACCTTCGAAATCTAGGAAATGAAGATAGTTTTTAAGGAAATTTATACAATCATGCGTTATTATGGCTTAGATGTTATATATTACCGCGGCCGCCATCTTGGATTTCTTGGCGATTTTTTGTTGCGTTTATCGATAAGACAACCCCGAATAGTGACGTGTTCTGGCAACCCCGTGAAGCTTGACATGGACATAAATCGCTGCTTGGCGACATTTATTACTTGGCGCAAAAGGGGTTTTCACGCCAAGAAAAATTTCAAGATGGCGGCTGCGGGAATATATAACGGTACAGATGTCATATTCGCCCCATATTGGCGCGATTTTTTTCGGTTGCCAATTTGGCGAAAACATCAACAGCATAAACAACATAATCCGGGTTACCACATCAAGCAAAATAACGACACTTTGGGGCAAGTTAAGTACCCTTTGCCTATATGATTTGGCGTCAGAAAAAAATCGCGCCAATATGGGGCGAATATGACATCTGTTCCTATATAACATCTGTTCTGTTATTATTATCGAAAATTTCAACATTTTGAAAAAAAAAAAAAAAAATGCAAGTCTTTTGCAATTCGTCATTTCTTCTTCGTCTTTCTTCGTAATTTCTCCTCTGTTATGTAATATTTCAAATGATATTGGACTAAATTTCGATCATCGAGTCACTGCCAAATGGCATATCTATATAGTATCGCTAAGAAAGGACTTTCTAAAGTATCACCCCTAACGGCGTTTTTGCAAGGAGAGGGAAAAAAATTCCTTAAAAATCGGATATTATAATTATGCGTCAGATGATAGCATAATTTAATGTATTTTTGTATGCTGAATCGATTGGTGCCAAGTAAATTCTTATAAGTCCAACAGTTCATGACATTTTTCATATTTTTCTAATTTGGCGGTGTCTTTGGCGTCTAAACCTCAAAATATCTAACATTACATCCGTTACTCTAGCAACGAAAAAAAATTCAAATTAACTCTTTTGGATAAAGAATAAAAACGGCTCTATGAGTTTGAAAAAAAAAATACGAACATCTTAATAAAAAAAATGGTACTACTTAGTTATCCCGTTGACCAATTTCGCCAAATTATATAAATCGCCAAAGCACTCGCCAAATTACATTAATTGACATAAGTTGTATTTTAATAATGAAAGAACAAATAAATTAGTATAACATTAATAAAAATACAAAAAAAAACGTCGAAATAAAAATAACTTGATGACGTAAGCACCTGTAACTTCCTTGAAGTCAAGTGAATATGACATTTACGATCAACCGTTATTGGCATTTAATCTTATAATTTGGCGATAGATTTTTGGTCGACGGGATAACTAAGTAGTACAAAAAAAAAAAAAAAAAAAAAAAAATTAGTGTTTTTATGCAAAATAAAAGGAACAATTTTACTAAGAAATTAACGTTATAGAACGAAAGGGTACTACTTAGATATTCCGTCGACCAAAAATCTATTGCCAAACTATAAGATTAAATGCTTATAATGGTTGATCGTAAATGTCAAATTCACCTGACTTTAAGCAAGTTACACGTGTTTACGTCACAAAGTGATTTTTATTTCGGCGTTTTATTTGTATTTTTATTAATGTTATAATAATTTATTTGTTCTTTCGTTATTTAAAATAAAAATTATGTCAATTTGTATAATTTGGCGAAATTGGTCGACGGGTGTTACGTAATGACTAACTTTTTCTTTCATCCATGTATCAATCACCTGCATAATTATTTAACCGGTTGTAATTGCATTGTTTCAATATCTGGCAACAGTTGGTTTGTTTTGTTCTAGAGAAAAGTTTATAAAAATAAAGTAATGTGAAATATATATGGCTCTTCTGTCATTGAATTTAAGTTAGAAATATATTCGCTTTAACAATAAGAAATGTTATTGAGGGCAGTTTTAATAGCTTATAGATATTTTAATACTTAACTTTTAGTGATTCATTTAGTTAAGAGATTTATTTACATTGGAATCCAACATATGGCGTCCGCTGACAAGACTGGAATCTGTAAGTAGAAGTTTATTTGAACTGCTCAAGTGAGAATTATTATTATTGTTGAATAAAAAATTATTGTTGATGTTGAATAATATGGATGCGTTGAAATCAGCTAGACGACAGCATCGTAGAATTTTCACTAAAGCGTGTAACGAATTTGATGCAAGTGAAAATAATTTATCGACTGCTGAAAAAATTCTGAAATTGACAATGATAGAAGAGAAAGCGAAATTTATGACCGATGTAGAATATAAAATTAGAGAAATATTGTATTGCGACCAAGCTGACGAAGAAACAATAGACAAAGATATCGATGAATCTGAGGTTTACATCGATCGCTGGCGTGTATTACAACAGAAATTAAACGAACTTTTGATTGTAAAAAATGAAGATTTGAGATCTGATATTTCGGTAATTAATAAGAATGTATTGCTTCATTATCCGAAGATACAGTTACCTACTTTTAATGGTGAAATAAAAAATTGGTTGCAATTCTGGGGTCAATTTCAAAAAATTGATCAAGATACTAGCCTAGATTTTCATGACAAATTTGCGTATTTAACACAAGCCATGGAAAAAGGCAGTGTGGCAGAGGAATTGATTAGAAGTTTTCCGCCTGGCGGTAATAGTTATGCCAAAGCTGTAAGTCAACTTAAATCTCGTTTTGGACGGGAAGAACTTTTGATAGAATATTATATTAGAGATTTGTTAGGCCTTGTACTGCAGAAGCAAAATCCAGGAAAACATAATTCTTTGCGACGATTATATGATTCATTAGAATCGAAATTGCGATCATTAGAAACTCTTGGAGTTATTAGAGACAAATATGCTGCGATGTTATATCCGCTTGTTGAATCGTCTCTTCCAGATGATATTCTTAGAGCATGGGAAAGGTATAGAACGTCTCACAGAAGATCGTCAAATAGATGTAATGATGTGGAATCTGAACTAGATAAAAATCATGATACAGATTTAAAGAATGGTGTTATAATTGGCTCAAAAACTGATCTAGATAATTTATTAGAATTTCATCAAGATGAAGTTGAAGCAGAAGAAAGAATTTCTTTGGCAAGTAAAAGTTTTGACAAAACTTTTCGATACAGAGCTGCACGCAATAATCATGAATTCGAAGAATCTCAAATATCTACTGTATCAGATTTATTAAACATTGATATGAGAAAATATACTAGAAAAAAGAATAATTTTAAACAAAATCTGTGTATTTTTTGTGACAAACGACATGCATCGGAAAAATGTTTCAAGGCAATGTCAATGTCGTATGATGTTAAGAAAGACATTATGCAAAAGAAGGGAACTTGTTTCGTGTGTTTAAAATTAAACCATCTAGCCCGAAATTGTAGAGCAAAAGTAAAATGCGTTTTATGCAGAAAAAAACATGAAACTCTAGTATGTCCAAAAGTTCCTGAAAAGTTAATCAAAACTGAAGAAGCCCAGGATCCCTTAAAAGCTCTGAATAATTATTACTTCAGAAGATCTTCTTTGAGTGTTGAGCATTCAAAAAGCAAGCTTCATCATGAGCCAGGATCACAAGGACGAGCTAGAGGAGGTTCAAGCAGAGGACGTGGTGGTTATGGTGGACCCCATGGTGGTGATGGGTATGCTAATGGCTACGGCCGAAGATATGACAGTCCACCTTTTGGAAGTCGAGATTTTTATGACCGTGGCTACAGTTCAATGTCGCCTCGCATGAGACTATACCCTTCACCTTATGATCGTCCTAGTCCATCTATGGCTCCCATGAGAGATAAATATGCGAATGCCTATTCATCATCTTTGAGAGAACCATATTCACAAAGATCTGGCATGTCTCCTATTTCACGTGATTTGTATGAAAGAAGCAGCAAAGCAACATTTCTTTGACACAGTTAAGGATGAAAATGATAATTTTTTAGTCAATATGCCTTCGATTGAATGTCACCCTCCTCTTCCTGACAATTTTGATCTGTGTTTGAAGAGAGTGAACAAAGTTGTGAATCCTCTGATATCAGAGAACTTTATGAGCTACATGGGAATCAAAATCCTACAGACCTACTTAGAAGAGGCTGTTGTAGCCATCAACGATTAAAATTGAAATGGTGGGAGATATCCGATGGTTCTATTTGCCCTATTAGAAATGGCCCTCCACTGAATTTATTGCTGATGAAGACGAAGTTCTTAAAGAAAAAAAAGAAAAGATGTTTCCTCGTCGGATACTGTCCTAATTTCCAGTAGTGAAAATGTGGAAACTGGTTGGTATTATCGCTACAATTATAAGGTACCGAAAAGATTTAACTTGTAATTTTAAATTGTTGAGTTGTGCTTTCCCCACAACTCAAGGTGGGAGTATGTTACGTAATGACTAACTTTTTCTTTCATCCATGTATCAGTCACCTGCATAATTATTTAACCGGTTGTAATTGCATTGTTTCAATATCTGGCAACAGTTGGTTTATTTTGTTCTAGAGAAAAGTTTATAAAAATAAAGTAATGTGAAATATATATGGCTCTTCTGTCATTGAATTTAAGTTAGAAATATATTCGCTTTAACAATAAGAAATGTTATTGAGGGCAGTTTTAATAGCTTATAGATATTTTAATACTTAACTTTTAGGGATTCATTTAGTTAAGAGATTTATTTACAATGGAATCCAACAACGGGATAACTAAGTAGTACCAACGAAAATATTTAAATATGAAAGCACTGTTTGTAACGACTTAAAAATTATTTTCAAAGAAAGAAATTGGTGTACAGATGTCATATTCGCCCCATATTGGCGCGATTTTTTTCTGTCGCCAATATCATATAGGCAACAGGTACTTAACTTGCGCCAAAGTGTCGTTATTTTGCTTGATGTGGTAACCCGGATTATGTTGTTTATGCTGTTGATGTTTTCGCCAAATTGGCAACCGAAAAAAATCGCGCCAATATGGGGCGAATATGACATCTGTTCCGAAATTGGAATTGGAATAATATTTGGCGATTTATAATTTGCTCCTCGATAAGAAGAAACAATGGGCACATTTATAACAGCCGTGCTCAGATCTCGCCAATAGCATTTTTAAAATTGCCAGTAGCAGTAGTTACATTTTGCGTATGTAAATTAAAAATAATTCTTTGTTTTTAATTATGGAGTTATTTCCTGTTATTGTGTATCTTTTCAGTTTTTTAAATGAAATTAGTGTAAGGCATGCATTTTAAATGAAATGAGTGAAAGGTTTGTATCTTAAATGAAAACAATAAATATGAGAATATGGTATGAACACAATCTTTGTTGATTTATTACCTGCGCCCGGTTAACATAAAAGTATCACAAAAGCCACATATTCACTTGGTACAGATGTCATATTCGCCTCATATTGGCGCGATTATTTTCGGTTGCCAATTTGGCGAAAACATCAACAGCATAAACAACATAATCCGGGTTACCACATCAAGCAAAATAACGACACTTTGGCGCAAGTTAAGTACCTGTTGCCTATATGATATTAGGTGGTACAGATGTCATATTGGCGCGATTTTTTACCGACGCCAATTTTGCGAAAACATAAACAGCATTAACAACAACTTCCGGGTTACCATATTAAGCAAAATAACGACACTTTGGCGCCAGTTAAGTATTGTTGCGTATTGCAATGTTTCTGACATTGGCGTCAGAAAAAAAATCGCGCCTATATGGGTCATGTATGACATCTGTGCCCAAGTGGTTAGGTAATAATTTTGGAAAGGTTTTAGTGTATACATATTGTTCAACGCTAGTTAGTCATAGAGCAAAAAAAAAAGTAAAAAAATTAAGTGAACCTGATTATGAAAGTTTAGCCTTTTTTTCTTTGAAAAGCTACAGAATGTATTTTGATACAAGTGGCACTGTTACATAACGTTTCAGGAATGGTGTTAGTATATAACATTTCATTATATGTTGATTAGTTATAGAGCTATTAATTCCTGTTGTCATAACGGTCTCATTGCCCTACCAAAAGTGCATTGTTAGTAATCAACTAAAAGAATTACTTCTTAATAGATAAATTTTGACCAACGCTTTAGGTAATATTATATCACAATGGCGTTCGCATCGTTTTCAGCAATGAGTAAGGTCCAGCTGAAGGTCCATATTGTTTAAAATGCAAATTCAAATTCACCAATGTTCATTTGGAAAAGTTGACCAGCGCAGCGGGCATAGCCTGCTAGTACTCGTATAAACGTTTAACAGGGAGCACTAATAGAAACACACATTATAGTACTTGGGTATATTCGCTTGAGCGTGTTCGCTTAGATAAGGTAATGGCTAAATGCTGACGACCAATGAAATCTTAATGCATTTATGTTGTTTCTTTGACACATAAAGGTACTCTAAGCAGTAGGAACAATTGGCAGACTTCTAAACAGAAAGAGTTTTGTGATTGAGTAAGTGTTTACTACATTTTGTGTTATGTGCAATGTCTTGAGCAGGATGATTATATAATTTCGTGTACTTAAAAGTAATAAAAGAAAGATTTCCTGAAACGGACTAAAAGAGAGAGGGAAACTAAAAATAAGCAGGATGAATTTTATACATCTGGTGTTATGTAACAGTGATGGATCTTGTTTAAACTTCGGCAACTTTTTCACCGCAAAACTAATGTTTGTTAACTTGTCTCACTCGCTTAATCGAACTCGTCCAGGTGAGTGTCGGTGTTCTGGTCTATCGGTTTGCCGTAGTTTGGACAAAAATTTTAGTCTGAGCATGACGCTCTGCAATATGTCGCATTTCCATTTAGAGGCACCCTAGTTAAAGTTGGTCAAAAGATTCCATCCGATGCGAAAGGGATTTTCCCAGTTCCAAAATTAGAGCAAATATTTTTATTCTTACAATTATGATACCGTGGTATGTACTATGTAAAGTAAAACTAGAAAAATATAGCAATATATTATTAATATATTTATAGATATAAATGTGGATGTGGTTTGAGTTTCCCAAAACACGCTGACACATCCTGAGCGCAGTAAGAGGGTGCAGCTAATTCCCATGAGAACTGACAGAGTGTGCAAATTCTAAAAGACAATAAACCTGATGAGTTAGTAATTTTGAGCCTCCAGCCTGGGAGCGAAGGTTCGATGTAACTTCAGAGTTGTTACGCGAACTGATTTTGAAAGACGTATCCGATCAGGCTCCTAGAGCGCGCCGGAGTATATTGAAGGCCGGTAGATTGCCGTAAGAAAGCCCCTCTCATCCTCCTAAACCCTGTACATAGTTAATGTATTCTGTAAATAGAATTCATGCTTTACTCCAGACATTAAAATCTTATTATTTCTACACCAGCGAGTGTTCAATCAGAAGCATTTATTACCAAAGGTCAACCACAGCCAATTCCACCAATTCCATATAAATTTTACCAGTTTCATATTTTTCTCCACCATATCCATCTGCACAACTACAAGAAAATCTTTCTAGTGTGGCAGGACTAACAATGCAGGATCCACCATTCTTACAAGGGTTTGACATGCAAGGATCTAAAATGAGATAGTAAAGTTTAAAACATAAAATAATAATAGGTTCAATATGCGATTACATCTCTTCATCGTAGCGCTTTATTCTAGGCTAGACTATATTTTTATCCCCTTCAATTCTTTAATAAAATATTCAACAACATTATTTTATATTTTATATCTCAATTCACCTGTATTATCACTTTTTTATACACACTTATCTCTATTTTTTATTTCATTTTATATCAATAATTCATTTACATTTACCATTATCTATCTTTTAAGTAATGTAATTTACTTACATTGTAATGTTGTTCTTCATTTCACCAGGCTGTGTCCAGACTTTTTTCCCAGGGTCTTGTTTTTGTGAAATTTTGAACAATTGTTTACATTTGAGAAAAGTGTATAGTTATAATTTTGTGAATTTGAAATGATCGTTCTTGTTTATAAATTTTTAAAAAAATACATGTATGTAAAATACATGTATTTTTTTATATATGTAAAAGAGACAGATTAGATATTAATTTTTAAATGATTAAATTTGTGAAAGGTTCAGTTTAGAGATAGAAAATTTTTGCGAAAGGCCTGTTTTTGAGACAACGAACTTTGTGAAGGGTCCTGTTTTAAGGAGAAAAATTTGTGAAGGGTCCTGTTTTGAAATGAAAAATTTTGTGAAGGGTACTTTAAAGAACCCAATTTCTTCCTAATCAAACCCCTGTCTACTAATAAACGTCAGCATCTGCTATTTTACTTTTAAGCTCACTATTCTTTAAGCGCAATCACACTTGGTATCTGTATGGATATTTAGGTTCAACACGGAGTTCCATGTGTAACTGTTGCTCGTGACGCTGTTTCCATCACAAATGGAAAATGCTTCAGTATTGTGCATTACCACCCGCGTAATAGCGGAAGCAGTTGAATTCGAGATAGTTGACATGCAAGCTCATCTTTCACTTGTTTCCTCGTTCTGTTTGGACTTTTATCGGGTTACGGGAATTTTTCTGTGAAGCATTTAGCAACCTTCCTTCCTTTCCTCTTGCATAAACAAAAGTTCCACACGGTGTTTAAAGATCCGTCTGCTTTTTTTTTTTTTAGTAAGATTGGGCGTTGAGATATATTATGCATATTGTTCTGCAAGATTGTCTGCAACCGAATCTATGTTTTTTTTTTTTTTTTTTTTTGGTGAGCTGTTTTAATAATTTATTCAGAAAATCAAATTTTGGAAAATCGCGAAAAACCTCTGTCTGCTCTGTCTATTTCATTGTAAAACAAGATTTTACAATGCCAGAAATATATGATAAAGCGAGTTTTTTTTTTTTTTTTTTTTTTTTTTTTGCATATTGTAGGGGTTGTTCGATGCAGGTTCACCAATAGAATAGATTAATACAGAAAACTCGATTTTTTAAAATTTGGATAAGGCGAGTTTTGAAACTCATCTCCTCATATTTACTCATAATGGAACGATTATATGGAACGACTGATTAATCGAATAAAATGACTGATTAATCATATATATGTTAATGCGGGGTTTGTAGAACACCGACGGTAATGGAATTTTAGTATATTGTTACTGTCAGCTACAGCATGTTTTTTCTTGAAGATATTTATACCATGTATGGTTATTTTACAGGGCCGCAGAAAAGAATACGAATATATAAAACGAAAATATGCTAAATACGGAGTTTGTAGAAGGCTGAAGATATTTTGATAAAGTAAAAGAGCGTATATTAAGTTATACTTATCATATATTTTGTACTATAAAGTTCTACTTTATGCTATGCAAGAAGCTTATTTGTGTAAGTAGTGGTACGGTATCCTTTGTATTGAGGAAAAATTGCTACAAAGCTGCTTTTTGATCGATCAACTCCTAACTTCCTGTTGCTACAAAACATGCAGAAGGGTTAGTTAAGAAAAAAAAATAATGTACAAAAATATATGGTTACTTGTCATGTTAATAAAGTTGGCGTTTCGATAAAACATGACCTTTCTGAACTCAATAAGCAGGTGATACAAGGGGTATTCGAATCTATAGAAAAAGTCTTGTATGAGGAAAAAGAGAAAACATTTGTAGGAGAAGGGGAGAGGTATCAGCCTATTGCTAGCTGCACGTACTAAAGAAACATATTACATAAACAATTAAATTTAAAAAATAAAAAAATAACCGAACTAATTAATTATTTCTCATCAAAGTGAAACTATTTTTTTTTTCAATTATTACTATTAGCTCACACTCTCGCTATATATATATCTTGTTCAAATTTTCAATCGTTAATAAAATACTTATTATTCATCCAATCAAGCTCAAATAAATTTTATAAAACTTGTAGTGGATGACACTTGATGTTAATCCAGTTTTTTTTAAATATTAATTCATTCATTAAATTAAATTAATTAATTTTCAATAATCGAGAGGGCTTTCTTCTTGATCAAGGTATTTTAAGACCGAGAGAGCCCCCTTCTTGATCAAGAGGAACACCAAGAGGAATGAAGAATGGGAGAAAAAAATTCTCTTATTGACCTAAGTAGGAATCGACTTAAAATATTTTTTTTTATATTACTTGTTTATATTACTTACCTATTTTTTTATTTACTTGTATTGATGACTTTTAAGTTGTGTTTAATTGTTAGTTCCTATCTATAAACACTGTTTTGGTCTATAGATGTCTATGATGGTTAGAGCTGCAGTGAAGCTAGAGATCCTACATACACAACTTCCAGGCTGTATAATATTTTAACGGAGCTTCTGACTGTAAAATAGTCAATGAAACATCGTCTTCATTTTAAAAGACCTATCCAATGATATGCCACTCAATAGGGTGCGTAATTTTTTTTTTCGTATCTACCGCCATTTTGTATTTTACAGCGGCCATTTTGAATTTATAAAAACAAAGCCTAACCTATAACCATCGGACCGTTAAGACGAATCAATAGAGACCTCATTCATTAAAATACATCCAGTCGTTGGAATGTTTCGAGGGTATAAAGAAATCCACATACACAGGTACTCGTGAAACACATAACACTTCTTTTCAGTCGGGTAAAAATAGAATATTTGAACCCGTAAAAAGTAATGATGCTATGCTGCCGTTACAAGTCGAATTATGGCATTATCGATTGACCTATCTAAAAGATGGCATGGTATTGTAAACTGGTGCGAAGCACTGGGCACTGTTTTGCCATATGAGGAAGTTGTTTTTTCTGAAAGAGACAGTTATCCCACATATAAATATTATGTCTATTGTTATCTGTGAGTTATCCAGTTGCACGCAAAAAAATGAAGCAATGAAGTTTACCCTATGACTGCTTAGGCAGAACCTCTTCTAACTGATTTAGAGACCCTAGATTGAATGTTTTATACTAAAGAGATGCAACGCAATTGGCTGGATAAATTTTAAGGTGCAGAAATTACCTTTAGGATTCAAGGAAAGCGAGAAGAGACACTAGCGTCTCGGTGTAGCTCCGCTCCCTATGGAGATCGTAGTGACTGAATTCAACTAAGTCCAATCGAAGCAAGATTTGGCGAAGCATAAATGTTATATCGAAAACAATTTACTAGAAATTTTGAACACAGATAGAATCTGAATAGTGATGATGCTTATTACATATTCCGATTTCAGAAATTTCAACTTGTGGATTCCAAAGATTTCGCCTCCCCCCCCCCCCTCACGGAAAAGTAACATTTTCATACTTAAATTTGAAAAATTCTAAAAAAATATTTATACCTTTGTTTCAGAATTAAAACAGTCATAGACATTAGAAATTTTGAATGAACATATAACCTTAATAGTGATGCTCAAATACTCCAATTGCAATTTTAATGAGTGGGGTCCAAAGAATGTTTTCCCCCTCCCCTCCCCTGACAAAAAAGTAACACTTTTGTTTATGACCCTTCAAATTTTCTTAGCATGTATACTATTAAGGATTTAACTGCACACAAAATTTAAAATACCTTTGACTATTCGAAGTCACATCACCAAAAAGTTTTTTTTTTTTATCAAGGAGGGGGGGGGGGGTGTCTTTAGATTATCTTCTCTTAAAGTTTTCAATAAATTAAGACTTAAACAGGATTACTATTCAAAATGTACCTGCCTGCAAAATTCAGGTATCAATGTCAATCTAAAGAATAAAATTGCATTTTTGGGATGGAGAGGGGGGGGGGGGGTGTGTTGATATCCAAGAGCCTAAAATGCAGGCATGAAAGTGGGAAATAGGAAAAAAAGGAGGAAAATCTTTTCGGTCAATATGATGGCGCCAAACTTTTAAAATTTAGACACATTTTAACAGTTATTTATGGGATAAAATGAAATATAATTGTACGTATGATTGTTATTTTCTTTTCATAGCTTAGAAAGCATTAAAAACAAATTTAAACTTTTAAATCAAAAGTGTTGTATAAATAGAAGAAAATATTCTATTCCAAAAAGAAAATTATGAAACTTCCTTTTTCTTTTAAAGTCTAAAAACTTTCACTCTGGAGAGATACTTTAATCAAATTTATTTACATGACTTTCATATGATTATAATACAAAAGCTTCCCTTTGATTTGATAGATCTTTTGCACAGCAATTCAGAAAAAGAAAACTCCAAGGATTTTAGTTAGACAAAATGTCTGATTATTAAATTTTCCAGATTCCGCCCCCCTCCCCCACCTTATATGCTTCCAATATTTTCTTTGCATTTTTGCATCAATCCAGAAAATGGCCAAAATTATTTTTTAAAAGGTGGAATTCCACCTTTAGGAGGAACACTTTCATGCCTGAAAATGGTATCATTTTTGAGACGTGTTTACTGTACCCTAATAGAAGAAATATGCGATTTTATTGAATTTTTATTTGTAGGTACCACGGTTCACATAATATTTTGAGAAAATTTTAGGAAAGAATTTTTCTAGTGTTTAATAATGCACAAGAAATTAAAATCCTATATTCCAACCTACAAAAATCATGCCACATACAATTGCTTTTGCTGTTTATCTAAAAACATGCTAATTTAGCCTGTTTTAAAAACATTACCCAATTACGGAAGATTAAATTATAACATTTTAATTATTTTTAACACAATCAACTGATTGATAAATAAATAATAAGAGTAGAATTGTAGTAGAACCAATTGAGTGAAAATTTGTGAGCATGAAATTATCGCTGCATTATCCGCCATCTTTGCTTAAAAAAAAAAAAAAAAAAAAAAAAAAAAAAAACACTTTCCAACGACAGCGCGAGCGAGCGCTTGTGCTTCGTCTGAAATACACCAACCTCAAAAATAACTAGCGCCAATTCCTCAGCCAAGAGGTAGGAGAAAAATCACCATAGGGAGCGGAGCTACACCGAGACGCTAGTAGGAGAGACAAGCGTACGAAACAGTCACACGCCGCAGACATCTAAAACTATGCTCTCAAATCCAAAAGGAGTTACTTTCTGATACATTTGACATTTCTGAATTCCTTTTGTTCGAAAACACATGAAATAAGGGGCTGTAGCCATCAATTTCCCCCCTCAATTGGCAAGATCTAGGAGTAATTTCAGCAAACCAAAAGCATCTGAATTAACATGGTGTAAATGTTTTTTAAAGTGCTGTTTAGTGTCTCCCACAGGCCATGCTAGGACTGAGAAGGTTATTCTCTAGTAAATTTTTTCTTTGTAAAATAGAAAAAAATGTGTAAGTTGCAAAAATTTCCGTACGCATTCAGTGATGCTCATTTTATAATGCATTTAAATAATTTATTTTTCTGTCTAGGCGATGTGCATACTTTCAGAAATTTTTGAACGGACGATATGCTCCACCCCGTAGTTTGTATGGTTACAGCCCCCGGATATGTATCAGTTGGAAAGACACATGCTATATGGTTTGAATTTCAATTACAGCACGTATTATTTCAATAATATATAGAGTGATGCAAAACGAATGGAATAAAATACATTAGTAATTCCATTCAATTTTCATCACTCTGCAGATCATAGGTACTAATGCAGTTGAATGTTTTATGTAACTTGGATATAAAAAGAATGATACGTTAATGATTTTTTTCAAGTAAAAATGTATTGTACTCTTATGTATTTCTTAGACATTTGAGCATTTATAGAGGAGTGACCGGATTTTTTATTTAAGCTTGAAATGAAAATAAAAGTAGTTCTTAAAACACACATACACACATTTTTATAAGCATTTAACTTGATCTTAAAAATTAAGTTTAATTTCATGGCTGCAATTTATGCAGTTCCAAAAAAATTCTGTTAGAATCCGTTAATTTAGCGTGAATCTGGGTTATTGAAAATTAACCGTTTTGATTTACACGTGATAGAAGCGCGAACTACAGAAATTAGTTTAAACATTTATAATTTATGTTCTTTTCTTTTTTAAGATATGGCAACAGGAAGAAATAAAAAGCATAATTTAAACTATCTATTTAAAAAAAAATATATATATTTTTCTCAATGTATAGCCATAATTTAATGAGTAATCCCTTATTAATTGATTAAAGCCTATTTTTAAAAAACATTTTTATTTGCGTTTAAGACACTTTGTTGTTGCAGTTTCATAGTCAATTTCCTATTTTGGCTAGTGTGGTTTTGTGCATATTAATTCATTCTATTGTTTTATAACTCCTATACAATTGTAACCACAAATCGTATTTAGTGATATATCACCTTCCGTGGGGGTGGGCTAATGGATAAATCCCTTTAAGATAATTTATTAATTTATAATTAAGTTCTAAAAATATTAAAATGTTGTATTATCATCGGAAACACACATGTGTACACACACACACACACATATATATATATATATATATATATATATATATCATCAACCGTTTTCTATCCACTGCTGGATGTAAGTCTCCTCAGAATTTTCCACTTTTCCGATATCGTCACTCCATCTTACTTGATGTCTTCATCTCTGGGATACTACTGTAGAATGTTTGTACTCCATCTGTTGTCTTGTCTTCTTGCAAAGTGCCCATCCCATTTCCATTTCAGCCGTTTAAATCTCTCGATGATGTAAAAAACTTTCGTCTGACTTCTTAGCGAAGTCTCTTTCTGGCTCTTCTAGTTATGCCTAGCATACATCTTTCCATACTTCGCTGTGTTGTTTGTAATCTTTGTAACATCTGTTTTGTCAGCGTCCATGTTTCCGCTCCACAAGTTAGTGCAGGCAAAACACTTTGGTTAAACAACTTTCTTTTCGAACTAAGAGGCGTGTTACTCTTCAAAATAATATTGCTCTTTCCAAAAGCACTCCCTCCGTACCATATTTTTCTATTGATTTCATTCATGATACTGTTGTCTGATTATATTTTCTATTCAAGGGACACATAACTATGCACTTCCTTAATATCAGTATTGTTCTAGACGATTTTCTTTTTTATTGAAAATGAATTTAACATCACTTTAGTCTTTTCCAAATTTAACTTTAATCCCACGTTAATACTAGCTTCTGCCAAATCTTTTAGCATATTTTCCAATTCTCCAGTGCTATTACTTAAAATTAAAATGTCTTCAGCAAACTGGAGATGACTTAAATGTCCCCCTATTATTCTAATCCCTTTGTTTTCCCAATCCAGCTTCTTGAAAACATTTTCTAAGATAGCTGTAAAAAGCTCGGGTGAAATTGTCTCTCCTTGACTTACACCACTTCCAAACTTGATCTTCGCTTTTTCGTAGTCCAAACGGATAGTTGCTGTTGCTTTCTTGTAAATCTTCTTTATGATATTGATGCAAGGTTTGTCTCTACCGATGTCCTCCAGAGATTCTACTACTGCTGATGCGTAAATCAAATCAAATGCTTCGTCATAATCAATAAAGACAAGTCAGAGATAGATAGATGTCTGTCTATTTATATATGTATATCTATCCACAGGGTCTCCATAATTAAACAACCTTACTTTAAAGTCGTCTACAGACAAAACTTTTGCTCATAAAGTTGTGAAATTTGGTGAAAGACATAATAAAAAGATGGGAATTTGTTTAAACAAAAAAAGCAAAAAAAAAAAAAAGGGCTCAAAATTCGCCACTAGAGGGCGATTTTTAATAAATTACACATTTAGCATTACGATAGTTTAGAAATTTTATTTACAGGATGTCCATAATTAAACGACGCTATTTTAAAGATGTCTACAGACAAAACTATTGTTCAGAATGTTGTGAAATTTTGTGCAAGACTTGATAAAGGTATGGGAATTTGTTTGAGCGAAAAGAGGAGGCCATTTTTTAACGAATTTCACATTTAGTATACATTTACGATAGATTAACAAATTTTGTTATAACCAAACATGTTCCGCATGACGATTATCATTTTCAGATATCATCTGGAATCGTAAGATAGCATGTTCCACAGTCGACCGCAGTGTGTTCTGGGAAATGATAGGAACATGTCGTGAAATGCTGTTTTTAGAATCGGGTTAAATAAATAAATAAAATTTATAAACTATCGTAATGCTAAATGTGTAATTTATTTAAAATCGCCCTCTGGTGGCAAAATTTTGAACTTTTTTTGCTTAAACAAATTCCCTTTATTATGTCTTTCACCAAATTTCACAGCTATATGAACAATAGTTTTGTCTGTAGACAACTTTAAATTAGTGTCGTTTAATTATGGACAGTGGACACCCTGTATCTATCTGTCTATCGTCTTTCTTTCTTTAATAATTTAAACCAATCGGCAATTGGATGAAAAATCGACTAAAAAATTTCATCTTTACCTAGAAAAAGCAACTTAAGTTAAGTAAAAGAGAGTTAAAAGCTATAAACGAAACAACAATCACATTAAAAGAATAACAGAAAGAATGTATACATATTAAGAAAGTTCAGATCTATTCTAAATACATTAGTTCGTTTTCTAATACTATTATAAAATACAGTTCAAACTAAACTTTTCGGACTTCATGTTCACTTTGATAATGAAATGAAAAATATACAAATTGAAACTTCTGATTTATTTTACTAAAAAGGTGCTAAAATACATAAAAAGTTTTTTTATAACATAAAAACCGTCAAATGATGTCAAAATCCAAGCGCTTTCAACAGTTATTAAACGGCCACCATTAGGGGAAATTCAGCGCTTGGGTTTTAACATCATTTGACGGTTTTATGTTTTAAAAAATCTTTTCATGTATTTTAGCACCTTTTTTAGTAAAACAAATCAGAAGTTTCAATTTGTGTATTTTTCAAGTTCGTTTTCTACATTTTTCAATAACTGGATATTTTACGACTGGTCATGAGCAAACCATTCTAAAATCAGCAATATCCGGTTAAAAACAGGACGGTTGCATATTCATTCTGCAGATATGATGCACTATGGTACTTTAGACGAATTAAATTTTAATTTTAATATAATAAATAATTTGACACTGGATGTCCCAGAATAAGAAACATGTAATTAACAAATTTTATTTGCATAAAACCTTAGTTTGTTAAATATCGAGGCAATTGTGATTATTATTTCAATTTTGGACCGCAGTATGTTTTCGACATATAGTTTTAACAAAAATTCGGTTTTTTTTAAAAACAAAATTCTCTAATTTTACAAAACTTTCAATTTTTCGTTCTTAACAGTTTGTTTCTTTTTTTAAGAAAATAAAATTTAGTTAAAATTAATTTCAAATGGTAATAAAATTCGTAATAATGTCAGTTTGTTATTAAAGTATAACCAAACTTACAAACTGTTGGGAGATTAATAAAATTTTCAACAAAAGCTTTTTTTCTGATTGGCTTAGACGTAAGTTCATTCTTCAGAATCAAAGTGCCTTTTTATCTTATCCCTGTTGACTCAAGCTTGTACTTTCACACGTGTTGCTCTGTCAGAAAGGGACTTCCCCGTTCTCTTTGTTTACAAGAATAAATATGAGAAATTTGTCGAAAGAAGTGTGACAAATTGCAAGAGAAAACACAGAATCCTGCCTAATTAATAGATCTCATATGCTCTAGAGCAGGGGTTCTCAAACTATGGTACGTGAAACTCTGTTTACTGCTACGCGAAAGACCGATACTGGTACGTGGAATGAAATAAAAAAATACACGAAAAATGAAAGAAATGAGCTTATTTAGCTTTCCTGTGATGGATTACTGGAATCCACATTCAAAAAGATGAATGTAACAGATTTTCAGTTGGCAAGAAAAAAATAATACCCTCTGATATCTGTAAAAGATCTAAAATTCCTCCTTGTTTTTAGCACAACATATATTTGTGAATGTGCTTTCTCTTCACTTCTTTATATGTAAAACAAATACAGGAATAAACCAAACATCGAATCTGACTTACGTCTAAAACGCCATCTTTGATAGATGGAACCAGACATGAGAAATCAGTGTTTGATAAAGCATCTCATTAGCAATACAAGATAATTAATAGAGCCCCCTACTGTATATGTATCAATTTAAGCCAATATGTCATTAAGTATTGTAGCTTTTTTTAACACTGTTTTTTGATAATATACATATTATTGAAAGGCAATAATGATACCTACTACCTTTTATTTCAATGTTTTTATGGAGCAGTCAATCTATGTACCATTTTAATAGTAATCATGCAATTAAATACAGTAAAATCTGCACAGACGGAAGCACATAAGACTGGAATAATATTTCATTTTAGACTTGTTCCGTTTACACAGGTTTTTCTGCATCTTTCAGTTTGTCACCTGGTGGTACGTCAAGTATGTACTTTTATTTAGTGGTACATCTGTCTAAAAGTTTGGGGACCCCTATCCTAGAGTGATTAAATCAGGTCTCTACAAATGGAAAAAAATCTGGACGTTGGCATACATTTTTACTCGCCAGTAATAATAGTTACCCCGCTCCTGCCCCCGCCCCCCTTCTCTCCCCTACCGCTGCGAGGGTTTTTTTTTTTTTTTTTTTTTTTTTTTTTTTGCAATTTAATCTTTAATTTTAAAAAAGCATAAAGCATTTTTATGAATTGATTGAAAAATAATAATCATGATCAAAGTTATAGTATATTTTGAATATTGCCTTTACTATACAATTCAGTTTAATAAATTAGAAAGATAATATAAATTAAACTTCTCAACAAAACTTATCAAAATTATATAACTCATAAAGAAAAAATTACATTACAAAGTTTGAATATAATGTATGCAATATCATGAAAAATAATTGTTCTTTATAAACATCAAGATTTTTTTTTTTCAAGAAAATTATTTAAAAAAGAGTTAGACAAAATGCTGTCCTGTATTCTTAAAGCCTCAGCTTAATGGGACTTTACATTTTGATAAGACTTTTACAAATATTTTTTCTTGCAAGGTTCTTCAAATTCTTCCTTTTTTTTTACTTTTTTAGTTTCTGTTATATGTTCTTGTTTATGTTTGGATTATTTTTTTCTTTTTAAATCCAAATTATTATAGATTTTTATGGTTTATAACCGTTAAGTAAAGAACCCTTCAAGTGAATTATGGTTAGATCATTAAATTTTTCTTCTTCCGGTAGTTAGTTATAGCAACAAGTTCTAGTCGCAAGATATTTTTGTCACCAATGGCGATCTGGCGACTGCATTTGCCGAGTCCTGATTAAGATTAATAAAAAAAGTTTAAATTTTTAGATAACTCTTATACTTAATATTCTGTTATTTAATCCATTATCTACATACTTAATACATACTTTCGTATGGTCGCATAAATATACAGGTATTACAACTTACATCCATCTTATGTAAGTACTTACATCCTTCTTATAGCATACATATGTAGTAAAAAAATAAAAAACTTTTAATACATGCAATAGATAGTACCACCTAACTATAGTTTTCAATGGTTTATGATCATTAAGTAAAGGGCCGTTCAAGAGAATTATCGTTAGATCATTCAATTTTGATCTATGCTCAATGTTATATATTTAATCCATTACATGCATGCTTTCTTTTTCTATTCATGTAGTTACATATACATATGTCTTGCATACTTACATTCATTTTATGTACCTTAAAGCATACGTAAATAGTCACAAAAAACTTTTAATATACGCAATAGATGCAACGATTCTTTTTTTTATTCAACAAAGAAAAGTAATGAAGACTAACAGGGATTTTTTTAATAATCCTGATTCGATTAAACTTTATAAATCTATTAGGTTGATGTAAAAGTTGGTAGCATTACATTTTTATTTGAGGTAAATAGTGTACAGAAATGAATACTGTAAAAGCACTTATTTTCGCGATTTTCGCGAGCCCGTCGTAATCGCGAAAATTTAAGCCTCGCGAAATATATATATTTTTTTCGCCTGAAATAATAATAAAAAATCAGAAAATTTTCACTTATCCAAAATTTAATTATTACATTTACTTAAATAAGGAATAAGTACAGCAATTTCTTGAATACTTACAACTATTTCTTGAATACTATACAACTACTTCTTGAATAAAAACAATAACACAACTAATATAATGCAGCTCATTCATTCACTTACAATATTTATACCAGCTTCTTTGAAGTCATTCATTTTTAGAGAGATGGGGAGAGGGGGGGGGGGGGGGGGGCGAAGAACTTTTCGGACAAAAGAAAGTTTTTTAAATTGCCTTATGTAAAAGGGGTTCTATTTAGGTAGTTTTGGAATTTTTCAACTTTCGGTTCAGTTCATATAAATTCGCGAAATTTTCAACTCGCGAAATCACCGATATCTTCATTTTCGCGAAAATTACGGCACGCGAAAATAAGTGCTTTTACAGTAATTAATAAATTCTCTCCCACATTACAACAAAGGTACAACAGTAAGCTTTTCCCACGATCGTAGTGCTTTTATCATACATAACAGGATTCTTTTTCCTCAGTGATTGAAAGCCATAGATAACTCAATCACTTAAAAAAATTAAAACTAAAGATGTTAACACCGTTTGTTATTTCAGCGCACCAATATTTTTCAAAAATGTTTTTACTTCCGTGAAAAATGGATATTTAGGGATGGGCTCGGAACACATTTTTACTTTCTTCTATCTTTACAAGAAGAAAGTATTGGATTCGTGAAAATTTTCGACTTCTGGTTTTCGATGGATTTATACGTTTTAGAATGCCCTGAACACGATTTGATGGTTTTTAGAAAGTGTCTGTCACTCTGTTACTCTGTGAGTCTGTATGTGAGGGAAAATTTTGTGGGCGCTCTATCTCAAGAACTAATGCACGGAATTTCACAAAACATTATATTCAGTTAGACCTTGATATAAACTGGACCTGATTATTTTTTGGTGAAAATAGCCCAACAGGTGGCGCTGCTATGCGGCATTTTTCACGATTTCTGCAATAGCTATATCTCACGAACTAATGCACGGATTTTCATCAAACTTCAGATTTAGTTAGCCCTTGACATGAATTGACGTTTTATACATTTTCGTGTAAATCGCTCAACAGGTGGCGCTGCTATGCTGCATTTTTTTTAGATTTCCGCAATAGCTTTATCTCAAGAACTAATGCTTGAATTTTCAACAAACTTAAGCTTCAGGTATACCTTGATATCAATTAGTGCTGTTTATGTTTTTGTGGAAATCGCTCAACAGGGGCGCTGCTATGCTACATTTTTCAGAATTTCCTCTATAGCTCTATCTCAAGAACTAATGAACGAATTTTCATCAAACTTCAAATTCAGACATACTTTGATATGAATTGGTGCTTAATTGATATTATTTTTTGTACTATCTAAATGATTTAATTGACCTGATTTATATAGAAGAAAGTTTTGTAATGGCCACAACATACTAGTTCGATTTCACATGAAGGCTCCATATCATACTCAAACCTGAAAATGGGACGCTTCACTGAAATTCCCCGATTACTCAATGCGTAATACAATTATCGAAGTACGGTTTTCACCATCAGAAAGTAGATGTCAGATGCCGACGAGCTATGTTTTTAAAAAAATTGTCTCCTTAAATTTTTAGTATTTAAAAATTTCCTATAAACTTTTAAATTTCCACTTTATGAAATTTTATCATCTTTTTAAAACTACTTAAAATTTAACTCGATAACAAATTACAACTATTAATAGATATCGTAATTTCATTGCATTCATGTAGTTGAACTTAAGAAATATGTAAAATTTGACATTCGGAAAATAATGGGCTTTACAGAAATTCTTTAGATGATTTGCAGCACATGCGATCCCATGAAAAGTGAAAAACACAAACAGGGATGCAGTGGAGGGTATACGGGGGTACACGCCGTATACCTTCTGGATTTTTTTAAGGAACACCGTATACCCTCTGTTTCTGAAGAAAGCTATAGTATATACACTCTAGGGTATACGCTCTGCCTTGAGCGTATACCCTCTGCTTAGAGCGTATACCCTCTGTTTTTTTTACGACTACACCACTGAACACAAACGAAGGTTTGGTTCATTTAGGGAAGTTATTTTTTGCTGTAACAAATGAGAGATTTTTTTCTTTTTTTAGCTGTAAAAGATCTTGAACTTTTTGGTATTTTTCTTCTTTTTAGTGGATATTTCTATCATTACTCCGATTGCCACATTATGCTTATTGAAGCTAACCTTTATAATATTTTATTCAGTAAGCATTCACGTCAAAATTTTTATTATATTATTGTCACATTATGCTTATTAAAGCTAAACTTTATAATATTTTATTCAGTAAACATTCACGTCGAAATTTTTATTATATTACTGCCACATTATGCTTATTGAAGCTAACCTTTATAATATTTTATTCAGTAAGCATTCACATCAAAATTTTGTATTATATTAATATCACATTATGCTTATTGATGCTAATCTTTGTAATATTTTATCCAGTAAGCATTTACGTCGACATTTTTATTATATTTCTTTACCGTATTTACATAGTATATTTTTCAAAAAATTGATTCAATTAAACAAATGAAAAAAAAATGTTAACTACGTTCATACAGGCATTTGATGGTTTATTGGTAATTAATTGAATAAATCTATATACCCTAAAAAGTATACACTATACGCGTAACTTATGCGCGTTATAAAGTATAAAATATAACTAAAAAGTTTCTCAAATGCTACACTTAACGGGAAAATGAATTTAAAAAAATTCTCCTAAAAGAGGTTTTGAAAGAAAAAGGATAAAACTAGAGAACAGGAATTCTGCTTTTTCAGAACTTAGTGTCGCCCCCGGCATTTCCATTACTTCATTTTCTTCTGATGGCCTGGTGGCTTCCATTATCATGAAACAGTTATTATAAATGAAGTGTTAGGTGAAGATGAAAGAGCCGGCGTAAAAATTTAGAACTCTGATTTTCTAGTCAGAATGGGGGTTGGGGGGGGGGGGGGGGGAAATGGCCATATATTTTTTTTGGTGAAGATGAATTTCATCTTCACCTAACACTTCATTTATAATGACTGTTTCATAATAATGGAAGCCACCATTTAAGACTTGCAGCACACATTTTATTTTATGTAAAATGACGTCTTTCACACCTGCTTAAGAATTCCCCATTTACGATCTACTCTTAAACATCTACAGTAAAGCATGCATAGCACATCACTATCGGGAAATAATGCATAAATGCAGCAAAAAGACGCCGTCATTCAAGAAAATCGAGAAAAAAGGCTAGCTAATGATTCATAGATACTTAGAATTAAATATAGTTTATTATAGCTCCATTTTTTTTTTAAACAGAAATCATTCGTTTATATTTTTTTCAAAATAGTACGTATTTTAATTACATTTTCTTTCGGTTGTTATGGGAAAATGGCAACAAAAATATATAATTAGTAGTTTAGAATTATTTTTCCTTTACTTTCTACAGAAATGGAGTACTTCCATTGCCAGTATTAAGCAAATGGCTCTAAAAACTACAAAAAAAAAAAAAAATAATAATAATAATAATATTTCAAAAATAAACGGAGATACAGTTTTCAAACAAAATGCATTTAAAAGAATTTTTTTCCCCAATACGACGGTATAAAAATCGAAAGTAGGCGATGCTTAGAAGTTAAAAAAAATTGCTATAGAGTATGTAATCGTACTGCTTTGTTTTACGGCTGGCCTCTGTAAGGTAACGTTATTTTTTGGAAAACACAAAATAAGCTGGGAGAAAGAAATAGCATACCGTACCGGAAGCTAAAAATAACAAATTTTGACTAAAAGCTCTGAACAGTATGCCAGGATTAAATAAAAAGAGTTGGAACTTTTTTCCTTCTTTTTCTTTTAATGCTGAATTTAAGTTATTTCTAGTTGTGATAATAATGCTAAGCATGCAAATGTTATTTCTTTTTCAAAGGGTCGGTGAATTTTAAAAATTGTATTTCATTATTAATATTATTCCAACAAGAATTTTTTCAAAATAGCATTCTTTATCACGAATTCAATAAATATCCGATTTAAAAAAAAATCAGTTTATTAAAAATTTAAGAATTTTTAATGCTATTAAGTGGTTTTAATTAATCTTTTTCTTTTTAAGGCTCCATGCATTCTAATTTTCAAAGTATTTTCTTCATTTTTTTCATCTTATTTATTTAAAAGATTTTATTATCAAATTTGTCCATCCAAGCTTTAATCAGATGGACAGTTAAAAAGTGAAGATAACTATTCATCAAAACGGGTGCATAGATTGGTCGTCATATCTATCTAGATTGTACCTCAAACATATTAAGAATTTTGAATAGAAATTTAAATGCATGGAGAAGTATAAAGATGTATATAGACTGCGAACATTTTGCGTTAAGAAGAATATATATGAAATACACACATTATATTATACACATTAATTATCTTTAAGAACTATGACAACACATTTTCTGCCAAATATGTGGCAAAATATTGATATTAAAAAAAAAAAAATCACACAGAAATCAAATTTCGTATTCATGCTCATTTCAAATTTTACCATCCCCTTCAATACTCTGAAATTAATTTATGCATAATTCTTCTGCCCAGTTAATCAACACCCCCACAGTACTCTATGTCAACACCCACAATCTCAATGGCAAGGGTAAACAACTAAGATTAAAGGTTGACGAGAAACCGTAACTTTTTCTTGTCGACTTTGACATTATTTTCTCGGAGAAGACAAGGACAAAAGAAAACATAAAACGTTTGAATGTGATAAGGGCAAGTATTTCATTTTTGGGTAATAGATAATACGAATATCAATTGTCTCTCTCTAAAATAAAATTCATTTTAAAAAAATTAAAAAGATAAAAGACTATTTCAGTATTGCACTTATAATTATTGTAAAAACTCAGATGCATTTGTGCATTTACTCGGAAATCATTTTAAATTGAAAATGCATGTAAAAGAAAACTCAGCAGTTACATTTATTATACACGTACTATAACAAAGCAGAGAACGTGAATTAGGAGATTATCGGAACATTCAATCGAAAACGTACAACAAAAAGAAATTAGTCGGATGTGCCAATCCCAAAACTTTCTTCTATTTCGCATATTTAATTAATTCAAATTTCGCTATCATAGTGCCAAATTAAATGATAATCTTTGTCCACCATGAGGATTGTAAAGGTCTATAGGTTCGTTGAATCGGACGCATTTAACAAGGAGATATTAGTATCGCATTGTTTCAAATAAATCATTGAATTTCGGAACCCACCCTCTTAGATATCCGCAACCAAAATTTCAACCCAAAGAATATAAAATCAGCAACTGTTTTTCAATATATACCCAAGTCTAATAAGGATCTATTTACGTGATAATGCAACAGAATATTAAGTTTGATTAAATTGCATGCATTAGTTTTCGAGATATAGCTTTTGCAAAAATCGTAAAAAATTCTGCATAGCAGCTCCACCTGTTGTGCAATTTACACCAAAACCTAATCAGTAACAGCTTACGTCAACGGCTGAGTCTGAAGTTTGATGAAAATCCGTGCATTTAGTTCTTGAGATAGAGCTATTGCGTAAATCGTACAAAAAGTATCACAGCAGCGCCACCTGATGGGCAATATACACCAAAACCTAATAAGCAACAACTTAAGTGAACTTGTAACTGAATCTGAAGTTTAATGAAAATCCGTGCGTTAGTTCTTGGAATAGAGCTATTGCGAAAATCGAGAGAAATTCAGTATAGCAGCGCCACATGTTGAGCGATATACACCAAAAACCAATCAGCACCAATTTATATCAAGGTCTAACTGAACCTAAAATTTTGTGAAACTCCGTGCATTAGTTTGAGATAGAGCGCCCACAAAATTTTTGTCACATACAGACAGAGAGATTCATAGACAGACATTTTCTAAAAACCATCAAATCGTGTTTAGGACCTTCTAAAACCTACAAATCCATCGAAAATCGGAAGTCGAAATTTTTCGCGAATCTAATACTTTCTTCTTGTAAAGATAGAAGAGAGTAAAAAACTAACGAGCTTTTAAGTTATTTTAATTTTCACCTTTTCTGCAACAATCTTTATATAGCTTATTTTGCAACTCATTTTTTACACGCCAACTTAATTTACAAGCAATATAAAATTTTACATAATTCAATTTTTTACTGAATGAATTTACTGAAACAGCTGCAATTTGAAATGATTATTTTCTATTGATGAAAATAGGGATTTTGTAATATTATATTTCGCAAAATTTCAGAAAAGCATAATTTTAATTAATTGTTGCTGTAGGCAAGTTACTAGAAAATATGATTATTGTATCAAGCCACTCTAGGCTCCACCAGTTTTCGTGGTTTTCTTCGAACCATGGATTTCCATGCGTAAATACGGGTTAGGTTCCCTTAGAAAGACCCCCACGAAGGGCACTCCCCTCCCCCCCCCCGGCCTATATCCCTCGAGTAGATAATTGGCCGTTAAAAATCAACCCAACCCAAGCAAATATTTCGTATTTGTGCTATTTTTGTTCAACTCATTTCAGCTATATCCTCTTCTAAAAGTTTCTTTAACCCGTCTGCTAAAAAGGTAGTAAAATATAAAATAATATAATTATGTAGATTATAATTAAGAATACAATTTACATTGCGTTAATATATATTTTTATACCTTTTTAGTTCACAGGCTATCAATGCCTGAGAGCTAATGTGCCCGCCCGTTCTGTATGTACGTACGTATGTATGTACGTACGTAACGCGATAACTCTTGATAGAAACATCCGATTTGCTTCAAAATTTTTTCCTAGGTTCAATGTGATAAGGCGCTTCCCTGATTAGTTTTGGGAGTTCATTGGTTAACGATAAAGGGGGAAAAACGGGGTTAGTCCACCTCCCTTAATTCAGATAAATGGGTTTTTCATGCAGAATCATTCGATTTGCTCCGAATTTGGTATACCGGTTTATTATGTTAAGGAACTTCCCTGATTAGTTTTGGGAGTTCATTGGTTAAGGATAAAGGGGGAAAAGGGGGGTTAGTCCACCCCTTAATTCAGATAAATGGGTTTTTCATGCAGAATCATTCGATTTGCTCCGAGTTTGGTATACCGGTTTATTATGTTAAGGAACTTCCCTGATTAGTTTTGGGGGTTCATTGGTTAAGAATAAAGGGGGAAAGGGGGGGGTAGTCCACCCCCTTAATTCAGATAAATGGGTTTTTCATGCAGAATGATTCGATTTGCTCCGAATTTGGTATACCAGTTTATTATGTTAAGGAACTTCCCTGATTAGTTTTGGGGGTTCATTGGTTAAGGATAAAGGGGGAAAAAGGAGGTTAGCCCGCCCCTCTTAATTTAGATAAATGGGTTTTTCATGCAGAATCATTCGATTTGCTCCGAATTTGGTATACCGGTTTATTATGTTAAGGAACTTCCCTGATTAGTTTTGGGGGTTCATTGGTTAAGGATAAAGGGGGAAAAGGAGGGTTAGTTCACCCCTTTTAATTCAGAGAAATGGGTTTTTCATGCTGGATGATTCGATTTGCTCCGAATTTGGTATACCGGTTTATTATGTTAAGGAACTTCCCTGATTAGTTTTGGGGGTTCATTGGTTAAAGATAAAGGAGGAAGGGGGGGTAGTCCACCACCCTTAATTTATATAAACGAGTTTTTCATGCAGAATGATTCGCTTTGCTCCAAATTTGGTATACCGGTTTATTATGTTAAGGAGCTTCCCTGATTCGTTTTGGCGATTCATTGATTAAGGATAAAGAAGGGCTAGTCCACCCCCTTAATTTAGATAAATTTTTTTTTTTTGCAGGATTATTCGATTTGCTCCAAATTTGGTATACCGGTTTATTATGATAAGGAGCTTCCCTGATTAGATTTGGAGGTTAACTGGTTAAGTATAAAAATGGAAACGGGGGCTAATTCCCCTTGACTTATTTTTTTGAGGGGCATTATTCTTTAAAATAAGAGTATAATATACAATTAGTGTGAATAGCCTGTGAGCTAAATGCCATCAGTTTAGCTTGGCACTTTTCTTTTTTATTACAAGTTTTGTTATCTTTTGTAGTCAACTTTCATATGCTTCGCACTTTAATTTATTCGTATAGATAATTCTTAAAAATCAAAAATCCGTTATTGAAAATGATACTTGAATCAAGGGTAATTACCGATTAAATAAAAGTTTTGAAAAATATTTCTGCAGAAGCGTTTTCTACTCGCAGCATCTTTTTTCGCATCTTATGAGAAGTACAAGAAGTAAAAGCATAAAAAAAAAACTCTTTTAAAATTCCCATTAATCACAAAAATAAACGACTTACAGCAAACTGAAGCTCTAAATGAGTACTCAAAATACTGAAATATTACATTTCAGTAAAATGTATGACTATGAAAATTATGTGATTTATGTATTTTTTTTTTTAGCTATTATTTCTGATATTTCTCAAAAACTGTATATTGTGTTAGTCTTGTGTTCTCATGCTTTTACAGGCATAGTCGGAGAGTCGCTAAAAAAAATATTTGTTAAGAAACGAAACATTTACTTTAGTTATACCCATTTACCTATATATATATATATATATATATATATAATTTACAATAACTAAACATTTTTTTAGAAAAAAAAAATTGAAGATGAAATGGGTTTTTCTTGCTGAAAAATAAAAATTTCAAAATGAAGGCTACAAATAATGTAATAATTTTATTCAAATAATACTTTTATTTTGCTCATGCATTAACAGATTAACAGAGGCATGGTCTTTTCAATGACTTATTACGATATTTAAAATTTTCTTTTTATTCATACACTGTGCCAGTCGGCTTAGTGGTCAGCGTACTAACTACAAATATGAGCAGTTCAGAAACGAAGTTTAAGGGTTGAATAGCCAAGTCGTTACCTAAATGGGATGACCATATCATTTTTTTAGATTTTATTTTATTATTATTTTTAGGTGAAAATAAGAATTTGTGCCATTTTCCCTTCACAACTTTTACTTTAACATGAAAGCGAGAATCTGATACATTTCCCTTTCATCTCTTTTCTACAGGGCTGTTATCTTTTGGTACTATAGTCAAAATGAACTGGTGCCTAATAGTACACTTTTTTATGAATTCCCCATATTGCCACACTGCAATTTATCAGTATGCATATAATCCACAAATTAACATTCAGATTATCCTCTCTGAAATCTGATTCCCGAGTCATGTTTAGTTTTGATTGTGTCTTATTGTTTGAAGATAGTAGCTCTATATTTTCAAACTATTGGAAATTAGCAGTATTAAATTTTAAAAAGAATACCATTTCACTTTCATGAGAATAATTTAAAGTAATTCACAAAATTGTGAAAGGGGGACATCATCGCAAAGAATTTTGGCGGAAAACGTTTTTATCTAGGTCTGGGTGATGCTGCCCTCAGAAAGGGGTGTTTCTAGGGTTGGTAAAAAAAGAAATGAACATAATGAACTTGCAAGTCTTGTTTGTTTGAGATGTAAATTTCCAACAGGGCGAAACATGTCTGGACCAGGATTCGAATCAGAGATCTCTTGGCTGAAGTCGCCAATGCTCTACCATCTAAGCTATCCCGGACGAATCTGGTGCATCTAGTTCACCCAGTTAACCTTATTAATTATTGCATCTGGTCTGATATCTGAATCTGCTAAACAGAATGAATCGAAGGTAATAGAACTCCAGAAACCGCTGGATACGTAATTACACTAGATTAATTTCGACACAATTATTCCAATTGGTAAATAAATCATATGATATGTAAATTTTCAACTGGGAGGAGCATTGACGACTTCACTCAAGAGATCCCTGGTTCGAATCCTGATCCAGACATTTTTCACCCAGTTGTAGATTTACATATCATATGATTTAGTTATCAATTAAAATAAGTGTGTTAAAATTAATCTTGTTTTGTTTATTTATTACAATGCTGTCTGATTTGTAAAATTTTGTTTAAGAAATAACAATAGTAAAGGTGCGATACATGAATACCTCAACTTGCCGATGCGGAAACCTCATCTGCCACATTCGTTCTTCTGCTGACATAAGTGTCTGTTGATTGCTTATTTATTCTTCTCTTCCTCTCAATGTCTCTACAACAGACCTTATTGTTTTGAAGTTTTTTCACGTTATGAAAATTTTAGGGAAAATTTGCCTGACTTCAACAATGTGTCACTGTGCAATTTTTTCAATTTCTGTTACATCACAATTAGTGTTTTATTTAGTAGTATATGTCAGTAATATTTATTTATCGACATCTCATATAACCTATTAACTAAACGCATTCCTGAGATATACTAATTTTACCAAATTTTCAACCGATAATTTAAATAGGCGGTCATCTCGTGACAGCGTGTCAGGTAAAGTGCTGAAAGTTAATATTACATGACAAACTCTAATTTTGGTATAAAATACAGTATAGAACAAAAGGTAAAAAATACAAAATTTACCCTACCATCTGTCTAACACTAAATAATATATGTTAGTCTTTAATATTAAAGGATTCCTTTTTAGGGTTCCGTACTTAAACAATAAAAACGGAACCATTATAAAATCACTCCTGTGTCTGTCTGTCTGTCACAGCCATTTTACTCGTGAACTATGAAATGTAGAAAGTTCAAATTGGGGGAAGTTATAAAGACTACTGACCCACATATTTACAGATTATTAAACATTCAAAAATATATTTAGGAAAAATGTAGGGGGCTAATTAAGTTACTTGAAAAAAAACAATTTTTCTTTGTATATCGTGTGGGGTATCGCGTGAAAACTTTTGTAACGCTGAACTCAAAAATACATTTCTTTTAATTTTAGATTTTATATTTTCAGAGATATCGTTGAAAACGTAGTGCAGAAATATGTCCCCCCCCCCTTCTATTTTCAAATTTACTGAAACTAAAATTATGAAAAAAATTAGACGTAATATATGTTAATTTAAAGCTTGCAGGAAAACTATAGCGATTACCCCTGGTCATATAGTTTTTTTAAAAAGCGCATGTTTCCGTTACATACAAATTTCGATTTGCAGGCATTCAGAAAGGTGTTGAGGAGCGCTGAACGTCAAATTGGAGGTAACTTCAATTTCCAATTAATCGAATTTTGACAAGATCAGTTCATCTAAAATGTGTGTATTTTGTGCAATATCTGCATATTGATTTAGAAACACATGCAACACCCTGCCAAAGTTAGTCTTTCGCGTGCCACTTTTGACACGCGTGTCATAGGTTCGCATCCCTGGCCTAGAACAATCAAGACTACTTCCAAAAAAAAGTATAAAGGAATGAATTTCAGTACTGAACCCTTAAACTAATGAACTTCGCGAACGCAACAATGTATTTTTTAAGGGGGATAAATTCAACTTCTTACCACAAGGAAATCGCCACACCAGATAAATTAGTTTTTCTGAAAGAGGTGACGCTGCAAAAAAACGCTGATGATCTCGAAAAAATTACTTCTTTAAATGCTACTCGAACATCCACGCACGGAATCTACATTTCCATAAAATGTACTCTTCTTCAAAGTTCAATTTCTGCCACGACTTAATAAGTTCAAAAAATTAGAATACTTTGATAAGAGAGTACAGGGGCGCGCCTACCCAATGTACAATGTGTGTGGCGTACACAGGCGTCAGACTAGTAAAGGTGCAAAAAAATTCAGGTGAAGGGAAGGTGCTTGAAAAACATCATTATTTCTTAATTTAATTATATTAAAATTAATTGTATTTTCTTGAAATTTTAATTAAGTTTTAAATATTTACTTCGATCAAATTACTTATAATTATTTGCATGAGTTCGCTGTTACCACCGATTTATTCATTTAAACAACTACAAAAAGTGAACAGAACCCTGAAAATTCAGTTGGAACAATTAAATATTGATAAAGAAAAGTTGATGCGAAATTAATGAAAAGTAAATTGTTTTTTTTTTTTGTTTGTTTGTTTTTTCTTTTTTGTACTACAGCTACAGTTTTTAGTCAAACAAAATTTAGTTCTTCTCGATAAAAGTAATAAGCTTTGCAGTTCCAACATTGTCATTTAAAAAAAAAATAATTGAGAGGCTAGAAAAACCATATACTTTTATATTAAAACATAACCGTCGTATAATTTATAATCCTTTTAAAATATGCTCTCTTATTTAGAAGATAAAATTCAGAATGAAAAGTTCGCTGTACTGATTACAAATATCACAAACAAAGTCGTTAATCTGTGTCTATAAAACAAATATTTTCGGTTACTTTAGATTGCGTTACAGAGTTATCATAGATTGAACAAATAAGTGTGATTAGTTCATATTTCAATTTAGAACATAAAAAAGATTGAAATAAATTTATCATTCTATCTATTTTAGGTTCTAGAGAAACGGATATATTAATACTATTTCTCACTAATATACTGAAAAAAAATTAAATTTAGACATAAATAAGTTAAGCGATCAAGACTACGGTACTAACTAATTAACGCGACAAAAATATACGTGTACAGGAAAAAAAATCTTTTTGCATTTTATTTTTCATGTTCAAACCATGGTTTAAACCTGATAGTTAATTACGCTGCGAGTATCAATCATGAAACTTAAGGTCTCTTCACTAAATTGCAGAAGTTATATATACCCCTCTGTGTGTGCGTGTCATATCTTTGGCAATAGAATACTTTAGCAACTCATGTACTTCAGTAAAAATAACCAAAAGGTACAAACCTTGACGTCTGTATCGAAAATTTGTTGATCGATTGGGCAGATTTGATGCCATAAAATACCTTTATGCGTATTTACCTGTGTGTATGAAGCTTTATTTGAAATGTGTAATGACTCTATATAATTGTTGGAAATTTTTCTGTAGAAAATTTCTCACACCTGGTATTCAATAACATTTCAAATTTTAACTGTTCAAAAGGCGTACAGCCAACAGAGTGAAAAAGTGTCCAAGCCGGGACTCGAACCTGGGTCATCGGTATAGCGCATCGACGTTCTACCAACTGAACCACTTGGAACGATACCCAGCCTGGCACTTCTCAGCTCATTGTATCTTTCTTTCTTTCTAACCGATGACTAGGCCCCTACCTGCCGGGTTGCCCCAGCTAAACGGGTTTGACACCTGGTATCGGGGTGGGTGAGCGCCTAATCGCCGCGTAACGCCAATAAACTTGACGATCACTTAGATCAGAGTTGGCGAACCTATGGCACGCGTGCCCGAGGTGGCACGTACGAAAATTTCTCTGGCACGCGAAAAATTTAAATTTCATAATTATTTTCTAGATAAAATAAATTTTGTTTTTGTTATAACAAACAAAATTTTGCTTAACATGTACAGACTGCACATATAGCATAATCATTTTTCATGAAATAACACATTAGAAAATTTTCTTTTACTGTGATTCTATGTAGAGTTTTCGACAAGTAACTACCTGTCCCTTCTGTAAATTTTTTAAAAGGCTTTACTTCATATATGAATTTTATAAAACAGTCACTGCAATAAAATGACAAATGGAGCCAATTTTGCTCTATATATTACTAAAATAACAATACACGAATCAGGTGTAAAGTATTTCGTATCAAACATACAGCAGCACAAACCTCGTTAGTAAATACTACCTAGTTATTGTACCTAGTTACCTTTTTAATGTAACTAAAATTATTATACGTTAGATGTTGCATTAATGATAAATTAAAAATTACTGAAATAAAAATTTCCAAAATTTCTTTCCTTCTATCTCTTCACAAGAACCTTTTCGAGACAAAATTTCATAAAAATAATGGCTAATTCCAATATACAGCACAATCGCATTTTGATTTTTGCTTTTGTTTATTTAGTGCATGAAAGTGACCGACTCTATTAACCAGTGTTCCGTATAAACGGCATATGTAGCAATATTTTCTTTGTGTAAAAGTTTGGCACGTTGCAATGTTGACAGATATTGTTTTTAAATTTTTGGCACCCGCATGTGAAAAGCTTCGCCATCCCTGACCTAGATCGTTTCCCTATCTCCAGTGCCTATCTGTTCAGTTGTGAGTTTTGTTATGTCTGTTAGCTAACGTTTATATCTTGTTGATTAGCACCTGCACATTGTTATTCAAGTTGATCTATTAATTTAGAACCTTGATCAGATGACAAGACCTGGCAAGGCATCTCCAGAGGTATAATTCACAGGTAACTTGAAGCACTTTGCACCCACGACGGATTTTACATGCACCAGGCGCCATTAGCTTACATGGCAGATTTTATCCGGCAGTAAGCTTTAGGTGACTTTCAGCTACGAGTTCTATGTTCTGCCAACTGGGTCACCGCTGCCCGATCTAAATGGAATTGCCTTGAGTTCTTAAAGCCGTTGGCAAGGCTACAACCGCAGCACAAGATGAAATATTTTTCCGTGAGCCACCGACTCTGGGGGAAACACGAGACTAAAGAAAATCCAGCATCGATGAAATTGAATAAATCTATAGATAATTCTTGGAAATTTTTCTGTAGAAAAATACCGATGACCCGGGTTCGAGTCTCGGCTTGGACACTTTTTCACTCTGTTGGTTGTACGCCTTTTAAGCAATTAAAATTTGAAATGTTATTGAATGCAAGGCGTGAGAAATTTTCTACAGAAAAATTTCCAAGAGTTATATAGATTTATTCAATTTCATCGATGCTGTATTCTCTTTAGTTTCGTGTTTGCCCCAGAGTCGGTGGCTTACGGAAAAATGTTCCATCTTGTGCTACGGTTGTAGCCTTACCAACATATGATAGGGAGAAGTGCCAGGCTTTCCTCTACGTTCTTTGGGGCATTCTTCCAAGTGGTTGAGTTGGTAGAACGTCGGTGCGCTATACCATGGTTCGTACGGATACCGTTATTTCTCCAGGAAATCTACCAGTATCTTTTTATAGAAAAAGAAATCTAGGTTAAACGCGCAAAATTTCGCCTTCTTTTAAGAAGAGATTTCCTATGAGATAATACTGATGCCGAAAAATTTTCTGATCTGCAAAATTCAAGGAGGCGTACGAACCATGTATACCGATGACCCGTTTTTGAGTCCCGGCTTGGACACTTTTTCACTCTGTTGGCTGTACGCCTTTTAATACTATATAACTTTCTAATTAAAAAAAAAAACCCTTTAATGATTATTTGCTGATGGGATATGGGGGGGGGGGGGGCACTGACATTTTCAAAAGGGATAATGTAGCTGGCTGATCTCTCGAAACCAACAGTTTTGCCAAACATTGGCGAAAAAAATCAAAGTTGGCAGGTATACACCGAACGAAAGTTCTCCCGCGCCATCTCTCGAAACCCCCGGAAAAAAAAAAAATCAAAGCTGGTGGGTATACAGCGGAAATATAATGAAATGATGAAAACCCGGCACGGAAATTTCCTGAATTTTAATGATTACAATCAAATGCACTGTTTTCATATTATCGTATAAAATATTCTGATAATAGAGCCTTGCAATTCATAAAAATATAATATTTTTACAGTTGACATTTATATATACATTAAACTAGCCGCCTTGACGACCAGTTTGGTCTCCCTTAAAATTTATATTTGGGAAAGTATGCTATGCATTCATTCTATCATGTTACTTTTATTCATAATTTAATTTACTTGCACTCCCTTAAATATAATTAATATAAACCCTTAAGCTAATGTTAGTTTTAGTTGCATTAAGGGGTCAGGTACCCTTTGAACCAATTAAGTACATGGAAAAAAGACCTCTGTAAGAATTGCAGTCACTCTTTAACTAATTAACTTTTAATTATAAAATTGAAAACACATGTCAGGAACGATTTATTTTATCAATTAAAGGTGTTAAAAAAAGGTATACACATATATAGTTTTTTTTTTCATTTATTTTTAAAGATAATACAATTTTTACGAAAGAATTATTCTTGCATGCATTACGCGCATGATTTTTTCAATTTGAATGGCTGAAACAAGCCAAGATTTTTTTAATGAGTGCAGATATAATGTGTTTTTAAAATGACCTACAATGGAAAAAATAAAACTTGCAGATCCCGAGAAAAAAATTTTTTTTTAAAGAAATTCGAAATATCGAGATTTTTTTTATACAAAAGTAGTCGTGATTTCTAAACTTCTTACTTGAGAAACATAATAATAGGTCATTTTGTGCTTATGTATGTTTAATACATCCACCAGAAATTTCGTGAAATTCAGAAATCGTGCGCGCAATGATCAAAATCGATGTTTTGAGAAAACTGGCTTTAAAGATTGAATCACCCGTTGATCATATAGCAAAAGCTTAAAGTGTTTTACACATAATTTCTCTTCTAATGCGAATTTTCGTATGGGGTTTGCTTTTAAATGTTTCTTAAGAATCATATTTAATTATAAGCTATTTAAAAAAAAATCGATTTTTGGACGGTTCAAAGGTGACTTGACCCCTTAAAATATCTCAATTTGTTGATTTTCTGTTGGCAAGTAAACCCTTTTGGTTTACAATGGAAGTCTATGGGAATTTGGCGAAATATTAGAGATATCGCCAAGTTGGCGTCACTTTTAGCGACTAATTTTGGTCGCCAAATTTGGCAATATATCACCAAGTTGGCGGCAAACTTGGCGCCATTTGGCGACAGATCACGATCACCCTTATGGTAACCCCCTTATAGGTATGGAGATGCATTATATGTATAAGAGATATATAGGTTTTTTCAGAAAGTTAGTCATCGCCACCTATGGTCCAGTGGTCAGCACACGAACCTTCCATACAGAAGGACCCTGGTTCGATCCTGGGAGCGGCGAAAGATCATGGGATGCAATGATAAGCTCGCCTCCACGTGGCTCATCCCGGGTAACGCTGAGAAGCTTATCATCGGTGGCGTCTATGTCAAAGATGTCCTCTCTGATAATATCAGAGGCATAGGGATATATTCCCTATGCCTCTGATATATGCCTCTGATATATGCCTCTCCTATATCTCCATGCAGAATATTCCCTATGGGGCATAGGGAATATTCCCACCGCATATTTTTTTTTTTTTTTTTTACAACCAAGTTTTGCCAACTCGTAATCTGATTGAACAAACATTTCGTCTTCATTGTGAAAATTCTTGGCTGGAATCGTGTTTGGCGTACATCACCACAGACCTTGCATCACAGGAAAGACTGAGAGAATTAGCGGAACTACAGTATCACAAAGATTAATAGAAATATGTCAAATTAGTCTTCTATTTGAACTTTTTTCATTCAATCGGATAATGATAAATATTAGTATTTTCATGCGTTGTCTGATCTTTTATTGTGTAAATTGCCCCCCACCCAATGAATTGAAAAAAAGATAATTTGTGTGATCAAAAGCGGCAGGTGGGTAGAGATCTTCAGCGTTTCGATAACTTCTGCTTAAAAAAAAATCGTCTGAATCAGTGTGTGTGTATATGCGTGGAGGGGGAGTATTGTAGAAGATTATTTATTTAGTATTACTCTAACATAACAAAGAGAATAAAAGATTTAACTAAAATACAGATATAAAGAGAAACTCTGTATGCTGGGTGAAGTAATGATTTTGGGAATTGTAAATTTCAAGTAGAGGATTTAGATGACTGACAAAATTTGTTTTTAATAATTGCAATCGATGTAATACTTTTTGTGAAAATTTTAAATTAACAAATTTTTTTTTTCTTTCATAATTTTAGAATACTTAAAAATTATTATTTTTCATAATTTAAAACTGAATAACTTTCTAACTAAAAAAAAACCCCTTTAATCTTTAATGATTATTTGGTGATTGGATAGGGGGGGGGGGGGGGCACTGACATTTTCAAAAGGGATAATGTAGCTGGTTGATCTCTCGAAACCAACAGTTTTTGCCAAACCTTGGCGAAAAAAAATCAAAGTTGGCGGGTATACACCGAACGAAAGTTCTCCCGCGCCATCTCTCGAATCCCCCGAAAAAAAAAAAAAAAATCAAAGTTGGTGGGTATACAGCGGAAATATAATGAAATAATGAAAACCCGGCACGGAAATTTCCTGAATTTTAATGATTACAATCAAATGCACTGTTTTCATATTATCGTATAAAATATTCTGATAATAGAGCCTTGCAATTCATAAAAATATAATATTTTTACAGTTGACATTTATATATACATTAAACTAGCCGCCTTGACGACCAGTTTGGTCTCCCTTAAAATTTATATTTGGGAAAGTATGCTATGCATTCATTCTATCATGTTACTTTTATTCATAATTTAATTTACTTGCACTCCCTTAAATATAATTAATATAAACCCTTAAGCTAATGTTAGTTTTAGTTGCATTAAGGGGTCAGGTACCCTTTGAACCAATTAAGTACATGGAAAAAAGACCTCTGTAAGAATTGCAGTCACTCTTTAACTAATTAACTTTTAATTATAAAATTGAAAACACATGTCAGGAACGATTTATTTTATCAATTAAAGGTGTTAAAAAAAGGTATACACATATATAGTTTTTTTTTTCATTTATTTTTAAAGATAATACAATTTTTACGAAAGAATTATTCTTGCATGCATTACGCGCATGATTTTTTCAATTTGAATGGCTGAAACAAGCCAAGATTTTTTTAATGAGTGCAGATATAATGTGTTTTTAAAATGACCTACAATGGAAAAAATAAAACTTGCAGATCCCGAGAAAAAAAATTTTTTTTAAAGAAATTCGAAATATCGAGATTTTTTTTATACAAAAGTAGTCGTGATTTCTAAACTTCTTACTTGAGAAACATAATAATAGGTCATTTTGTGCTTATGTATGTTTAATACATCCACCAGAAATTTCGTGAAATTCAGAAATCGTGCGCGCAATGATCAAAATCGATGTTTTGAGAAAACTGGCTTTAAAGATTGAATCACCCGTTGATCATATAGCAAAAGCTTAAAGTGTTTTACACATAATTTCTCTTCTAATGCGAATTTTCGTATGGGGTTTGCTTTTAAATGTTTCTTAAGAATCATATTTAATTATAAGCTATTTAAAAAAAAATCGATTTTTGGACGGTTCAAAGGTGACTTGACCCCTTAAAATATCTCAATTTGTTGATTTTCTGTTGGCAAGTAAACCCTTTTGGTTTACAATGGAAGTCTATGGGAATTTGGCGAAATATTAGAGATATCGCCAAGTTGGCGTCACTTTTAGCGACTAATTTTGGTCGCCAAATTTGGCAATATATCACCAAGTTGGCGGCAAACTTGGCGCCATTTGGCGACAGATCACGATCACCCTTATGGTAACCCCCTTATAGGTATGGAGATGCATTATATGTATAAGAGATATATAGGTTTTTTCAGAAAGTTAGTCATCGCCACCTATGGTCCAGTGGTCAGCACACGAACCTTCCATACAGAAGGACCCTGGTTCGATCCTGGGAGCGGCGAAAGATCATGGGATGCAATGATAAGCTCGCCTCCACGTGGCTCATCCCGGGTAACGCTGAGAAGCTTATCATCGGTGGCGTCTATGTCAAAGATGTCCTCTCTGATAATATCAGAGGCATAGGGATATATTCCCTATGCCTCTGATATATGCCTCTGATATATGCCTCTTCTATATCTCCATGCAGAATATTCCCTATGGGGCATAGGGAATATTCCCACCGCATATTTTTTTTTTTTTTTTTTTTTTTTACAACCAAGTTTTGCCAACTCGTAATCTGATTGAACAAACATTTCGTCTTCATTGTGAAAATTCTTGGCTGGAATCGTGTTTGGCGTACATCACCACAGACCTTGCATCACAGGAAAGACTGAGAGAATTAGCGGAACTACAGTATCACAAAGATTAATAGAAATATGTCAAATTAGTCTTCTATTTGAACTTTTTTCATTCAATCGGATAATGATAAATATTAGTATTTTCATGCGTTGTCTGATCTTTTATTGTGTAAATTGCCCCCCACCCAATGAATTGAAAAAAAGATAATTTGTGTGATCAAAAGCGGCAGGTGGGTAGAGATCTTCAGCGTTTCGATAACTTCTGCTTAAAAAAAAATCGTCTGAATCAGTGTGTGTGTATATGCGTGGAGGGGGAGTATTGTAGAAGATTATTTATTTAGTATTACTCTAACATAACAAACAGAATAAAAGATTTAACTAAAATACAGATATAAAGAGAAACTCTGTATGCTGGGTGAAGTAATGATTTTGGGAATTGTAAATTTCAAGTAGAGGATTTAGATGACTGACAAAATTTGTTTTTAATAATTGCAATCGATGTAATACTTTTTGTGAAAATTTTAAATTAACAAAATTTTTTTTTCTTTCATAATTTTAGAATACTTAAAAATTATTATTTTTCATAATTTAAAACTGAATAACTTTCTAACTAAAAAAAAACCCCTTTAATCTTTAATGATTATTTGGTGATTGGATAGGGGGGGGGGGGCACTGACATTTTCAAAAGGGATAATGTAGCTGGTTGATCTCTCGAAACCAACAGTTTTTGCCAAACCTTGGCGAAAAAAAATCAAAGTTGGCGGGTATACACCGAACGAAAGTTCTCCCGCGCCATCTCTCGAATCCCCCGAAAAAAAAAAAAAAATCAAAGTTGGTGGGTATACAGCGGAAATATAATGAAATAATGAAAACCCGGCACGGAAATTTCCTGAATTTTAATGATTACAATCAAATGCACTGTTTTCATATTATCGTATAAAATATTCTGATAATAGAGCCTTGCAATTCATAAAAATATAATATTTTTACAGTTGACATTCATATATACACTAAACTAGCCGCCCTTGGCGACCAGTTTGGTCTCCCTTAAAATTTATATTTGGGAAAGTATGCTAAGCATTGTATCATGTTACTTTTATTCATAATTTAATTTACTTGCACTCCCTTAAATATAATTAATATAAACCCTTAAGCTAATATTAGTTTTAATTGCATTAAAATATCTCAATTTGTTGATTTTCTGTTGGCAAATAAAACCCTTTTGGTTTACAATGGAAGTCTATGGGAATTTGGCGAAATATTAGAGATATCGCCAAGTTAGAGATATCGCCAACAACATATAAGTAGTTAATGCATTCGATGTCCGTTAGAATAACTAGTTTCATTCCAAAGAAAAGTCGTCGTAGTAACAACGGGATGTCGCTATAATAGAAATTTTTAAAACTGTTTTTATAGATTGAAATACTTACAGATCTTGATATCAAAATGGTGTATATTTAATTTTCATTAAAATAATTTCTATTTATAAAAAAAAAAAAGATATTTCTAAAAAAAAAACATGATTAAGACTGAAATGTTTAAAAATATAATTGTCAAGTTACTTATTCAAGAATCAAAATTAAAAATTTAATACAATTAGTACATTTACTTCCAATAGGAATAATCAGAAATCATTAATTGCTTTGTATATAATAACGTTTAAGTATAAATATATATATATATATATATATAATTTTCAAGACGAATGGAGAAAAGGTACAACAAATAGGCAAACGTAATAGTGCAGCAGGCAGTGTCACATTTTTGCAACCAATTTTAGCGTCACTGATTTTTGCATACATGATAGATTAGATTGTAACAAATATTGAAACTGCCAGTCTGCTCGTGCACTCGCTGCGAGGGGGTTGGAATGCCATAGCAAAGTCACAGCCCGTTGTAAAATGAAAGGAATAGCCACTCGACTACAGGTTATTACCTGGACTACAAGGCAATCATCCGTAATCGGGATACTATTCGTTTCACTTTGCAGTGTGCTATGCGGTGTCGCTATGGGTAAGCCAGCTGACTGCCAGTTTCGTTACCCCATCTAATCTATCATATAGACATAAATCAGCAACGCTAAAAAAGGTTGTAAAAATATGATGCTGTCTCCGGACTATAAATAATGATTTTTCACTCAGAATGCAATGAAACATATTTACAGTTGACTTAACATTCTCTTATTGAATAATCAAGTATACATTTCTCGGAGTATTCAGCCCACATACAAGTGGATTCAATACTCTTAACTTAAAATCCCCTCAAATTTCGATATCCAATACCTATTGAATAATTTGGGACACAAAATATCCCTTGTCTGCAGAACAGGTATATGTAGACTAAACTCGTAGGGATTTACGACATTTTTCGCCGATGAGGGGGACATATTTGAAATTTTAAGAAGAACATAGGAATTTTCTTTCTCTCTCTGAAAGACTTTAGTGTGGTCAACGACACAAAAACGACAGATAATTAAATAAACGGTGAAGTGCGAGTATTACTCGCGTGCAGAGGGTTCCGTGCATTAAATATATTAATTAGTAACTGTATTATTACAAAAAAAATCGTTGCTAACAGAGTAATAAGACTGTAAAAAACTATACAACATAGGGCTGGGTATATCTGTATATACTAGAAAAGTATAAATGGATATACCATGAAAGTTCAGAGAGATATGAAGCCTAAATAGTATCAAATATTGCTATTCTGTATAACTCTTTCCTTTTTTAAATCTTATCCTAATCTGTTTATGATGAACTTAATTCGGGCTGACAATAAAAGTAGTTCATATTTAAACTTCCTTTTGCATTTCATAAACCCAAATTCAGCGTAGTAATAATCTTTTCTTTTAACAGTGTACCTAAAACAAAACTCTTGTTCAAAGTTTAAACTTGGCATTATGCTAAGCACGCTTTGAAAGGAGGTGGCAAAGTTACAACGCCGGGGTCCGTGCCGCGTTTCCCCAGATAGGTTTTCATGAACCTTTAAAGACACGGTTGGTGTATTAAGAGAGCCGCTCAATTCAAATTAGTCGCGAATCCCATAGTAATTATGTGATTAATTCTAATTAAATTAGACTGTTTTTAACAGTTTGACGTTTATTGCTTTTATACTACTATTGGGCATTTTGTTATACAGTACAAATGCTAAAGTTCGGACTCCCAAAATTCGGAATTGTCCAAAGTTAAGTTCGTACTTTCCAGCAGCAATATTCAAGAAAGGAGGGGATAACAAAATTGTTGAAACAAACAAACAAAAAAAGATCTAGAGCAAAGAAGCTTTATTACTGAATCAGAACTTATGTTTATGTAACAGAATAAAATAAAAACTTCTTAATAAGAACCCTAAGTTAATAAAGCAGCGCACATTAACTGAAACGTTCAAAAGTTAAGTAAGTTAGAAATTGTTCTTAAATTTTATGCTCCCTTAAATAAAGGTATTTGTTTTACTTTTTATTTTGTTCTGATTTATTTTATTAAAATGGCTGTTTAATTCTGTTTTAAGCAAGTATTCTTGATGACCCGAAATTCGAAAAAATATGAAGTTCGGACTTCGTAAAGTCCCGAGGATTCCGGACTTTAGACTTTGTACTGTACAGATATATCAGTGAAAGTTGTTATCTAGACTTTAAAAACTGATGGTGCATACAGTACACCGGCCAAACCTTTATATAAGTCCAAACCGTCCGTGTCTTTAAGAGTTAATATATCGGCTAATTATCGACTATTTTTTTTTCAAAATTATTTTCAAGAATCCTTTTATACATCTGCGACGATAGATACCGCCAGCGCTCCTATACTCCTTCGCTGAGCGCCCGCAAATTGGAATTTGTGTTTAAAGGGAAAATGTGATTTTCTTTTAAAATGTCTGGCCTAGGGTAATCGCTATAGTTTTCCTGAAAGGTTTAAATTAACTTCTACTTCCCCTAATTTTTTAGCCACCGGTACGGTATGCTATTTCTTTTTCCCAGCTTATTTTGTGTCTCCAAAATATAACGTAAGCCTGCTATAAACAAAGCAGATGTTTCGTTGTACGATTAAATGCTCTATAGCAATTTTTTTAATTTCTAAGCATCGCACATTTTCAATTTTCATACCGTTGTATTGAAAAAAAAAGTACTTTTACATGCAATATGCTTGAAAACTTTATCTCCATTTATTTTTGAAATATTAATTTTTTTGTAGTTTATAGCACCATTTGTTTAATTTTGGCAACTCAAGTACTCCATTTTTATAGAAAGTCAAGGGAAAATAGTTGAAAAACACGAAAAATAGTAATTATATTTTTTTTGTTGCCATTTTATCATAACAACCGAAAGAAAATGTAATTCAAATACGTGCTATTTTGAAAAAATATATACAAATAGTTTCTCTTAAAACATGGAGCTGTTATAAACTATATTTACAAACAAATGAAGCCCTATGAATAATTAGCCGTTTTTTTTGTCGAGTTGCTTTAATAATGGCATCTTTTTGCTGCATTTGTGTACTATTTCGCGATAGTGACAACCTATGCAATATGCATGCTTTAATGTATATGTTTAAGAGTGGATCGTAAATGTGAAATTATTAAGCGGATGCGAATGACGTCATTTTACATAAAACAAAAGTGTGTGCTTTAAGTCTTAAAATTGAAATATGCTATGTACTATTTATATATACATATATTTTTTTTCATCGGGGTCGACACTAAATTCTGAAAAAGCAGAATTCCTGTTTTCTAGTTCATAATTTTAGTTTCGGTAGATTCGGAAGTAGAGGGTGGGGTATATTTTTGCATTACATTTTCGACGATGTCTCTGGAAATATAATCTCTCTATTCTAAAAAAAAAGTAACTACCGCTGTCACCGCCGCTGCCGGTTTTGAATTGTTTGTGACCGGAGGTCTTTCTTCGTTAATATTAAGAAAAATAATCTCTCTATTCTAAAAAAAAGTAACTACCGCTGTCACCGCCGCCGCCGGTTTTGAATTATTTGTGACCGGGGGTCTTTCTTCGTTAATATTAAGAAAAATAATGCATACAAAAATATGAAAATCGGTAGTATTATACAGAAATGTTTGATAAACACGCTGATGCAGACAGTTTTTAGATAGAAGAATTATTTTAAGAGATATTTAATGCTAAAGTTGGACAAAATCGTTCCACTAAAAAAGTTTTATAGGAGCAAAAACTATACATCGGAATTTAATAATTTTTAGATCATTTTATACGTTATAATTTCACGGTGTGCAGAATTCATTTTTTTTTTTTTTAATTTGACTGATTTTTCGAGGTTTTATTTCTATTTTAAATTCAAATTTTCAGCATTTCGAGAGATATTTTTTACTTATTTTAGAAAATTGTACTAATTTAACCTGTTGCCAACTGTATAAACAACGGAAGCAATAATGTTTGCTTCAAATTAACAATTTATTTACACGTGACTATTATAAATAGAAAAGATACTTTCAAATTAAAATTAAATAATTGCGTATAAAAAGCAGGAACTTATTGAAAATTACGTCATAAAAAGTATTCATTAACATGCGTTAGAAGTCTTAAATAGGAGAAATTATGTCATATACGTCACATTACAGTTATTACATAAAATGAACACAAAATAATATTGCAAAACAGTTTAAATTTAGAAATTGTGCTAGACATTTATTTGATATTTTGAGAGGATCTTTTTAACTATTTTTGTTAGGAAAGCGCAAATAATATTTCATTTCTAACAAAAGTATTTGCACGTGAATATTTAAAAGAGAAAGAATAGCTTGGTCAAAATTACGTCAGATTAAAAACGATTAATTTAAAATGTCTCATTTAAAAGAACTTTCTTTTCTCTTTGTTAAAAAATACCAGGAGACAAAGACTCTGTTTACTTAATTCCTTTTATATTAGCTTATTTTGAAATGTTGTTACACGTGTCTACGTCATCAAGTTATTTTGATTTCGACGTTTTATTTGTATTTTTATTAATGCTGTACTAATTTATTTCTTCTTTCGTTATTTAAAATAAAAATTATGTCAATTTGTATAATTTGGCGAAATTGGTCGACTGGATAATCAAGTAGTACCGCAGCGGATTAGGCGTTAAAATTCCCCAATCAAAGAGAAATGAATAGAAATCCGTTTATAGGGAGATCGCCACTGTTTTTTAAATTATAATTCGATGTTTCGAAATCTTTTTAAAGCCGATCAAATTAGCGTGCATTTAGAGTCTGCGGTGTCTGGACGGGGGTTAGCGAGCGTAGATCGTAGGGGGCCGAGCCCCCTAGTACCTAAAATTAAAAGAAGTGTATTTTTAAATTCGGCGTTACGAACGAAAGAAAAGATTTTTTTTTCAAGTAACTTACTTAGCCCCTCTATATTTTTCCTAAATATATTTCTGAAGGGTTAACATTCTATAAATATTTGGGTTAACGGCCTTTATTACTTCAGCTAATTTGAACTTTCCACGTTCCATAGTTTACGAGTAAAATAGCTGTGACAAACAGACACAGGAGTGATCTTATTTTAGTTTCGTTTTTACTTTTTAAGTAAGGATCCCTAAAAATACTGTACAAACTTAGAGAATAAACTGATACAAACCGCATGTAAATGCGATAAAGATAAAAGATATAAATAACACATTTTTTGCTGTATCGTGCCTATGTGGTTGCCGCGCCTTTTTCGTGGTTTTAAAAGCATTTATCTCAGAGAATATTTTTCAAAATTTGTCATGTTTAAATTGATCTTCATAAATTTCTATGAAAGATATGAGGATATATGATGAAAGATATAACACTTTTTACAACGTTTTTCAGTTATATACTCTTCATATTATCTTTGGGGATTTTCAGTTTTGATAGATAATTTTTAAAATATGATTCTCGTAAAAAAATAATCATTAAAAAGGTTTTCTCTATTAAAAAATGTTATTTTTTCAAATAAATGTTTTCGTTAATCCGTAAGAGAAATCAATATTTATTTTTTTCTGCACTTAAAAATAAAAAATGACAGCATGTAAAATGTTTCTTTCAGAAAATTTATCAAATGTTTAACGAGGCTACAATTTGAAATATATTCAAACATTTTTCAAAAAACAATATTATCTATGTTTAATAAATTGATAATAAAAAAAAAGAAAAACAATTCTTTTATGAACTTGATAATCACATTTGAGTACAGCTGGTGACTTTTAATCTCACATCTTGGACGAGAGATATAATATCTGGAGAAAGTTAGGGGATTTCCCGTATTTTAATTCATTTGCTGCGAAAAGGTGTTTTAAGTTACTGTGAGGCTCTAAGGCAGCGGTTCCCAACGTGGGACTACGTCAAATTGCCCCACCGAAGGGCAATTTGACTTTTTAGGGGGGCAATTCCAAATTTGTATTCCAAATCTTCACACATTCGCTGTCAACTATTTTTTTTTTTGGGGGGGGGGGGGTTGGGGAGTAATGTTGTACTCTAAAAATAAAAGTAATACAAGCAAACTATAAAAATAAAAAAAGGGTTTTTTCTTTTTGTTGTTGTTGAATTTTAAAAACATTCCCAATCAAAAGTTTAAAATAGAATCAAAACCAGAATAATTATATGAATAACATTGATAAATATTTTTTACACTGCAGGTCACATTTCTTCTTCTTCTCTTCTTTTTAAAATATCTGTTGAATGAGCTTTACATTTCTATAATCGCACTGCTATTTGCGAGGCTAACGAGAAAGACAGGCTACCGCGGTGGGTCCGATTCTTCTTTTTTTACAGACCGCTGAAGTCACGTGATGCTCTTTTCGCACACCTTCATTGGTGCATTCAAGCATCACGTGACTCCAGCGGTCTGTAAAAAAAGAAGAATCTGTCCCACCGCGGTAGCCTGTATTTTTCGTTAGCCTCAGCTATATGTCATATGAAGAAACTTTTACACAGAAAATTACTTAAGGATATAGCTAAATCGGACTATCTTGAACATATTTAACCCTTAAATGCGCGATTTTTTTATTTTGTTTCGAAAAAATTATATACTATTTTCTGAAATGTTTATTGCACGATAAAAATAATGAAAAAATTCAGAGATATATTTTTCATATAATATGTCAATCTTTTCTTCTGTTGTATATCTTCAATACAAGTAAAAACTATAGTCGTGTGGCTGTTTTACGCTAAAATAACGCAAATTAGTAAATACTTTAATTAGTATGTCTCCAAATACCTTATTTTATATAATTATTTATTTTATAAAGCTTATCCTTTAACACAGGCATGTCAAACACGCGGCCCGCGGGCCACAACTGGCCCTCTGGCAACTTCTTTGTGGCCCGCCAATCCTTTGGCAGTTTATCCTTGTATAATTCAGTTACGAGTTGCAATTTTCCAACTGAGTGAAAAAATTGGCAATGAGGCAAAGTGAGAAATTAAGCATATATTAACTATGTTCGATAGAAAAATGTTTTTGGTAAAAGCAATCTAATTTGAAAGAGAAAATGTGTTTCATAAATGAAATTAAATACGTAGCGCATAAATGCAAGACACAATTTATTAAACAAATTATTTTTTCAACATATGTTTATTATTATTATTATTATTATTATTAAGTTTTTACGTGAAAAAAATCCCGAAGATTAAAAGATATATCTTTGCTAGATTAACATAGCTTGTGTAAAATAATTTTTTTAAGGTAATGCAATTTAGAAAATCCGATTAAACTTTGTAGATTTGGTTGATAAAAAGTAATGTCAAGTATTTTTTCGAAAAATAAGATAAAATAAACTATGAATTATAATAATAACTTTGGAACTTTACTTGAATATTTGTTTAATATGGCTATGTTTCGTACGTACAAATATTGCTGTGTGCAATTCTAATAATATTATCTACTTTGTTTGATGTAGCCCGCGTCTTTGTATGCAATGCTTAATTTGGCCCGCGGCGGTAGACGAGTTTGACATGCCTGCTTTAACACTTTAATTCCCATAATAGAATACGTTCTAGAAAATACGTAGTTCAGAGAATCTGACTTTACACCCGAAAGTTACAATGGTTAATTTCGCTTTATTTGAATACGGAATGTCTGTTTTTTTAATTAAAGCAAATATTGATATTTTAATTTTCTGGTGTGAATTAGGTATATGCGAATAAAAAAGAATCTATTAAATTCAAAACAGTGTTGTTTACATATATGCAAAGACTGCGCACTAAAAGGTTAAAGGAGCAACAAAACTCTTTTGGCATAAAAGTGAAGATATATAACCTCATTGCATTTATAAAATTATATTAAAAATAGATTTGTGGCAGAAAATTGACCTCTTTGATAAGTTAAAAAATGTGAAATGAGTAGTTATTGTTAAGGCACTGTAAAGCTTCCTCCATATGAATAGTTCACTTTTAAATAATAAAATATATAACTGTTGCTCGGGGAGGGGAAGGGGGTGATTTTACAGATGATTCGATGGGGCGTGGCTAATAAAAGGTTGAGAATCACTTCTCTAAGATATTTCCATAAGGTTTTTCGTATTGTTTACATTGTAAAACGTTCTATCGGAAAGGATAAAACAATATTTTTTTTGTACATAATTACAAATGATTAAAACTCTTATCTCATTAATTTTGATAAAACGATATTATCTGTGTTCCGGAAACTCACGGGTTTTAATTCACTTTTCACTAAATTGTGAACTTTTCTATGCCCGGGAAGGGAGGGAGTGATTTTACAGATGATTCGGTGAGGCGTGGCCAATAAAAGGTTGAGAATCACTTCTCTAAGGTATTTCTATAAGGTTTTTCGTATTGTTTACATTGTAAAAAGTTCTATAGGAAAGGATAAAAAGATATTTTCTTTTATAGATAATTACGAATGATTAAAACTCTTCTCATTAATTTTGATAAAGCAATATTATCTGTGGTCAGGAAACTCACGGGTTTTAATTCACTTTTCACTAAATTGTGAACTTTTCTATGCCCGGTGAGGGGGGGAGTGATTTTACAGATGATTCGGTGGGGCGTGGCGAATAAAAGGCTGAGAATCACTTCTCTAAGGTATTTCTATAAGGTTTTTCGTATTGTTTACATTGTAAAAAGTTCTATAGGAAAGGATAAAAAGATATTTTCTTTTATAGATAATTACGAATGATTAAAACTCTTCTCATTAATTTTGATAAAACGATATTATCTGTGTTCCGGAAACTCACGGGTTTTAATTCACTTTTCACTAAATTATGAACTTTTCTATGCCCGGGAAGGGAGGGAGTGATTTTACAGATGATTCGGTGAGGCGTGGCCAATAAAAGGTTGAGAATCACTTCTCTAAGGTATTTCTATAACGTTTTTCGTATTTTTTACATTGTAAAAAGTTCTATAGGAAAGGATAAAAATATATTTTCTTTTATAGATAATTACGAATGATTAAAACTCTTCTCATTAATTTTGATAAAGCGATATTATCTGTGATCGGGAAACTCACGGGTTTTAATTCACTTTTCACTAAATTGTGAACTTTTCTATGCCCGGTGAGGGGGGGGGGGGGAGTGGTTTTACAGATGATTCGGTGGGGCGTGGCAAATAAAAGGTTGAGAATCACTTCTCTAAGGTATTTCTATAAGGTTTTTCGTATTGTTTACATTGTAAAACGTTCTATCGGAAAAGATAAAACAATATTTTTTTATACATAATTACAAATGATTAAAACTCTTATCTCATTAATTTTGATAAAACGATATTATCTGTGTTCCGGAAACTCACGGGTTTTAATTCACTTTTCACTAAATTATGCACTTTTCTATGTCCGGGAAGGGAGGGAGTGATTTTACAGATGATTCGGTGAGGCGTGGCCAATAAAAGGTTGAGAATCACTTCTCTAAGGTATTTCTATAACGTTTTTCGTATTGTTTACATTGTAAAAAGTTCTATAGGAAAGGATAAAAAGATATTTTCTTTTATAGATAATTACGAATGATTAAAACTCTTCTCATTAATTTTGATAAAACGATATTATCTGTGTTCCGGAAACTCACGGGTTTTAATTCACTTTTCACTAAATTATGAACTTTTCTATGCCCGGGAAGGGAGGGAGTGATTTTACGGATGATTCAGTGAGGCGTGGCCAATAAAAGGTTGAGAATCACTTCTCTAAGGTATTTCTATAACGTTTTTCGTATTGTTTACATTGTAAAAAGTTCTATAGGAAAGGATAAAAAGATATTTTCTTTTATAGATAATTACGAATGATTAAAACTCTTCTCATTAATTTTGATAAAGCAATATTATCTGTGGTCGGGAAACTCACGGGTTTTAATTCACTTTTCACTAAATTGTGAACTTTTCTATGCCCGGTGAAGGGGGGGGGGAGTGATTTTACAGATGATTCGGTGGGGCGTGGCCAATAAAAGGTTGAGAATCACTTCTCTAAGGTATTTCTATAAGGTTTTTCGTATTGTTTACATTGTAAAAAGTTCTATAGGAAAGGATAAAAATATATTTCCTTTTATAGATAATTACGAATGATTAAAACTCTTCTCATTAATTTTGATAAAGCGGATATTATCTGTGATCGGGAAACTCGCGGGTTTTAATTCACTTTTCACTAAATTGTGAACTTTTCTATGCCCGAGGAGGGAGGGAGTGATTTTACAGATGATTCGGTGGGGCGTGGCCAATAAAAGGTTGAGAATCACTTCTCTAAGGTATTTCTATAAGGTTTTTCGTATTGTTTACATTGTAAAAAGTTCTATAGGAAAGGATAAAAATATATTTCCTTTTATAGATAATTACGAATGATTAAAACTCTTCTCATTAATTTTGATAAAGCAATATTATCTGTGGTCGGGAAACTCACGGGTTTTAATTCACTTTTCACTAAATTGTGAACTTTTCTATGCCCGGTGAGGGTGGGAGTGATTTTACAGATGATTCCGTGGGGCGTGTCGAATAAAAGGTTGAGAATCACTTCTCTAAGGTATTTCTATAAGGTTTTTCGTATTGTTTACATTGAAAAACGTTCTATCGGAAAAGATAAAACAATATTTTTTTTATACATAATTACAAATGATTAAAACTCATATCTCATTAATTTTGATAAAACGATATTATCTGTGTTCCGGAAACTCACGGGTTTTAATTCACTTTTCACTAAATTATGAACTTTTCTATGTCCGGGAAGGGAGGGAGTGATTTTACAGATGATTCGGTGAGGCGTGGCCAATAAAAGGTTGAGAATCACTTCTCTAAGGTATTTCTATAAGGTTTTTCGTATTGTTTACATTGTAAAAAGTTCTATAGGAAAGGATAAAAAGATATTTTCTTTTATAGATAATTACGAATGATTAAAACTCTTCTCATTAATTTTGATAAAGCAATATTATCTGTGGTCGGGAAACTCACGGGTTTTAATTCACTTTTCACTAAATTGTGAACTTTTCTATGCCCGGGGAGGGAGGGAGTGATTTTACAGATGATTCGGTGGGGCGTGGCCAATAAAAGGTTGAGAATCACTTCTCTAAAGTATTTCTATAAGGTTTTTCGTATTGTTTACATTGTAAAAAGTTCTATAGGAAAGGATAAAAATATATTTTCTTTTATAGATAATTACGAATGATTAAAACTCTTCTCATTAATTTTGATAAAGCGATATTATCTGTGATCGGGAAACTCGCGGGTTTTAATTCACTTTTTACTAAATTGTTGTTGAAATAAATAAAAGGCAGACATAAAGGCGTGGATCGAATTGAGTATATTTGATATTAACAAGAACAATTACACAAACCCGCCCATAATCTAGCATTACATCAGAAAACAAAGAAATTTCTTGAAATTAATCATTAATAATAATATGACACAATTTAAACATTACTTGTACAAACAACAAAGAAATAATAGTTCATAAAATTTAACTTTAGGTAATGCCTTTGTAAATAAATCAGCAATTTGCATATTCGTAGGAACATATTCAATTTTGATGTTATTTTCTTTTATAATATTGCGAACAAATTTCAATTTGATATCGATGTGTTTCATTCTACCATAATTACTCTCATTACTGATACATTTTATACATGATTGATTATCCTCAAAAATTACTAAATCCTTAATATTTACAATTTCACTAGCAATATTTTTAAACCATAACAAGTCTTGCAAACTTTTAGTTAAAGCAATGACTTCAGCTTCAGTTGACGATAAAGCAACTGATTTTTGTTTATTACAACACCACAGAACAGGCATGTTACAAAACATTAAAATATAACCTGTTACTGATTTGCGGTCATTTGTGTTAGCCCCCCAATCAGCATCAACATACATGGATAATTTAGGATCAGAATTATGCTTTTTATACACAAGTTTTAAAGACAATGTTTCTTTTAAATATCTTAAGATTTTCTTAAGTGCTTTCCATGCAATTTCAGTAGGATTTTCTTGCAATTGACTTAAACAGTTAATAGCGTACAAAATATCAGGTCGAGAAATATAAGCTAAATATAATAAACAACCTACAAGTTCACGATATGGGCCATTAAAAGGTTTACCATTTTTGAAATCAGATGGGGTGGACTTAGGAGAAATAGGAATGTCACTGGGTTTACAATCTAGCATATTAAACTTACTTAACAATTTAATTATGTAAGACTCTTGATCCATTATTAAACTATCAGAATTGAATTTCATTTGGATACCTAGAAATTCTGAAACACTTTCCGAATCTGACATGTGAAACTCTTTATATAATAGGGAAATAACTACATTAGTTTCATTTACATCTGAGCCTGCAATTAACATATCATCTACATACAAAGCAATAATTGTTTTATGATCATTATTATACCGAATAAAAATACAAGGTTCATTATCACAAGATTTAAAATTTAACTTTGAAATAAATTCATGAAACCTTTCAAACCATTGTCGTGGGGCTTGTTTTAGACCATTTCTTTTAAGTTTACACTTTCGCCCACTTTTATCATCATAGCCTTGCGGCTGACCCATAAAAACAAGTTCATTTAACTTACCATTCAGGAACGCTGTTTTAACATCTAACACAAATGCATATAAGCCTTCATTTAAAATCAAAATAAGAACCAAACGTAAAGCTGGCATACTTATTACAGGGGAAATGGTTTCACTATAGCCAAGCCCTTCTTTTTGCATAAATCCACGAGCTACGAGTCTCGCCTTATGTCGACCATCCCTTTTGATGGTAAATACCCATTTGCAGGAAATAGGTCGTTTGTCAGATGGTAATTTTTCAAGATCCCAGACATCGTTGATTTTCATACTTTCAATCTCCGCGTACACAGCTTTTTTCCACAAGCGTTGTTCATCACTAGGGAGGGATTTGATATCATCAAACGTTAATGTTTCTTGTTGGCAAAGTAATGCTTCGTAAACTTCAGGATCTGGATACCGTACAGGTTGCTTTTTAAATCTTTCAGATTTTCTTGTTTTGTCTTCTTTCTCTTCAGGATCATCTAATTCATCACTCGTATTTTCTAGAACATCTGGATCAATTTCATTATCGACTGGTTCTGAATTTTCTAGAATGTATTGTTTCGACTGAGCATTTTCCTTTTTCTCTTCATCGAATTTCACATTTCTTGATACAGTTATGCGTTTCGTTTCAGGATCTAGTAATCTAAATCCCATTGAAGAATAACCAATGAAGATGATTTGTTTAGACCTATCGTCAAGCTTCTTTCGATGAACGGAAGGAATTAACTGCACTACATCCAAAAACACGTATGTGCTTGAAATCGGCTTCTTCTCCATATTTCAAGAAGTACGGAGTTTTGTTCTCAATAGTGCTGCTTGGCATTCGGTTTTTCAAGCAAGCTGCTGAAAGGATAGATTGACCCCAAAAAGTCTTTGGTAAATTTGATTCAGCAATCAAAGCACGTCCTATATTCAGAAGCGACCTATTGCAGCTTTCAGCTACTCCATTCAAAGATTGCGTGTATGGAGGAGCGGGATCGATCACTATACTAGGATCTCTAGTAAAATTCACTAAATCATTAGAAAAATATTCCTTCCCGTTATCACATCTAATTTTCTTCACTGTAGGGTTGGATTTTAAGAACATTTTTAATTCTTCTGAGACTTCACTTTTATGTTTCAGTAAACGTACTTCAGTAAAACGAGAAAAATCATCGATAAGAGTCATAAAATAGCACTCGCCAGAAAAAGTTGTCGGAAAAATAGGTCCACAATTGTCACTATGAATCAAAGTCATTAACTTGGTTTCTCTTTTTCTTGGTCCTCTTCCCATTGGTGTTGCACTCTGTTTTGCCCCAGCACAAATATCAAAAAAAGAATCAGGTACCGGAAGCTTCATATCTTTCAATACTTTGTCACTCGGATGACCAAGTCTGCGATGCCAGATATCACTATGATTTTCCTTTGAAGTAAGAACGGTTTCGTAAACAGGGACAAAGTCACTTACGTATTGTCCATTCAAATCACGTTCACCAAAGTAAAAACGGTTTCTCCCTTTTTCGATAAATACTTTTTGATTCTTGAAAATAACTGTATAATTTGCACTTTCAATTTTCCTAACGGAAATGAGTTGCCCGTTTAAGTCTGGAACATAAAGCACATCCTTTAAAGTAATTTCCATTCCATTTGACAGTTTTCCATTAATATTTCCAATACCTTTGATTTCAAGATTCGTTGTTTTCGATGCGCATTTAATAGTTCCTGAAGAAGGTACTAAGGATGCGAAATAATTCTCATTTGAACACATATGGGAAGTTGCTCCGGAATCTACTATAAATTCATTCTTTTTAATGCTTCCAGCAACGAAAGAAACAGCTGAAAAGGCAAATTTTTCTTCATTTGAATTTTTAACAGCTTTACAGTTACGTTTTATGTGTCCGGATTTTCCACAAGAATGGCAAATAATTTTCTTTCTACAATATTTCGCTGTATGCCCTTTAGAGTTGCAAATTTTGCAAAAGAATTCTTTGCGAGTCGACACAAATGCAGTATTATCATGGGCAGCCTTAGTATATACTTTTTCTTTCTTTGAATCCAAAAGAAGTGCTTCAGCATCTAATAATCTTTGTGTCACGAAATCTAATGTCAAAACAGAATTCGGTTGGTTTTCTAAAGCAATCTTAACATTTTCAAATTCCTGAGCAATGACATCAAAATATAAACAATAGTATCCGTTTCATTAACTTCTGCCCGAGACAGCTTAAGGTCCGAAATTAATTTATTTATTTCATCAATGTGATTTCTCATAGAAACTGTACGATCTTTCTTTATCGTTTCCAATCTCTTCCGAATTAAAATTTGATTCACTGCACGCTTTGTATCATAAGTGCGTTCTAATTTATTCCAAATTTTATGAGCTGTATTTTCATCTTGAAGTGACGCAAGAACATTATCACTTAATAATGATAATAATAAAGCGTAAGCCTTTTTTGCTTTCACGACATCGGCGGCATTGTCTGGAGCTGCTTCATTTTCCAGGAATTTTTCCAATTCCTTAGTAGCAAAAATTGCCGTTACTCTTCGTTTCCATACCGAAAAAACTTTTCCATCACCTTCAAAAAGAGGGATGCCGTAAACATCTTTTGAAGAATCCATTCTACTCGATAAAATATATAAAAAGAAAGATAAAATCTTTTTCACTCAAAATCCCAGCAGAAATGAAAAACAGAAAGATAACGGCGTCAGTATGTCTCGCAGCTCATTTCAACACTTGCTAGAACCACGCTCTGCTGTTGAAATAAATAAAAGGCAGACATAAAGGCGTGGATCGAATTGAGTATATTTGATATTAACAAGAACAATTACACAAACATAGAAAATTTACAGGTATTTATAGATTTTGCAAGGCCCATGTCGGGGAATTGGCGGCCGTGAAAGAAAGCTACATTAAACAACCAATCACAATAAACATAGTTGTACCAAAAGAAATTAATAAGAATTTAATGTAATGCTATGATTATTTTCAACAATTGTGAACTTTTCTATAAATTTGTTTTTACTGAACATTTTGGGGACCACACTGTAAAAAAAACACAAATGTTTCTTAATTTACGAAAATGTACAATCACCTTTTCCGATTTATCCATGATTAGGAAAAGCGCTTTATTATTATAGAAACCTCAGAAATTAATATATTTTCGAAATTGAAAGAATCATTGGCTTAGATGCTGTATATTCCCACGGCCGACATCTTGGGTGGTTTGACATTTCTTTTCGACTTTTAGTTGGCGATGTTGGCGATCTTTATCAATGTGGCAACCCCCACAAGTAACGTGTTCTGGCAACTCCGTTTTTCTGCGAGATTGTGTTTTGAAATAACTTTAGCACCAGATTTAGCTGGTGTGAGCTGTTTTTATGTTGTGATTTTGATCGAATTAGATTTTGATGAATTTATATGTTTGACTATGGCTTCTGTAGTCGGTTTGTCCGCTGTTGCTCATGTAATTAAAAAATATCGTGAAATTTTGAAGGAAAAAGGAGGTTTGTTTAGAGTGTGTAGTCATAAACCTATTTTGTGAAATGAAGGTGATAGTAGCAGATATTTTTTACCTGAGCTTTCAAGAAAGGAGATGTCTGTTAAGGTATGTAAATAATTTTATGCATATTTTGTTGTAATGTTTTATATTAGCCGTTTATTGTACATTTCTCATGCATTTCGTGCATTTTTGAGATTGCTGCACAGCAACATACGTGCATTTACTAACTGCCGCTTTAACGAGTTTCGTGCATTTTTCAGATTGCTGCAGAAGTAGCTTGCTGAATCCAGTGACTTTTTTTTTGGTTTAAGAACACGTAGCGTTCGTACGTTCATTTAATAATTGCCGCTTTAACGAATTTCTTGCATTTTTCAGATTGCTGCAGAAGTTGTTTGCAGAATCTAGAGTTTGGTTTTTTTTCGGTTTATGAACGCATAGCGTTCGTACGTTCATTTAATAATTGCCGCTTTGAATTCAGTGATGTTTTTTTCCGGTTTATGAACGCGGAAAACGCCATACTTACATTTAATAATTGTTGCTTTAAGGAGTTTCTTGCGTTTTTCAGGTTTGTATTTTATTATTTACATTTTATTTTCGTTAAGCCTAACATGCGCATAAATCGGTGCTTGGCGACATTTACTACTTGGCGGAAAAGGGGTTTTCACACCAAGAAGAAATACAAGATGGCGGCCGCGGGAATATATGATATCGGTTCCGAATCATTTGTAAAAGCAAAGTTATTTTTGCTGTCACTGATTATCGGAAACCATTCCGAATAGGTTTTTAAGTGTATTACTCAGTTTTTTCAAAGGGAATACCGGTTTTTAGGATGCTATTAATATTCAATTAAACATTTTCAACTGCGGAATTGAATTTATACATGCAAGAGTAACAAAAAAAATATTAATTTCAATGTTGATGTTAATGCTGTTAATTTATCACGTTTGTCTGTTAAATACGTTTGCTGAACATGGAAATGTCTGCTTGGGAAGGGATAGCACACGCAAACAGTACATTCCGGGTAGAGAAAACTATATCACACTATAAAAACTACTCGTAAACGTTTCCGAAAATCGGTGGCACAAAAAGAAACTTTGTTTTTATAAATGATTCTTTAAATCTCGAAAATATATAGGTTTCTGAAGATAAAGAACGCTTTTCAAAATGCTTAGTAACTCTGGAGAAATTATTTTATATTTTCGTTCGTGGTAATATCACATTTTTTTTATTAAGAAACACCTGTTTGTTTTTTCTTTGTTGTTGTTTTTCAATCTAACGTCGTGATAATAGAACATGTCTTTATATTGTCTTTACAATAACTTTTATTATCATCTGCATGTAGTAATGATAGTCTTTAAATTTATTATTATCATTTCATTTATCATTTCGTAATTTAATAATAAAACAAAAAAAGGAAATTTTCCTTAAAGCTCTAGACGCTGTAAAAAGAAAAGACAAAAGTTTGTTTATCTATTAAAATACATCGCAATCACGGACGAAAATGTACAATAACTTTTTTCAAAGTTATCCATGATTCTCAAAAGCATTCTTTATCATTAGAAACCTCAGATATTATTATCGGAAAACGAAAAAAAATCTGAATTTTTGGTGCAGCCAGCCCTGTATATGAAATGTAAATTTATTAAATAATACATAGTATGCTAAAATTTAGTTCAATTAGAAAACGTATATCACAATTGAAAATTCCCCTTCAGCAATTTCCATTAATAAACGGAAATGTATTTCAGATGTTTGTGCATCCCTGTATATGATCAGGAGAATTTATACACACTACAAAATATGAAGAAAGAAATTTAAAAACAAGTACTACACCATAAAACGCACCTCCAGCCATTATTGTTCATAGAGAGCACTGTGAGAGAATTATTTTGTGTATCCCTGTATATCAATGATGAATGCTATGCACATCATATTCTAATAATAAATATCTCGCAGTGCGCCTCAGAGATATATATCAGTTCCACTATGTAACATGACTAAAATACACCGCAAGGATTTTACTCCGTAGACCGTAATGTAACGGAATTATTTTGAGTATCTCTATAAATAAACGATGAATACTATCCATACAATATTCTATAGTAAGTCTCTTGCAGTGCACTTCCAGAGCAATATATAAATTCAAAGAGTTTGAAATTATGAAAAATTATTAAAAAACCACTTCAAACGATTTTTCATCACAGGCCGTAATATAGCGGAATTCTTTTGAGTATCCCTATAAATAAACGATGAATACTATCCATACAATATTCTATAGTAAGTCTCTTGCTGTGTACTTCCAGAGCAATATATAAATTCAAAGAGTTTGAAATTATGAAAAATTATTAAAAAAAAACCACGTCAAACGATTTTTCCTCACAGGCCGTAATATAGCGGAATTCTTTTGAATGTTCCTGTAAAAAGAAAAGAAAAATGTTACATGCTTCATTTTCAATACCGAACATGCCATAGTGAATATCAATAACATATATCGATTTCATGGCGATCCGACTACATTTACGGGAGTTAGAGCACGGACAGACGGCAGACATACTACAGACAGACAAGCCGAAGTCAAAAACGCTTTTCAACTATGCTATGTTAGAAAGTGTTAAAAAGAGAGAAAAGAGGGAAATGCTTGATAGTTGCTATGTCTATTTAAATCCATGTTGTAATACGACATTTTCGAAATATCTGCAAACATTCTTCCATAGCCTGTTGTCGTATTAATACTACGCAACTATGCACAAGTTAACCAAATTTCTTATACTTCAGTAAGTAAAATGTTTGTTGAAACATTAGTTTTTCTTATTTAGATTATTACTTTTAATTTTTTAACACTTTCCAACAAAGTTGAAAAGTGTTATACATTCGGTTTGTCTGTCGTCAGGCCGTCTGTCCACCTCTAACTCCTGTAAATATACTCGGATTTTCATGCAATTGGTAAACTTTATTTAGGGTCACCTAATCATTTTTGGTATTGCATATGAAGTATGTGGGATCAATAGTTCATTTACAGGACCACACAAAAGAATTCCATTACATTATGGTATATGGTGGGAAAATCGTTTGCAGAGTATTTTAATGACATTGCACTGTTTCACATGTATTTAAACTGATATAAATCACTGAATTTCACTACAAGATGATTACTATAGAATAGGGTATTCATAACATTAGTCGTTCATTTACAGGGACACACAAAAGAAATCGGTTACAATACAGTCTTCGAGTAATAATTGCTGGAAATGCGTTTCAATTTCGGCGTGTGCTTTTAAATTTAACTGTTTTTTTTTTTTTAAAACTTGTTGTATATAAATTCTATACCTCATATACAGGGCTGCACAAAAGAATTCACGTACCATTCTCCTTATTAGCAGAAATTTCTGAAGGGGAATTTTCAATTAAAGTAATATATGTAGTTCTTAACTGAACTAAATTTTGGCATGCATGTAGTTAATAGATAAAAATCTATATATCACATACAGGGCTGCTCAAAGAATTCGGATAATATTCCGATTGTATATGGGAACAGCTGAAATTGGGTTTTCTAATGTGTTATGCGTTTCCATAGGGTTGAATTAGACATAATATTTAATACACGATATTCAATAATTTCGAGCGTAATTTCACAGCTGAAAATTAATGGAAAAATTAATTAAAACTATATATTAGATATAATATTTTGACTTATTAAACTGTGAAGTTCTGTTACATTATTCTGAATGTGTTGGGAAGTGTTTCATAATCTATGCTTGACGCATGATTTTTCTTTCTTGTTTAAACCTAAAAATGATTTTTTTTCCAAATTCAAAAGACATTCGGTATCGAAAAGTTTAAAAAATTGGTTATTCCCCAATCTTGATAAATACTATTGTACAAAGTTTACGATTAGAATTATCTAAGTAAAAGATAGAAAGTTAGGGATAGTGTTAAAAAATTTCTCAATTTTTTATTCTCTTCACTGAAAAAAATAAATTTTTGATTTTACAGTATTATACTGGCAGCTGGGTTCCAGTATAATAATGTGAAATAAAAAATTATACAGTTAAATAACAATAATAAACCGTAAAATAAACAGTAATAAACCGCTATGTAGTAATATATGGTATATTTCTGCATTTTCATTTATAAAATGGTATACTACTGTTTATTTAAGGTTTATTATTCTTAATTTTACAGTACAATAATACTGGCACTCCGGCTGACAGTATTATACTGTAAAATCACCTATTATTTTTTACAATGTTTGGTTTAATTTCTAACAAAGCCGGAACCGGAGCAATATTCTGCAGTAATATCAAACGTAGTGCATTCCCCATAACCTGTATCCGCAAATTTCTATTTCACACATCTATGCTAATCTATACTAATATTATAAAGAAGTAAAAATTGTTTGTTTGTTAGAGGTAATCTCTGGAGATACAGAACCGATTTCAAAAGTGATGGCATCAAAATGATGGCATTTGTCCAACTCAGAACATAGGGTATATTTTATGTCGGTGACACTACCCCAAAGGGGGTGCAGGAGCAAAAAACGTTCTAAAAAGGCGATTTTTTGCGTTACTGAAGGGCCTAGAAATATGAAATTTGGAATATTAGCTACTTATTAGATATAAAGGATTTCTAGGAACAGTTCTTAAACAATTCGAAATTTAAAAGGGGTGAAAATGCGCGAAAAGAGTTCTAAAAAACGTTCTAAATGGTTGTTTCTACACAATCTCAGGAAATACCAAACCGATTTAAAAAATAATGGTGTCAAAATGATGGTGACAACCCTTGCTCCCACATAGACTATGTTTTATGTCGGTGCCACTACCCCAAAAGGGTTGCAGGAGCAAAAAACGTTCTAAAAATGCGATTTTTGCGTTACTGAAGGTCCTAGAAATATGAAATTTGGAATATTAGCTACTTATTAGATACTAGCAAACCCCGCGGCTTTGCTCACGTAATATTTGAAATATGCCAAGTGACATTTATATGTCTAATTTTTATTAAAAGGTACTAACTAAATATTTATTTTATTAAAAGGTAATATTTTATTTTATTTAAAAAAAAAATATTAAAAGGTACTTATTACTTTTCAGAATAATACAAAAATTACTATTTAAAACACAGTTTGGCTAAACATCATTATTACACTGTATTAGGCAGAAATAAGACTTAAATTAATAAAACGAAATAAACTAAATAAATGATAATTTCGAAAATATTTTGAAACTTTTATGGTCATCAACCCTCTGGTGGTAGTGGCACAGACATAAAATATAGCTTATGTTGGAGCAGGTTCTATCACCAACAATTTGTCACCATTATTTTTTAAATCGGTTTGGTATTTGATAAGATTGTATAAAATTCTAATTTAGAACGCTTTTCGCTCACTTCATCTTTCTAAATTTGGAATTTTCTTTCGACTGTACTTAGAAAGCAGTTGCATCTTATAAGTAAATACCATGCTATATTTCAAAGTGTTAGAGCCCTCAGTTGTTCAAAAAACGCAAATTAGAACATGTTTTTGCAACCCTCAGATGGTAGAGACAGCAACATAAAATACAGCCTATGTTGGAGCAGGGACTGTCACTATCGATTTGCAACCATTACTTTTGAAATAGCTTTGGTATTTCCTGAGAGTGAGTAGAAATCGCAATTTAAAACGTTTTTAGTACGCTTTTCACGCATTTTCACCTTTTTTTAAATTTCCAATTTTTTTCGGAACTGTTCTTAAAGATAATTTACATCTAATAAATATGTACCTTGCCTAATTTCAAGTTGCTAGCCCCTACCGATCACAAAAATCGAATTAGATTAATTTAGAACGTTTTTTTGCTCCTGCAACTTCTAGGTGATAGTGATAGCGACATGAAATAGCGTCTATGTTAGAGCAGAGGCTGTCAGCATCAATTTTATACCATTACTTTTGAAATCAGTTTGATTCTTCCTGAGATATTGCTGACAAATCGGCGTTTAGAACGCTTTTCGCGCATTTTCACCCAATTTTAATTTAAAATTTTTAAAGAAATATTCTTAGAGAACATTTATATCTAATAAATATATACCATGCAAAATTTCATGAGTCTAAGTCCTTCCAAAATCCAAAAATCTCATTTTCAGAACGTTTTTCGCTCCTGCATCTCCTTCGGGGTAGTGGAAACAGATATAAAAAATAGCCTTTCTTGGAGCAAGAGCTGTCACCATCATTTTTACACCATTATATATAAAATCGGTTCAGTACTTCCTGAGATTGCATAGAAATCGCAATTTAGAACGTTTTTTTACAACGCGTTTTGCGCATTTTGACCCCTTTTATATTTCGATTTTTTAGGAAATGTCCTTAGATCTTGATATCTTATCTTAATCATTGATATCATATAACTAACTACCATTCCAAATTTCATGATTCTAGGGCCTTCCGCAACGCAAAAACCGCAATTTAGAACTTTTTTTCTCCTGCACCCTCTTTGTGGTAGTGGCACCGACATAAAACATAGCCTATGTTGGAGCAAGGGTTGTCACCATCATTTTGATGCCATTATTTTTTTAATCTGTTTGGTATTTCCTGAGATTGTGTAGAAACCACCATTTAGAACGTTTTTTAGAACGCTTTTCGCGTATTTTCACCCCTTTTAAATTTCGAATTGTTTAAGAACTGTCCTTAGAAATCCTTTATATCTAATAAGTAGTTAATATTCCAAATTTCACATTTCTAGGCTCTTCAGTAACGCATAAATTGCATTTTTAGAACGTTTTTTGCTCCTGAACCCCCTTTGGGGTAGTGCCACCGACATAAAACATAGCCTATGTTAGAGCAAGGGTTGTCATCATCATTTTGACACCATTATTATTTAAATCGGTTTGGTATTTCCTGAGATTGTGTAGAAACCACCATTTAGAACGTTTTTTAGAACGCTTTTCGCGCATTTTCACCCCTTTTAAATTTCGAATTGTTTAAGAACTGTTCTTAGAAATCCTTTATCTATATCTATACTAATATTATAAAGAAGTAAAAATTGTTTGTTTGTTAGAGGTAATCTCTGGTGCTACAGAACCGATTTCAAAAGTAATGGCATCAAAATGATGGTATTTGTCCAACTTAGAACATAGGCTATATTTTATGTCGGTGCCATTTACCCCAAAGGGGGTGTAGGAGCAAAAAACGTTCAAAAAATGCGATTTTTGCGTTACTGAAGGGCCTAGAAATATAGAATTTGGAATATTAGCTACTTATTAGATATAAAAGATTTCTAAGAACAATTCTTAAACAATTCGAAATTTAAAAGGGGTGAAAATGCGCGAAAAGCGTTCTAAAAAACGTTCTAAATGGTAGTTTCTACACAATCTCATGAAAGATCAAACCGATTAAAAAAATAATGGTGTCAAAATGATGGTGACAACCCTTGCTCCAACATATTCATTTACAGGGCAATACAAACGAATTCCGTTACATAATGATATAGGGGTGGAGGGAATTGTTTGCGGCGTATTTTAATTATGTTAAATTATTTCATGTATAATGAAATTGTTATACGTCGCTGAGGTTTACTATAATTTATTTCATATATAATACGAAGTGCATAGCATTTACAGGGACACACAAAAGATTTCAGATACTATAATGTGTCCGAAGTACTGTATATTATGCGATGATTGCTGGAAATGCATTTCTAATTATGATATGCGCTTTTATGTTTCACTATATTTATATATATACTATATGGGCTTTTCAAAAGAATTGAAATACATCTTTGGCTATAAACAGTAGCTTCTGAAATCAGCTTTTCAAATGTTTTATACGTTTTCTAAAATGTTTTCTTAGTTATCTTATATACCTTATTTCCCTAAATAACGAAGTTTTGTTAAAGCCTTCAGGTAGTGTTGGAAAGTGTTTCATAATCTATGTTCAACGTATGATTTTTCTTTCTTGTTAAACATATTTTGACTTCTTTAAGCATTTATATATAACAAGGGGATAAACCCGCACTTCCCGGGTTACAGAATATAGGTAAAAACCTTTATATATATTAGTTCTGATGTTAACATCATTTTTTTCTCTTCACATACTAAGAGCATAGCGATGACTGAGGTATTTTTCGAAAGGTTCTGCAAGCTGCTTTTGACATAGAATACTTATATATCGTTAAAACACGTGTTTTGTTGTAGAATTGCAGTTAATCAAAAATTCATAATTTAAAAAAACGTATCATCAATTAATTTCGAAGATTGCGGTGAGAAAGCCTCGCACGGGTCTACTGTTTTTTATTATTATCATTATTGGTGACTTTAATAGATTTTTTACATTTAATATGTTTTTTGGAATGCCACTAACAATACTATAAAAATCATACTGATATGAAAAATAGCAATAATGTATTCAAACAATATTTTAAAACCTATTAAAAGCGATATTTCCATATTGGCCTCACGACAGGAGGTAACAGCTGAAGAAATCTTCAAAAATCGCTACTTACCTTTTTGATTCTGTTCATTTTCAATGAATTACGATTACATGTCTTAAATTTGTGTTATATTTATATTTTATTATTTTATTTATTGATTGGTAAATGTTTTAATTTCGTTATGGGATATAAACAGGTATAAAATGATGAGCTATTTATATTAATTTAAGTGTAAACGGATTTACCTTTCGTAATCGGCTGCAGGCGATAGAGATATTTTTGAAAAAAATTCCTGCTTAAAAATTAATTTAAAAACAATAAAAATTGGGTCAATTGCTATACAGTTTTCAAATAAATTTCGATATAGTTTTCAAAGAAATTGCCTTTGAAAATACGTTTTTTTTTTCTATTCGACGGTGTGAAAATTGAAAAATATTGCAATAAAAGTTAATAAAAGCTAAAGTTAATCGTCTGCTGTTGCCACGGACAAAATGACGTCCGCGCTACGTACGGACATGCTTGTACTTTATAATATAGAAATAGATATAATCTACTAAATGGACTGAGCAAAAATATTAAAATTAGGGTTGGTGAATTTTCAGAAAATCCTACTCGCTAAGGATTTCTTTTTATCAACAACACACGGCGCTGTTCCGGTGGGCTCCATAGAGCAGTATTTATGAGCTCCGGTGAATTCCGACCAATATCTAAATATTCTATGAAATCAAAGAAGTACCGGAGCTGAGCTCCGGCCCAAATTAAGCACTGGTCATTCCACAGAATTTACAGATACTGTTCACTAAACCCGGACAACTTGTTACTCAATTTATTTAAGTTTCAATACAATTACATGGTCTAATAAGAAAACGTGTGCAGATTTCAGATCTTTTTTAATTTTTTGTTGATCTGCATTAGTTCAAAAAGTATGTATGATTGTATAAACCTTTGGATTTTTAAAATACGCAGTTTTTAACCTCTCTCTAATTGAAAAGGATTTTTTAAAAATTGCAAATGGATTTCTGTAATTAATTAATTTAATAATGAATTTTAATAAATAAATAAACTTAAAAACTATGTGAATCGCCAAATCCAATTAGAATGCTGAAAAGTAATAACTCGAACAATTTTATCGACAATAGCTGATGATTGAAATAATGCATTTCTTATAACTGGCTCATTTGTTAAGTTCGGTTCCCCCCCCCCTTTTTTTTCAATTTAAAAATATATACGATATTAATACCATCACTGATTTTATAATAAAATATAAATCCCCCAAAAATATAATAAAGTTTGAAGTACTTTTACAAAATTATTGGAAAACATAAGTTATATCTTTCTGTCGTAATTATACAACGATTTTTTTTATATATATAAAAGAATAACAATTGTGACTTTTCTAGATTTCTGATAGTGATTAGGTATAAATAACAAAATTGCTATTTTATTCAGATTTACAGCCACATGAAAATCATTAACCGTTATCATGAGGGATTATTTAGGATGAATATTTAGTTGTATGTAAGAAGAAAATTTTAAAGAGAAAATTAACTTAGAAACATTTCTAAAATGTTATTAAAAATTTTCTACAACGAGCTTTCTGTAATGAGTTCGGGATCGGGTGACAGAAAATTTTTCGGGCTCGAGCGGGCTCTGTTTCCGAAAAAAAGAGCTTGAAATCGTCTATAATAAGAAAGCATTGAAACCACTAGCAAATCCTGCTATTCAAACTAAACACGCTCTTTCCCACCCCTTTTTTCAAATAGTAATCTTCCTTGTATTTTCTAGTAATTTTTAGGTGTATTCGTAATTATATAAATACATAGCACCTATAATCATAGTCTGGCCCGTCCGTCTGTCTGTCCGTCTGCCCGCATATAACAGCGCAAAAACTACCCAATCGAATGTTTTGAAATTTAATATGCATAATTGTTGCAGCATTTTGTAGGGTGATTTCAAATTTTATGAAAATCTAATCAAAACATTAAAAAATATTAATAAAAGTTTTCTTCATTCTATTAAATTCTATTATACGCAATTAATTCAATGATATCCCATGAGCCATGATAGCTAATGATTCTACGTTGTCATAGTGAATTACGTCCTATTTAAGATGGAGTCACATTATTTCCGTATTACTCAATTTAATACACATAATCGTAATAAATTTTGTATTCATGCATTTTTGCATAATTCTTTATTTAAAAGGAGTAAGAAAGGAAGCAAGAAAATTCTTCAGACTAGTAATTGGCGCTCTTGCTTTCTTTCAGCTAAATTTCGAGAGTTCAATTTAGCGCAACGGGTTAATTGATTCACGATGTCCTTTATTAAAAAAAAAAAAAAAAAAAAAAAAAAAGAAAGAAAGAAAGAAAACGTACTCAGGTATCGAAAGTTTTTCCTGAAAGCAAATCTTCTCAGCAATATACTAAAATTGGCTTTTCTTAATAATTATCCCCATATTTTCACAAAATTCTTAAATTTAAAAAAAAAACAATTTGTTTATTTATAAATATTTTTTGCAGAAAAGTTTAGAAACGAAACCTGAAGTGCATTTCCTTTAGAATTACGCTTAAATTTATTTCATAAATACACACATTTATACACACTATTACATATAGGAGGCATTCTTCCAACTTTTTAACTTTCAGGAATAAAAATCTGGTGAAATTAAACTTACTAGAATAACATTTTAAACTTATAGACTAATGATTCAAAATAAAGAAAAAATGATCAGCAGCGAAAATTTTTTTGTTTAACTGAGGTTTAAGTTAAAGTCGCGAATTTAATCTTCCTTACCATTTTACCACTATAACTTTTTATTTTCTTCTAAATTTTTACTTATAATGAATTTGCCTTAACCCCAGGACATTCAAATAAGAAGTAATAACAATGTAGTATTTTTAGTACAAAATTTTGGTATAACACTGTCTTAAAGGGATGTTAAAGAAGGCATGGTAAGGAAAAAAGGGGCGGTATAGGAAAAAGGGACTGTAAGGGGAAAAAAGGGGGATGCTAAGGATGAGACGGTAAGGAAAATTATCACCTATTTTTAGGCAAATCATGTTAAGACTAAGTGATAGCCACAATATTCATTGATTATTAGAAACATTTATTTACACTGGATTAAATTTAAAAAATAATTTAATTTACCTAGAAAAGTGCAGGAATAAACCTTGGGGACGGTAAGACTACCAATAAAGCCACGATGATTGGAATTGATATTTAAATGCTGATTTAAATTCTGCAGTAAATTTCCTGTCAAAGAATTTTAGGCATTCTTTCTCTAGCATACTAGAGATATGCTTTTGATACTAGAAAAAAGTTGAAAAAATTCTGTGGCTGCATCTGAAGTGATTTTCTGTATAACTTTAGCAAGAGGGACGGTAAGGAATCTAAAACCCAGGGACAAAGATAAAAAAAATAATAACAACCATCAAAATGAGTTCAGTTTAATTTTTGGCTACATATTTATATAAAACAATAGTCCCAGTTTCGGAAAAAATTACATCGAATTACTTTTATTGAAACAATTTTATACAGACAGCTTCCAACTTAAAAATCAGCATCAGGGACACGGGACGGTATAGGAATTTCGTGGTTTATTTGGACCCCCAACATCGTCCAAAACTTATTTATCTCGTTAATATTGTTATACAGTCATGCAATGGGAAGTTTTCCAGTATAAGAAATAAAAAAGACCCAAGAATATGAACTAAAATAAAAATTATTCAGGGACTTAAAAGTTAAAAGATTGTGAGAATGCCTCATATACAATTTATGCATATATATATAATAAAACTTTTTGCAAATAATAATTACTAAATAACATAAAAATCAACAAAATATAAATGAACCAATAATTATAATAATTATAAAAATGTATATAATAAAACATTTTGCAATTAATAACTATTAAATCACAGGAAAATAGGCAAAAATATAAATGAACCAATAATTATAATACAATAGAAAAATTTATATACAATATTGCAAAATGTACAGATTGAAAAGACAAAAAGTATGATATAAAAAAATCCTATATATTTAATATAGATCCTGAATAACTGAGTATTTATGCACTGTTAAGATTTTCTAATCACTATGGTAAATCGCTTCAAAAATTTTCAATAAACACCAATATACAAACATGGGTGCGATACAAATAAAGTCAAATACATAAAATCATGAACTAAAAATCATTATTTAAGTAAGATGAAATTTTGCAACATGAATATTTTATAAATACTTACTTATTTCATTCTCCTCAACATCTGAAATGCTCAAAAATCCATCACAAAGTGACACACAAATAAATAATATCAAATGATATCGCATTTTGTAATGTTGGTGAGATTTGGATCGTTCATTAAACGCACTTCTACTCGAACGCGACTGGGGATAAATATAAGATTAAGTCTCTCCCCCATATCTTCTCTATTTCCGATTTTTTTTATTTTTTTATCAGTTTGTCTACGCTATTGTCATAGTGACATTATTTTAATCGAGCTATCGCTTTCTGGGAGTTTTAAAACTACAGATGAGTCTTTTCTTTCTCAAACAAATACATAACTTGATGACAATGTTTATTGTTAACGCGTTTAAACATCCAGTTTGATAAAAATAATTTTAATATAGTAGAGTCCCGATTATCCGAGTCTCGCTTAACCTAGTTTCCGCTTTAACCGAGTTATTTTCTTCTGATAAACTGATGGATTCTATTATTATGAAACAGCCATTATAATTGAAGTGTTAGGTGAAGATGAAAGAACAGCCGTAAAAAGTTAGAACTCTGATTTTCTGGTCAGAATGGAGAAAAAAAATGGCCATATCCCCCCCCCCCCCCATTTCTGAGCAGAAAATCAGAGTTCTAACTTTTTACTACTGCTCTTTCATCCTCACCTAACACTTCATTTATAACGGCTGTTTCATAATTATGGAATCCATAAGTACATTAGAAGAAAATGATGCATTCTAAAGGTATAAGATTAATTGAAAAAACTATTTAATACTTTGAGTAGAAAGAAGAGACTAGACCTGCAATTTTCATGACACTAATAGAATCACATAGCTGCCAATTTGTATGGTTTTGTTTCCTCTAAAATTTAATAAAAATTTTTGCCATATTTAATCGTTGACAATTGTTAGATTTCGGCGATTGAATTAGGCAAAATATACTGGTAAGTTTTAATGGTAAGGAAAAATCTTAGAAATTGGTAGCTATGCAGTAGCGTAATACTGCAGAAAAAAAAAATTGCAGCAAAATTGACATTCAACAAACAAAAAACTACCAAGGGCCTTTTTCAAATAAACAATTTCATTCGCTGTTTTTCTTAAAAGTAACGAAAATGTACATCAAAGAAATGTTGCTAGTAGCATAAAAATTAATGAATTAAGGGGTCTCAGGACTCTTAAGGCTTTAAAATTTTCGAAATTTTAATTTTTTTAGATATTAAACTAATACCTTTTCTGAACATTTTGGTATAAATGTTTCCTTGAAATTCCTATTAGAACAGAAGTTATGGCTTTTAGAATTATACACGCTCAATAGCTGAAGCGGCGTTTCAGAAACTTTGAAGTCAATTTTCTCCAAATGACGTTTTTGGGCATAACGCGCACGATATCTCAAAAACTTCTGAATTTTTTTTCATGAAATTTTCAAAACATATGTTTCATGTTAGTCTGTATAAACTGAACATAAAATTTTCTTCTTATTGTTCAGAAATATATTCTTTATAGGGAATTATACTGTTGAAAATTTCTAAATTTTGCATTAACTAAATACAACTTTGTATTAAAAATAGAAAAATGCTTTAAATACAAATTTATTTAGGTTCACAGTAATTATTACAATGTGAAGCATAAGTAGGAACCAAAAGTTTCCTTCTATTTGCAAAATGTATTTTGTAATCGCGCGCATAATCTGTTATGCCGATTTTCCGCTCGTCAAATGTCTGACATTTTGGAGCCCACTGTAAATTCTAATTCTGCATCTCGTAATTTTTCAAATACATGAAATGAAAGAACATACTTGTATCTTTCATCACAATATAGAATTTTGTCTTAAAATCAATTACATTTTAAGATATTATATGTTGAAAATGGTCTTTTTTTTTCGATTTTTCCAATTTTAAGAGTCCTGAGACCCCTTAAGTGAAAATTTATATTTCATCTCCTTAGTTAGTGAATTACTAGTGAATTACTAGTTTCCCCAGGGGTGCCCAGAGAGGGGTTTGGTGACGCAAAATGCGTCATAAAATTTATTTTTGGGGGGGAATTTAGAGAAAAAGTACATTTTTGGGGGGGGATTTTTAAAATCTTAATACTATTTCCTTTTTTTTTTTTTTTTTTTTTTTTTTTCCACTATTAAAAAAGTTTGATTTTTTTAAAATCACTTTTAACTTCTTTTCAACATTCAACTTCCAGAAATGGTCATGTTTTTTTAATTCTTTAAATTCTAGATAAGGGCAATAAGAACCGATTTTGCATCTTAATATCTTTGAAAGTGCGGGAATAAAAAAAATACTTGGCATACAGGTGGGAAAATGTTTAACACATTCTGAAAGGCAATTAGGACCGCAAGACGTGATAAAAGGAATAGCTTTCTAAAGTAATTTATTATATTGTTTGACAGGGTCGAATCGTACAGTCTGAGTGCAAAAATACATTCTTGATGGGTATGATAAGAAATAACAACAAAATAAGCATTTCAGAGGAAGAGACAACGCTAAAATTACTTGACGATTTTCAGAAAACTAGGATTTAAGTACAGTATATTTTAGTGATGTTAGAAGAGTAGTATTGTATGTCATTGCCGAAACGTCAGTGAAGGCTTACTGTGGAGACACGAAAAGTTTTGATTTCCGTTTGTCTGTCTGTCTGTCTGTCTGTCTGTCTGTCCGTCTGTTCCGCGATAACTGCCGCAAAAAGCATCCGATCGGCTTGAAATTAATGTGGCATGTTGATGAGGTACTCGGACTTAGCTGTATGGTTTTTGGTTAAATTTGGTTCATGCGTTCGGGAAATATAGAACATTTTATTTTGCTCTGTAATGCTTTTCAATGGCAAGTCAGACGATTTTCAAATTTTCATTTTGAAAGAAATGGCTCATATAAAAAATGGATTTAAATGGTAAATTTTTGATGCTGAAATTTTTAAATAAGAGTAGTAAATTATTCCTATTAGTTTGCAATTTTGTCAAATTAGGCTTTTAAATTAGGTGTATAACTTATGATGGAATTTTATACAAGTGTTCGAATAATATAAAACATTTTATTTTATGAATTTACTTATATTTCATTTTTTTTCTTTTAACCGTTGCGTAGCAACTATATCTCATCTAAAAATATCATAAATGTGAAAGTATGTATGGTTTTTAAAGTCAAATCAAAGTTAAAAGGAATGAATTAATGAATGCCTTTGTATAGATATTTGCATATAGATTGATTTAAACGCAGAAATGAAAATAGTATTTATATACTATATAGAATAATATCTTTATTTATGTATTCAACTATTTTGATTATAAAGGAAAAAGTTCGTTATTTTCATACAGAATAATCTGACATTATTCTATTAAACTTTATAAACTTTATTGTTGCCAGAAAAAAAAAAAAAAAAAAAAAAAAAAAAAGGGAATAACAATTTCTCCCAAAGAGTTCATTTTAATTTGTAAGATTTTCACGTGCAAAGGGAAAATGCAGCAAATTACAAATAATAAAAAAGATAAATAGGACAGGAATGAATACATATAAACATTTCACACCAAATACCACCTAAATTAATTTTTGTAGTGGTATTTTCCCACACTACGAAGAAAGATTCCTCGATTTACACGATTTTACTTGGCTTTCCTTTTTTCACTGGTTGCGATTTCATTTTCGCAATTGCGTATATTAATTGGCACAAAATTTTACATTTTTATGACTGTGTTTTTATGACTGTTTTTATGTCTGTAAGGCCATACAAATAAGAAATTCCGTATTGTTTCCTATAAAATGTGATAAAGTGTTGGTTAACTATATATGTTTCTATTAAGAGGAGCAGGGCTGCCAAGCCTCCGGCGTTCTAGATACCAGTATTTTAATACAAAAAATGTTACTTTATTTAATTGAAACATTTGCGCGATTTAAAAGAACAACATTTTCTGTAAGGTAATAGTGTTGTGCAAAAAGCCTGAGACTTGCCATGTCTGGTGGTGAGTGAAATGTTTTATCTAATGCATTTATCTCTATTTTAATGCTACGTGAACAACGTCCCGTGAAACAGCTTGTAGAGTGTAAAATAAATTATTAAAATAATCCCTATTACGAAAAATGAAACAAAATGCCCGGCTAAGGGAAATAAAAGGTTAGTTAACCTTTCGTAATTTGACCTGAACACAGGTGTGCATCAAATTTCAACGGTGTTTGTAACATCACGATTTTAAATTAAATGTGGATACTATTAAAAGGCTATCACAAAAAATACTTAACGGCGCCATATCACGTTTATCTATTTAGTCAATTGGAAGTGGACACGATGATGAATTATTAACCGTTAGGTTTAGAACTCCCCCTACTTTAGGGTGATTTTAGTAAGTTAATGCTATCGAGTACATTTTTAGATATTTAGATTAGATCTTAGATATAAATATTGCAGAATGGTAATCAAAATTATTATTAGATTTCTAAATTAGATGTCTCAGTTTACATTTCCAAAAGTTCTTTATCCATTAGATACAGATGTTTGTGGTTAGCAGGCAAGTAAATACTTCTGTATGGATATTAGGATAACGTAAAATGCTTGACCAAATTGTTGCTTATCCTTATAAATCGCAGTGTAAAAATGAATCTAAGATATAGGATAATCATTAACTCAATCAATAGAAAATTACAAATGCAAAATAAATTACACAACGGGGGGTTCAGGGGGGGGGCACCCCCCTGAAGAAATTTGCTTTATTATATAAAAATTACTAGAATAAGTAGCTCGTGAGAATTTCAGAATATCATTACATAACAACGTGTTTAATTTAACGCTTCTAATGTCTGAAACCATCGAAATATTTTTTTCTCCTTCTATAAATGTTTGTGTAATTCAAAAGTTTAAATTTTGTTTTTGTAGAAAGATTAATATTAAGCAAAATTTGCTAAAAACAATAAGTTGCAGAGATGACGTTGAGGCTCTTGATCTGCAGATTTACTAGTTAAAATAGTATAAGGTAAACAACCTGTACAGAGAAAAAGACTTCCAGCTAGTGATGGGCGAAAACGAGATGTTTTTATAGATTTTATTGATTGTATGGACATCTCGATATTTTTTGATTGTGCAAAATTTTTCTCGATGACTCCAGTTTGCCAATTGCTTTTATACAATACCCGATTCGATTTTATCAAGAATCGTCTGCCGGAAAGCTGAAATGAGTCGGGTCAATAAGGACTAGATGGCTACGCCCGCCAGTGCGCCCCTTCTTTAATCAGGGCCTCTAATTTATACGCAATCTTGTAATATGAAATCTCACACTGGGTCCCCGCTGCATACTGCACCGTATAGAAGGCGTTGTGTGCACACACTGCAAAATCTTGTAAATAAAAAAAATCTCGAACCGAACGAACCTCGAACCGGATCCTTTGGTGGGTCAAAGGGCGGGCACAGGAGCTGCATAATATGAATAAGTGGTCGCAGGGATTTCAAACGATATATCGCATGATGGTTATAGGCAAAATTTAGAAAAGTGTCCCCGGGAGGGCAAAGTGGAGGAAGGGTCTTCGGAGGGGTATAACATCAATAAGTGGTCACAAGCCTTTCCAACCAAATGTCACATGAGGGGTCTTGAGCTAAATTTGTAAAAATGCACACCGGGGTGACAAAGTGGGGGGAAAGGGGCGCGGGAGGTGCATAACAGGAGTAAGTGGTCACAGTCCTATCAAACAATACGTCACATGAGGGGTCTCAGCTAAATTTCCAGAAGTGCCATCCGTGGGGGAAAAGTGAGGGGAGGGACACCGGAGGTGCATAACATCAGTAAGTGGTCACAGGCCTTTCCAACCAAATGTGACATGAGGGGTCTCGAGCTAAATTTATAAAAATGCCCCTCCCACCATGAGGGCAAAGTGGGGGGAGGGGCGCGGGAGGTGCATAACATGAATAAGTGGTCACAGTCCTTTCATACAATATGTCACATGAGGGATCTCGGTTAATTTAGAAAAGTGCCACCATGGGTGTCAAGTGAGGAAAGGGGCACGGTAGGTGCTTAATATGAATAAGTGATTGCAGGACTTTCTAATGATATATGGCATGAGGGGTGTCGGCAAAAATTAGGAAAGTGCTCCCCCCCCCCAGGAGTCCAAATATCGCAACCCCCCAGGAATTCAGCCCCCTTTTAGAAATTTCATATATTATAATATTTTTTGGAAAACTCCTTAAAAAATTCGAATTAAAATGATGAAAACGCAAAAAAGTTCAAAAACTGGGGCCAAATTGGGAAGGGGAGAAGAAAGTCTCATAATATGAAAGAGTGATCCGAGGGCTTTCCAATGATATATCACATGAAAGGCTTAAAAAAGGTTGAAAATCTCCCCCCCCCACCCTGGTTTGTTCACTCTTTCGGCCCGGAATTCACGCATGCCCCACTTTTAATTTTTTATATTTAATAAATAATATCTACCGGAGGACTCCATCAAAAAAACACATCTAAAATTATATTCATTGTAGAAATCACTACTGTTTTAAAAATTTGTCCCCCCCCCCCGCACCCTCCTCTTTGAAATTTTTATATTTAATAAATAGTATTCAACAGAGGGTTCCAGGTATGTGACAGCTTGATAGGGCTAAAATAAGAGGAACTTTGAATATTACGGCTTCATTTCACAGCTCATTGTCATGCCTCTTTCTCTATCTTGTCTCGATAAATCTTCTCACATCTCTTCTCTGCCGAGAACGAGAAATTGAATTCTCATTCTCGGCAACCTATGAAGAGGCACTAATCGAGAACAACATATCGAGAAGCGAAGAAAATTGATTTCTCATTCTCGGCCAACATACGAAATGTTGAAAAGCGCGAGAGGAATAATCGGGAAGTCAAAAGTCGAGATGCCGGTGAAAAATCATCGAGAGGAGATTTGCTGAAATGCCAGAGAAAGAGAGAAATGAAGCTTTCAGAGTCAACTTACCGCATTTCTGGTTTAAGTCATGGTTTCTCGAAGGAGTGCATTTGCTTATCCAATCTCTTTTTGTTATTAACCGATATGAGTTAGGAGGTATAGTGGTTTATTTATTCAGTTCTGTATAGTTCTAATTTCAATAATTACTGTTGAATTTAGTGTCATTTTGCTCCGAATTTTCAATGTTTCTCTAACTTTAGCTCTGTCAAGCTGTCCCATACCTGGGGCCCTCAGATAAATATTATTTATCAAATATAAAAATTTCAGTAGAGGAAGGTGAGTGAATTCTGGAAGGTGCAAGAATGGACCGACGGGGGATTAATTTTCAAACTTTTACCAAACCCCTCCTGTGCAGGGTTGGCAAGTTTCTGCCAGAGTGGTTAAAACCAGCGGTTATAACCGGTTAAAACCGGCATGGCAGAAACTAGTTTCTGCCAGTAAGTGGCAAAAACTGGCAGAAACTCAGAAATAATATTAATAAGAACTTTAATGTGTAATGATTCTTAATTCATACATGTATTTGATGTGTAAACAATTAAGATAAAAATTCAAATTTAAGATTATGAATGTTATTCAAAGCTGTAAAAAAGTTTCAAAATTATCACATAAATATACTTTGTTTATATAATAATAGGTACTAATATTTTTTCACTTGAAAAACAGAAATTTTCAATGGTAGTCTGATGCTGTACAAGTTTAACTATTTTATATTATTGTTTAGAGTTGAATTTTTATTTAAAAGTAAACAAAGAAATTTACAAAAAAATCTGTGATATTTTAACAAATGTATTTTTCAGAGTATTTTTAAATAAATAATGCAATGCAATAACTTAAAGATTATGATTCTTGTGAAAATATATAAGTAAATAATTGAAGCACAATAAATAACAGAAAAAAAATTTAATGAAATATCTTGCACAATTATTTTACAATATTGAAAGAACAAAATTGCCACTCAAATATACTATTATTACTTTTTCCACAGAACATTCCATAGCATAAGACAAAATTTTGCTAATCTTTCTGAACACACTGTTTCTTTGTTTTGAATGAAAGAAAAGTTTGAAAATATTCTTTCAAGACTATCATTACTTGCTGGCAATGTCATTATTGAGGATGCAACTTTGAAAAATCCTCATTTTCACCAGTATTCGTTTTTAAAGATGACCACCACATAGAAGGTAAGGGCAAGACATTTTCTAGGGCTTCCTTGAAGAAATATGTTTCTGAGGCAGGGGTCGATTTTGCTTCAAAGGATATTATATGTGGCACAAAATTGGGATTAATATCAGAAAGCAATTTCCTTGCCTTTTCTTTATGCTCATATGTCAATTTTGATCCCATATACTTAGGAGGAAGTAAATAAGTTAGCGTATGGTAGTCGGTTATTACTGTATCAAATCTGCTTTGAACCTTTGTAGTTGTTTGTTTTGTAAGTGCAAAATGTGGTTGGAACATTATCAACTAACAGTCTTAATAAAAAAGCTAAAATCTTTAACAACGATTTTATGCACAAATAACATACAGACACGACAAAAATATCCCATATAATCGTTTTTTGTCGTGTCTGTACATTATTTGTGCGTAAAATCATTGTTAAAGATTTTAGCTTTTTTACTAAAATTCGCACAAAGTTTGATCTAATGCTTATAAGTCTTAAATTGAAAAAAATAAAAAGTCAGATTTGTTTCTTTGAATACTGTATTTAAATGAAAGGTTTTTTAAATTCATGGAATTACAAGATCCGCATATAACTATAACATTTCTATGAGAGATAATTTATAGTGTTATTATTAAATTAATACGTTAAATTATAGAAAATTATTTTGAGCAAGTATTGAATATTTTTCTTTTCTTTTCATTGTTTAATTTAAAATAAGTATTGGATATAGTTTTGTATTTGATTTTTAAACTGAAATTTTAAAATACTCTAATAATTGTTTACATATAAAATTATATAACCATACTATAACAAAAATTTTATCTGTTACATTACTCATTTTTTCTAATACAAATCTATTTATTTTTTAATTAAAACTACCCACAATATTTCATTTGTTATTTATACGGAATAAAATGTACTTAAGGAATTTAATACTAGTAAAAAAGTCTCATATTATGTCATGAAATGTGTTTATGCCAGTTGTTGCCAGTTTCTGTCGGTTAAAACCGGTTATAACCAGTTTCTGCCACTGGCAAGGCAGAAACCCTTTTTTGCCGGCAAATAGCCAGCCCTGCTCCTGTGACATATCATCGGAAAGCCCTTTGACCACTCTTTCATATTATGAACCTTTCTCCTCTTGGAGTAAATTTCGGGAGGGGGAAGCAGTAAGGGGATGATTTTTTTAAATCGTTGAGATTTCTACAAGAAATATAATTTTAAGTGTTGTTTTTTTTTTTTTTATCGAGCCCTCCGGTAAATGTTATTTATTAAATATAAAACTTTAAAAGTGAGGGTTGCGTGATTTCTGGTAAGAAAGAGTGAACCCATGGTGAGGGGTAAATTTCAAACTTTTTGGACCCATCATGTGATAAGTCATTGGAAAGTTTTCGGACCACTCTTTCATATTATGAATCTTTCTTCCCTCCTCCCCAATTTGGCTTCCCGGGTGAGGCGCTTTTCGAACTTTTTTGAAATCGTAGCGTTTTTATCATTTTAGATCGGATTTTGTTTCGGAACCCTCAGATGAATAATTTATAATACATTAAAATTTCAAAGAGAGGGGGGAGGGCGTATTCCGGAGCGCGCAATAGTTGGAATCCTGGGGGCACTTTTCTATCTTTTGCCGTCACCCCCTCATATGATATATCATTGGAAAGCTGTGTGATTATTACTTCATGTACATACCTCCCGCGCCCTTCTCCCCTTTGACCCCGCGGGGGGTCACTTTTCTAAATCTAGCCGAAACCCCTCATGTGATATATCGTTGGAAAGCCTTGTGACCACTTATTCATATTATGCATTTATTGCTCCTCCCCCTACTTTCCCCCCCAGGGGGTCGTTTAATGCATTCCAGTAGATGGTCTTCTAATAAAGGGAAAATCATAGAACTAATCTCAAATGACGTAAAAACATCAACAAAAAATATTGATACTATTTACCATCCTTTCAGTTCATGTTTTTGCCATTAGGGGTGCTTTTTATTCTAATTTCTTTGGCCAATTTGCTGCTAATTGTCGAAAAATTCTAATTATTGATATTAAACTCTTCTTACCGTTTCATACCTACTCGCGACTTTTCAACTTTTTGCAACCAAACAACGCCGTTACATGACTTTTCCACTATTATGGCTCCATTATAGCCTCCCTTCGGTTTGTGGTTTTTTAAATCCATCTCTTTTCAGTTACCATGTATTTACTAAATACTGCTTTATAAACATATAAAAACAATGATTTTAATAAACGATTGTAGAACATCTGGATTGCAGGTTCTCGGAAGTAATCGATGACTATATCGATTGTGTTTTTTACCGATTACGATTTTTTTTATTGGTCCACGAATTATTTTAGGGGGAAGGGATAAATTTATAGAAAAATTAGAATTTTTTGGGAGGGAAAGGAGGATTAATTACTAGGTAATAAGACTGAAAAATTATAGTGTGAAGGAAAAACATACCTATACAGAATACAGGGGCTTACAATAGATTAGGACTATGTTTTAATGCTATAATGTCTGCCATTTTATAAGAATCCGTACTTGTATAAGAGTATATTATATGTTGTTAAAGGAGTATAAAGCAACACTTGTACTGATATAAACGCTTCAATCCACAGTTTATTTTAGGGTTGGGGGTGATTTAGAGATTTTTTTTGGGAGGATGAGATTAAACTGTATGACTAGATAGTATTAAAAAATGATTGGGAAATCTTAAGCATTAATGTTTAATCCTAAACAAGGACGTATGTACATGCAAATATATTTGATATGCGTTTGATATAAATGACTCGTCTTTAATATTTTAGTTTTCTTAAAACAATATGCAATTTTTGTATTTAAGATTTATTTTGTAATAATTTAAATGATTTTTATTTTAAATACTTGTAAGTAAATCTTTATTTTCATAAAAAAGTAGCTTTATTTATTAAAACGTATGTAGTGAACACGGGCTTGTCAGTCAAGACTTATAAATGTGAAACCAATCAGATTGCTAATAAGAAAAAATGTATCTTTTATTATTTATTACGCTGTTAAAACTTTTATTTCATGTTTGTATGACAGTACGTAAGAATACTATTATTAAATAATTTAATAATAAGAATATATTTTGAAATTGATTTTCTGTTTAGGGGGTGGGGGGGGGGCTCAGTGTTAATGTATGAAGATTTTTTGGGGGGGAATTTGCGTCATTGGGTTTGGGGGGGATGGTCACCACTGAGTTTCCCATTTGTGTAAATCCGGTTTATCCGAGGTGAGCTTGGTCCATATTAACTCGGCTAATCGAGATTCTACTGTATTAGGCATTCAGCTATTAGGCATCTTTATAAACTATACTAGAAAAAAATATTGTCATTAAAACAAAATACAAATTACATTTAAGGTTAAGCAAGGAGAGATCGTGCGGTAGGAGAGATTGCGCACAAAGAGATTCGACGGGAAGGAGTAGAGTGCATGCGCAGCGACTCCAGGTAGTTGTACAGCAACATCTACATGAATGTGCACATTGATTGTTCCGAGAGTCTTGGATAGAGCATTGCTGTTTTGTTTTGTTTTTCCAAAGTAAGTGCTTCAATTTTCATAACTGTTCGTCAGAGTTTTTATAGAATATCCGTAGTTCAAAATATTTTGAACTTAAACGATTTCTTATAAGCTACTAACCTAGACTAAGGATGCGAATACACACAATTCATTTTAGAAGTGGCTACATTTAAATAAAAGGCCGCGCAATCTCTCCTACCAAAATAGGAGAGTTTGCGCATCTGCTACTTAGGAGAGATGGCGCATTTACCCATAAGTTTCAGTGCTAGGAAGAGGTTACGCAGCTTATTGGTAAATTTGCATGAATTGCAAATTACATATAAAACATTTGAATGAATCAATTTTGAAATAATTTTGGTAAAACACATAATTATCGAAACTAAATTTGGTAACAAATTATTTTGCAAAAAAATACTTTTGCAGGTAAAAATTTTGTTAATAAATTAATAATTCAGTTATTATTAAATTAATTTTATATAATTATTTTTGTCATAAATTAATAATATATTTTTTAATAAATTAATTAAATAGTTATATATTTTTTTTAATTTATAAACAATTAATTTGCTAATAAATAAATTTTGTTAACTAAAATAAATTTTTCAATATATGATTTATTTTCTTTTATTTTTTGCAAATAACTAATGCGTGTTGTAAATTTTAACCCATTTTTCAGGTCACAATGCTAAATATTTAAGAGGAAATCGAAGAAGGAGGAAGGATCATGTAGTGAAGAAAATCTAAAGTCCACCGTAGAGGAGAGCCCCACCAGTGGCCGAGAGGTTCTGCTTTCGAAGCTGGTAGACGGGAGGTGCTGGGTTCGAACCCAATCGCTCCCGTCGGCCTAATCGTTCGGAGTTTTCGTGGTTTTCTTCGAACCGTGGATTTCCGTGCGTAAATACGGGTTAGGTTCCCTTAGAAAGACCCCCCCCCACGGAGGGCACTCCCCCTTTTGGCCAATATATCCCTCGTGTAGATAATTGGCCGTCATAAAACACAACCCAACCCACCGTAGATGCAATACGAAATAGCTCACTTAAAATGCGTACATCAGGCAGGGAATTCATTATTCCGGAATCCACCTTGAGAGGTAGGCTGAGCAAATCAGCTGAATATAAGATGCTTCCAGTAAAAGTGGGATAAAAAACTGAAGGGGAAAAAACGAATGTCAGCGAGGATGTGTGCATTGAATGTCTGAAACTGAACCAGGAGACAGCTTCTACTAGTGACTGGATTCAATGTATTGCTTGTGGCAGATGACTGTACGAAAGCTGCAAGATTTACAACAATAAGTGCATCGATTGTGCACGAAGACAACTGTCGGTTACCAAACAAAAGGCATTGAAACTGTGGAAATGAAACTGAAGTAATTTTCAAGTTAAACATGTTCAAGTAGATTAATGTTATTTTGTAATCTTAGCAGGGCTTTCTTTTTCTGATATTCTAATCTTCTTCTTAAATTAAAATTCTTTAATTGTTGTTAAAAGTCTTTCTTTTTTTTTTTTTTCAAACATAAGGTTTAAATATTCACTCCTAATACAATAATATTTATTCACAAAAACCTTAGAACAATGACATTTAAGTGTAATTATTATTGTTAACAATTTAATTGTAGTTATTATCAATAGCAATCTCTTCTACCCATGTGCGCAGTCTTACCAACCCTGTAAGGAGAGATTCCGCAAAATAGTTGTCTTGGTTTTATTACTGCTTTCTAGTAAATTACAGCTTAACAACAAAATAACAATGGAAATGCATAAAAAACAAAGGAAGTCAAAATTATTCATAGATAGTTTAGCAAAAAATTAATATTTAGAATTTTTATTATTATTCTTTTGAAATGTGCGCAGACTCTCCTAGCTTTACCTTACTAAAATTAATTAAAATATGTATTAAAAACTATCTACTAATCTACTAAACGATAGGTTTTGACATTTTTTAATGTCCGTTTTAAATCACTTTTAGCATATGTAATTTGTACGCGTCTTTAATTTGGAAGATGCTTTCACTTCTGAAACCGGTTTCGAAAGTGGAAAGTATCCTAATAAAAAAAAAAAAAAAAAAAAAAAAAAAAAACATGCAAAATAAAACCGAAAAAGTAACAAGTGGGTAAGTGTGATCACAGATCTCACAGAGGGTTTCGTTTAATATTCCTTTCAAAACACTTTATCATTTTGCAAAGTCTGTTAATTCCACATTTCGTAACCAGGAAGCGCACTCTGTTCTAAACAAACTTCTATCCGAACGAAACTCCGTTTTACAACCTATCCGTAGATATATTAGTCGAGAGGATCGGGCCATAGCACACAAGATAGTTAGGTGCCTCCTGGCGGTAGAAAGTGGAACTAAAATATGTAAGGCTTTGGTGCATAATATGAAAGAGTGGTCAAAGGGGTGTCGGCAAAAGTTAGAAAAGTGCCCCCCGGGTGAAAAGGGTGGAGGTTAGAAAAATTGCTTAAAATACACAAGTTAGAGCCCGGAGGGATAAATAATATAAGACTTTTTGAAAATTTTATGATTTTTCGTGTAATCGCAACTGTTCAGCTATAAGTATGTAAAATTTCATGTCTCCAACTTAATTAGGGGCTGAGTTAGAAAAATCTGTTAGAAATTTTTATGATTTGTCGTGTGATCGCAAGTGTTCAGTTATAAGTTTTCAAAATTTCAGGTCTTCAACTCAATGGCTCAGTTAGAAAAAAAAAAAAAAAAAGCTTAAAATACTCAAATTAGAGACCAGAGGGGTAAATATAAGACTTTTTCAAAATTTTATGATTTGTCGTTTGTTGTAATGTGTTCTGCTATAAGTATCCAAAATTTCAAGTCTCCAACATGTATAGTTTCTGAGAACGGGTTCTATGACAGACAGACAGAGCAGTGAGACAAATAGGGTTTCGTCAGATGAACGAAACCCTAAAAAACATCATTTGTAGAAATCGACCTCGGTTATCCAATGAAAAAAAAAAAAAAAAAAAAAAAAAAAAAAAAAAAAAAACATTGAAAAGCAAACGAAATATTTAAAAAGAACTCCCCGTAGGATTAACAGTAGTGAGCAAGTGTTTGCGAGTAAGGTAAGTAGAGAATCCCCTTAAGAGAGAATGCTGAGGAATTTTTTTTAGCCTATAAATTTCTACGTTTACTTGAGTTTTCAACACCGCCTTGATCTGCGTTTAAGTAATAAATAAATAATTTTATTTCATTAAATTAAACAAGTAATATAAAAATTTATTTTTTAAAGTCAATTCCTACTTAGGTCATCAAAGAAAATTTAATATAATCCCTTAAGCTAATATTAGTTTTTGTTGCATTAAAATCCTATTGCTTTACAATGAAAGTCTATGGGAATTTGGTGAAATATTAGAGATATCGCCAAGTTGGCATCACTTTTGGCGACTCAGTTTGGTCGCCAAATTTGACGATAAACTTGGCTGTATTTGGCGACAGAACAGGGTCCCTCCTATGGTAACTCCCCTTATAGGTATGAAGATGCATTGAATGCTGTTCAATAACCAATGGTCGTCATTTTGTCTCCCATATAAAACTAAAATTAATTAATTAAATTAATGAATTAATGTTTGAAAAAACTGTATTAACATCAAGTGTCGTCCACTACAAGTTAAAAAAATTATTTCAACTTGATTGGATAAATAATAAGTATTTTATTAACGATTGAGAATTTGAACAAGATATATATGGTGAAAGTGTGAACTAATAGTAGGAATTTAAAAAAAAAATTGCGCGACTTTATATAAATTTGCATTTGCGTCTCCAGATGTTTCAATCAATACCTCCTCCAAAACTTTTACACGTATTTTTCTTAAATTGTTGTTTGACGAACTGGTGAGCTTTGTGGGACAACTTTTAATTAAACTATGGACTTCAAATATGGACTGAAGTTGCATGAAACATCATTTATCTGGTGATCGATTAAACTTGTGTTTATAATTCTTTATTTTTCTTTTTTTTTTTAACAAAAATATGCGTTCTAAGAAAACCTTTTGCACTTTTTCCCCAAAATTTCACATTAAAATTAATTAATAATAATGTTTTAATCGTTTGTGAATATGGATACTTTGCCAGATTTCTACACACAGTTTAATTATTTTTTTAACCCTTGTATGTTGGTTTTAGAACCTATCCATTATCAATCAGCAATGCCCAACATTCAGAAGGATCCTGTGGTGAATGCTAGAAATCCTTTTCATGTCTTTAGCGTATTTTGATGATAAGGATTATTTTATTTGTATGAAAATTCCATATAAATATGTCTATTGATTCCCGCAGATTTCCGTTCTAATATAAATTGTCAATTCCTCCCCCCGCTCCTGAATGCTCCTGAATCCTTATATCAAGATCAAATACTTAAGAAAGAAACCATTTTCAATTTCTAATTTTTTTTGCACCTCACTTTCAATAATTTTTTTTTTTTTAATTTGATGGCCGCCATTTTGAAACAAGATGGCTGATGAAGCTAGCCAGCGAACTTGGTCGAGATATTGATGTATACTATCCACATGCCTTCTTACATCGAAATAGGCGAATACGCGTGTTATCGCGTGACAAATACAAGATCGTTTCAAAGTGTTAGCCATACTAGAAATTCAAAGTGCTATAATTCAACCATTTTTTAAGATATAAGCAAAAGAACAAATTTTCAGAAACAAAAACTGCTTCAGAATCTTTGTATCAAGGCCAAACACATAAAAAAAAATCTTTTTCATTTTCCAATTTTTTAATACCTTAAATTAATTTTTTTTAAATGGCAACCCTTTTGAAGCAAGATGGCGGATGAAGCTGGCCAACGAACTCGGTCGAGACATTGGTATGTACTATGTACAGAGACAGACCAAGTTACATCCAAATCGATTCATAAATACGCCTGTTATCGCGTGACAAAAATCAGGTCGTTTTAAAATGTCAGCCACAATAGAAATTCAAAATGCTATAACTCAGCCATTTTTTTAGATATAGACGAAACAAAACCTGTTCCGGAATTTTTGTATTAAGGTAAAACACATACAAAAAAAATCTTTTTCATTTTGTAATTTTTTGGTATCTCATTTTAAATTTTAAATTTTTTAAATTTTTTTAAATGGCCGCCATTTTGAAACTAGATGGCGGATGAAGCTGGCCAACGAACTTGGTCGAGACATTGCTATGTACTATGTATAAACGAAGTTACATCCAAATCGGTTCATAAATACGCCTTTTATCGCGCGACAAAATTCAGGACGTTTCAAAATGTCAGCCATGGTAGAAATTCAAAATGCTATAACTCAGCCATTTTTCAAGATATAGACGAAACAATAGCTGCTCCGGAGTCTTTGTATAAAGGTCAAATACATAAGAAAAAATATTTTTTCATTTTCAATATTTTGGTACAACATTTCAAATTTTAAATTTTTAAAAAAATTTTAAATGGCCGCCATTTTGAAACAAAATGGCGGATGAAGCTGGCCAACGAACTCGGTCGAGACATTGGTATGTACTATGTACACACCGAATTACATCCAAATCGGTTCATAAATACGAGAGTTACAGTATAACAAAGGTCAGATATATATATATATATATATCAATTTTGAACGGAGGGTGGTTTCGGGGTCTGGGGGTCATGATCGATGAAAATATACCAAAATTTTTTGAAATCGCTTTCCTCCGAACGGCTGCAATATGTAGCTTTTTGTAATGAAAGCTACCTAAAAGCTGGATAAACTCCAGTGCCACACTCTGTTGGCAAGGTTATAAACTGGGCTTTCTACTCTTTATTTTAGAACATAATTTGGCAACATTATACACAGTTAATTGCATCATCCATCTATTATTGTGAAGTACTGTTTTCAAGTTAATTTTGAATACTGTTTTGAAGTTGTTGTAATCCAATTAAATTTTTATAGTAAGTAAAAATATACTCATTTATCAGACATATTATTATCTTGTTATAAATGCGTTGTTATTTTGCGATTATGTATTTACTAATAGTAGTCAGTAAAATATAAAATTAGAAGCCACTACCATTTTACCTTATTTTCAGTATAACTTTGAGCCGGCTCAAAGTTAGGCATAGGTTTATTGTTTACTGATAAATACTGTATAATTTTCTGTACATAAAAACTATCTGAAGTAATGATTAAAAAAATTACAAAAATAAAAATCAGATCTTATGGTTATACGAAAATACCATTTTCTTGTCGAAAATTCCCCATATGTGCACGTATATTATATATGAATGCCGAAAGTGTGCATTTAATATAAAATGTAAATATTTTCAAAAATATGTGTAAAATACATATTCATTTAAATACATCCCATACATTTGACCAGGCATATCAGCTTGGTCGCAAATTTTAATCCGACATTTTAAATTCATACTGGAAATTGCCAAAGAAGAATTTTTACAATCTGTGATCATTAAATCTCTCTTATTAAATAAAGTACAAAATACTATTCTTTATTTCTGGTATGGACACTAAATTTCTGAATAAGAATGGAGCTCAAACTGACAACCCTGCATTCGACATTTTTTTCCCTTGTTTGATTAATACTAGTACTAGTATGTACTACTGTAACTGTGGCTATATTATTGAGTTAAAACATTGAAAATTGTTTTTCACTGCATTTTCATGTTGTATATGAACAATAAACAGTTCTTTTTTTCTAAATATTCATGGTTTTAAAATAGCAATTAAAGCCTTTGTGCAGTAATATTAAAAAGCAGTAAACCAACGTTTAAAATGCACAAATAATGCGTGAAAAGCAGCAAACAGCGGGATTCTTACAGCTAAACAGCTCAGGGGTTCATTGACGGGTGTAGGGAGGGGGGGTTCGTTAGTCTTGTGGAGGTATGTAATATTCCACTTTAGAGACGATTAGGATACTATCTTAGACGTAATTGGGATTTATGAGATTGTAGAGGTCAATCCATTAAATGGTACTATCATATTTTATTCAAAATTTTAAACATTAGAATATAACATTAGAATTAAATAGAAAACATTTGGCTTACGTCACTCGGAGCAAGCGCGTGAGAGAGACGGCGTAGAACGTGACTCAAGTGAAATGGAACATACGTCACTTAACACCTCACGCTCATAAGTCCCTGAGCTGTTTAGTTGTAAGAATCCCTAGTATAAGCCAAAAAATTAAATAAATTAGTATGAAAAAAGAAAAGTTATACATCTATTTTATATAAGATTTTCGCTTTTTTTTTTTTTTTTTTACCTTTTAACTTAGAAGTTTACGATTTGCGAAAATCTTGAAGTAATGGCTAAAAATGAAAGTCATTTTCGGATTCAGCGCTAAAAAATACATAAAAATCAATTATCAAAAGTTGAAAAACACAATCATCACATCTATTTTATAGTATCAGATTTTTGCTATTTTTTGATTTTGAAATTTACGATTTGCAAAAAATCCTTACATGGATGATAAAAAAAAAAAAAAAAAAAAAAAAAAAAAGAAGGTCATTTTCGGATTTAGTGCTACAAAATAGATAAGAATCAATTATCAAAAGCTAAAAAAACCATGACACAACCCAAATTTTGAAGGCTAATGTAATTAATTAATTCTTTCTTCCTTTTTTTCAGGATATACAAAATATATTGAAGATGCATATAAATATGAAACAGTTAATATTTTAAATATTTAATATTTTCATAGGATAAAATTTAATACTATGTAATATCAAAGAATTTACTTTTTAAATAGTATTTTTCGTACCAAAAATAAAAAAATAATTCTTTGTTTTAGAAAAAACTGGTAGAAGGTTTTTTAAATTTATGATGTTTATCTTCAATCGATATTGTCAAAATCAAAGCAGCTTTAAATAATTTATCAACAACAGTGAAATAACTTTTCTTCGACAATTACAGAGACGAAATAATCTTCGGACTATAGGGTTCGTGTGCTTAAAACGTTAATTAAAAATTATCCTCTGTACGAAACAGTGTCAGCATTATACAATAGTAATTTCATGAATAAATATTCCACAGCGATATACGACAAAAATATACGATTATAATTATTTATATTATTTACAAAGTTTGAAAAGATCATGGTCTGCTTAAGGGGACAGGGTAAGCTCTATCTCGGTCATGTTAAAATACACCAACTTTATGTACAGTCGTGGAAAAAAATAGTAAACACACCCCACTAACTCCTCAACAAATTATCGTAGAAGAAATGTACTGGTACCGAACGATTGGAAATAAAGTCTACTTTTAAACGACATAGATAAAATTTTATTAGGAGGCCATCTACATATTAAAACGAACCATAACTTTGTTTTTTTCAATAGCAGTACACAATTCTGACAGCATAAATGAACTCTGCACCCTTCAATTAGCCTAAAAACAAATTTTTATGCAATTCGTACCATACGTTTCTGAGAAATTAATTATTTTAAAACGAGCGTATTTTAAGGGCTGTATCCAAATTGAAGTTCGGAAATCGATTGTCTTGATCAAGGCTCCTTAAGAAGTCAATGAAACCTGCTAGATTACAGAACAGCAGAAGAAATTTCAAACTATCAATTCACTTCTATTATAGACGGCCCCTTAAACCATCATTTTGCCGTTTTTTAAGCATAATTTGAAAACTACTTGGAAGAAAAATGTGAAATTTGGGATTTACATAAAGCAGGACTTGATAAATCTAAATCCATCAAAAAAATCGTAGGTTGCAATTCATAATTTTTTCGAATATTAATTTCATAATTCATAATTCATATCATAAAATTATAAAAATTGCAAATTCATCGTATTTATGTTTGGGTATATTAGTATTATTGCTACAAAAAAAAATTAGTACATTAGGAGCATAATTTCTGGAGAAGTAAATAAAAATATGAAAATGTAATTTAACATTAGAAGCACTAAATTTTGAATGTTTATAATTCAAAAACTTATCATTCGAATGACTTGAAATTCGGTGTCTAGGCAGCATAATTTGAACCGAAGATTTGAATTATCTTGTTAAAATTGGGTATTGTCATTGAAAAAATTAAGTTTGGATTCGTTTTAATATGTAGATGCCCCCCTAAGCAAATTTTATATACATCATTTAAAAGTAGACTTTATTTCCAATCGTTCGGTATCAGTAACTTTTTTCTATGATAATTTGTTGAGGAGTTAGTAGGGGGTGTTTACTTTTTTTTTCCACGACTGTACCTTTTTCTCAGAAATGGTGAAAGATAGAGGTCTAAATTTTTTAGAGTAGTTTGAATAACATGCGTTACGTATTTTAACAGACCATTTTCTTTCTAAGTGAAACTGAAAATTAATCATTTATTGAAAGACATTTTTAAATTAGCATTTTTTGGTAAGATTTCACTGACTGAAATAAATAATTCTCAACAAATCAAATCCCCGTGTTAAAGTATATACTACAACATAAGTATTTAGGAAAATCTGAGTTCTTAAGTTTAATATATATTGAAAAAAAGGAACACAAACTTGAAAAATCGAAGCTTTGAGAAAAAGTTAATTAAAGCTGTGAAAGTTAATTAAAGGCGTAAAGTGTTACCAGTGGACTACTTTTTTTATATTCTGATTTCTTGATTGGCACTACTTTTTTGAAATAGCTATAATATAGCTATAAAATATGTTCGCCTTATTTAATAACATATTAATTAGGGGGAAAACATTGGAAATTTTACCACTTCAGAAAAGTGGTGCCAATCAAGAAATTTGAATTTAAAAAAAGCATCCCACTGCTGAGAACAGTGTTGCTAGATTGGGGACTTTTTTGTCTCCAGATTGTTGATTCTCACCGCTTTTTTGAAATAGAAATATCCGGCCTATTTCAAAATAGATTTAACATTCTGAAAAATAAGGCGAATTATACTATTTTAAAAAAGTCCACAATCTGGCAACACTGACTGTGAAGTGCTCTTAGAAAGAATGAAAAAATCCAACACTTTTTTTTTTACATACAAACATGCGCAATACATAGTTGAAAAGATATAAGTTTAAAATACTTAATGATATAAAAAAGTAAAAATCGATTTTTTGGTTGAATTTCGCTTACCCGGTCCCCTTAAAATAATTTATAAAATAACATGAACATAGCCTACCATAATGATGATTACAACCAACCTTTGATTTTGAGAAAAGTGATTTTATAATCTAGATTTTAATGCCATGCATTTGAATGAAGCAGAAATTGGACTTGATGAAACGGAAATAGACTTGTTTAAACGGAAAACTTGAGTCAGTATCTTGAAATTATACCTGCTAAGATGAAAACCTGCTTAAAACGGAATTTTGAATTGGTTTTCGTTTGGAGGGAAGAGGATACCCCCCCCCCAACCTCACTCTTGGCTATGCCACTGTCTTCAAAAAAAAACTCCCCCCCCCCCAAGAAAGTTCTGAAATGGCGCTCCTGCCGGGGATGTGTGGAGTTGCCCACAGGGGCCTCGGTTAAAAAGGTGTTCGAAGTCGAAGACAACTCGTTGGCTACACACAAGGTTCCTCTACATGCTACACATGTTGCAATTACACATTTACAACAAACGGCAATACCGGTGTCGTAAGCCGGAATGCCGTTATTATGGAATGAAAGATATAACACAAAAATAATTCTTATTGATTGTTTGCTCAGTAGTGCTGGGTAGCATAAAATAACTAGAATATAGAACATTTTGGAAGTTTTGTATAATACACCGAGAGACAGCATCACAGACAATCACCTCTCGAGTTCACGGCTGAAATTCCAGAATTAGTTAAAATTCGACTCGCATATTAAAACGGAATCGGTCTGCCAAGTCATATCTTGGTGGAAAACACCTAAAAGCCCGATTTTAGCGGTTGACTCGTAGGTTTACCATTGTGTTTTCCTTCACCCAGTCCTCCTTGTTTTCATACCATTCAAAGAGATACATATCTTGAAATGTCTGGAAAAGGATATTGTTTTTACGAATGTTGATACATATCTCTTTGAATGGTAGAATAGTAATATCTGTTTTAGAACATTGGCTAATGTAAATCAAATATTAAAAATAAGGCATTAAAAATCAAGTTTCCTAAAACGGCAAACTTATTAAATTTTAAGAATACTATTTTTGTATTACAATGTTACAAGTAATGCAAAAAACTCGTTTCAATGCTCTCTTTTAAAAACTAATTTTAAATTATATCTTTGAATATCGGCAGATATTATAAATTTGACGTACGACGTACATTACGCGATTTTCGAAAAATTCGCCAATATTGGGTGGGACATTGGCCGATATCTTTGTGGTCGACAGATATCTGTCGACATTCAGCCTATCTGACCAAGTTTAGGGAAAACAAGTCTTAAGGGGACCTTCTACATTAGGAGACAAAAAAAAAGCACTTTTTATGCTTTTTTTGTAAAAAAAACTGCATGATGGATCCTTTTGAAATTTTAACAGTTTATTGTACACATCTTAAGGTATACACAAGAATTTTTGTATTACATTTTGTTGCTTCTACTCTAAATTATAAACAAATATGTTCAACTGCTTTGGAAAATTTCGTCTGGACGGTGGGCATGATAGCGCCTTGTAGAATTGTCTGAAACACAAAAAATAAATTTTTTTCGTAAACTTCGTGAGTATAGCTTCTAGTTAAATTAAAGGAACCCATAAATTTATTTTAAAAAAGTTATGTAATGGCTGATTTAAAAAAAAAATCGTTTTTATTTGTTAATAACTTTTTTTTTTAATAATTTTAGTAAAAGCTTTAATTCATATCGAAGGTAATTAAATAAGCTTTAATAAAAAAAAAAAATCAAGAGGATCCATTGAGTATTTTTTTTTTTTAAATCTTGCCCCCTGTGTCAAAAAATGTAGTTGAATCTATTTGTTTATAACTTAGAGTAGAAGCAAGAAAATCTAATAAAAAAATTATTGTGTATGCCTTAAGATATGTATAATAAACTGTTAAAATTTAAAAAAAATCCATCATGCAGTTTTCTTACAAAAAAAAAAAAAAAAAAAAATCATAAAAAAGTGCTTTTTTTGTCTCCTAATATAGAAGGTTCCCTTAAAGAAAGTTCTGAAGAACCGCCCATTTCTATAGTTTTCGTCGAAGAGTATATTTGATAGAGACGTTTGCCGTGAAATTTGCATTATATATATAAAAAATCTGTAGAAATCTCTATAGTTATTTATATAGAAAAATATCCCTGCCGGCCCGCCCTACAGGCGGAGGTAGATTTCGAAGTTAAGTATACTAATTTCACAAACAAAAACCAAATCATGATTAGAGATAAACCCACTTTTTATCCACTTTTACCACAATTTTATCTGACCGCTTTTGACGAGTTTTTATTCCATTTGTATATAATAACTGGTTTTATCACAATCATGTTAGGGCGGTATTCAAAAAAATAGTTTTCCATGCACAACTCGAAATTTTCTGGCATAACTCCAGATTCATTTTTAATAGGAGAAACATGAAACTTGTTGACGTGATTTTTGAAGAGATTTGTAAGCGACCTGTGTTTTTAATTTTCGTTCAATTAATTAAAACTTGATATATAAACAATTATTTTCTCAGTAAGACAATATTTTTCGTTTCTAACACAATCGCTTAGGGAAATTCCGTTCAAAATGCCCAGTTTGACATCTTTTTTTGAAATATATTCTGCCTCTGTCAAAAAATCGATCATTACGGTACATTATATAGTTTCTGAATAAGCGAATCTACCAACTGGATGCGTTTGAGAGCAAAAATGAATTTAAAAATGAGTCAGAAAATAAGCAGTTTGGATTTGAATACTCCCTTAATACCATGATTTTTCCAACACAATCCTCTTCGGGAAATTCGGTTCAAAAGGCCCACTTTGACAGCATGTTTTAAAATATATTCTGCCTCTATAAAAAAATTGGCCATTACAGTACATTATATAGTTTCTGAGTAAGAAAAGGCACCAATTGGAAGCCTTTGGGAGTAAAAATGAATTGTAAAATGAGTCAGAAAATAAGCAGTTTGGATTTGAATACACCCTTACGATGATTTTTTTCTTCAACCGCTATGTATTTTTAATTTGTTTTTGCTGTAAGAATTGGTCCTATCCAAAACTTGTCTATATAGATGTTGTAGATAATATTAAGAAGATATATGATAAATTCATGGCTTTTTATATCTTTTGAATTGACGGAGTTATGGATTTTTTTCTTCTTCAAACGCCCTTTTTGTTTTCGTTTTTAATTTTTTTGCGGTACGAATTGGTCCTATCAAAAACTTGTGAATATAAATGTTGTAGATAATGTTAAGGAGATTCATGATAAAGCTAATTGGATTTGATATCTTGAGAATTGACGAAGTTATGAATTTTTTTCATCTTCAAACGCCCTTTTTGTTTTCGTTTTTAATTTTTTTGCGGTACGAATTGGTCCTATCAAAAACTTGTGAATGTAAAAGTTGTAGATAATGTTAAGGAGATTCATGATAAAATTAATTGGATTTGATATCTTGAGAATTGACGAAGTTATGAATTTTTTTCTCCCAAAAACCCTATTTTTTGCGCTCCTTGGGCCCATTTTTAACTTTATCAAAAATCTGTGATACATAAATTTTTGGCCCTATTTTTAGAAGTAATAAAAACTTTAAACTGATTCGATATGTACAAAATTTAAGAAGTTATGGGTTTTTTTCGGTTTTCACAAAACCCCTCCCTATTTCCATCCCCTTGGTCCGATTTTGCCCATTAACGAACTTGACCGAGATTTTATGTATCAGTTTGGAAGAGATTGGTGCAGAATTGTGGAAGTTATCGTGTCCAGAAGAAAGTGATATATATAGATACATACATAGATAGATAGATAGATAGATAGATAAAGTTTTTTACTGGGGGTGGTTTTGGGCTCTAGGGGTCATGATCGGTGTAGATCTGCAAAAAATTTTCAGAAATTCCAACATAGGAACGACGCCAATAGGTAGTATTTCATACGAAATCTACCTAAAAAGCATTTGAAAAATCTTACATAGAAATCTATAGAGATTGCAATAGAAAGTTTTCTTTAGAACAATATATAGAAATTTATAGCGATTGATTGAAACAGAAAATTTTCTGAAGAAGCATTTCCAGGGCTGACACAGGCGATTATTTTTATATTCTTCTTGTACCACTATTTTTAAGTAATGCGTTTTACAGTTCCACTGGAAATTTTGTCAAAATGTATGTTAAAGATTTTTGTTTTGAAAAAGTGGTGGAAAGAGATAGAATTAAAAAATAGTTCTCTGTGGCAACCCTAGCCCTGTATTTCATATTAAAATCTATTGGTGTGCTAAATGAAAAGTTTATAAGGAATTCTGCGATTATTTCTCTAGAATTATTAGTTCTCTAGAATCTAGAAAAATTCCTGAGCAATACATAGAGTAGATAGGATGTAGAATGATAATATTTATAAAACTTATGTAAGAGAAATTGATGTTTCAATGGAACTGCAGATAGCACAGATTTTTAGTATTTTAACAACATTAAGTAGAGAAAATGGTTGACTATGAAAATAATTATAAAAAATATATAAGAAAATTTCTGTAATAATGAAATCTGCAGATGAATCAGATTTTTAGAGTTTCCGCAGGATCACGTATAGAAGATGAATCGTCAAATCAAACTTATTATAAAAAATATATATGAAAATTTCTTTATTAATGAAATCTGCAGGTGTTTTGTGTTTGTCCAGCGTTACGTAGAGAAGACGAATTCCTGAATGAAAAGAATTATAAAACATTACTATTTTTTCACGACTGTACATATATATAAATAAATAAACCTGTATATCCCTATGTTAACATTTAAACAGATTGAAACATGTGGTGAAAACTTCATTGTATAATGCAAATACACTCTTATACACTTACAAAAAAGGCGTCTTTGGCTTGTGACCAATTTTAGCTTTAGATAGAGTTGCAAAAGGTGGAAAAAACCGGGTTTATTCCCGGGAATAAACCGGGTTTTTGGGGAAGGAAATTTTAAAAATTTCCGGGAGTTTTCAGAAAGTTTTAAGCATGAAAAATTTTAAATTTATTATTTTCAGTTATTTTTAATAATTTCAATTTCTGTCAATGTAAACAAAACTAATAACTTAAAATATTTTTAAAAATGCACGGTTTGCATGAAAACTAACGAAATGCAGGCTTAAGCAGCAGAAATATTAAGTAAGAGAAAATAAAATATCATAAGTAATTTTGTACTTCAATCGTCCATAAGTAAAAAGTGAAAGAGGCAGATGAGAGATTCATCATTTTCGGGCATGACTATAAGCTTCACCTCTGTTCTTCGAATCAACGAATGTAAACAAAAAAGAAAATGAACAAAATTAAAAGAAATCAATGCAAAAATACAAAGCAACTCGTTAGAAAATAAATATAAAGTATGCCTGAATAAGAGGTATGCGAACCAAGAGAAACTAAAAAAAATTATTTTTTAAAGAAACATTTAAATCCACACCTATTTACAGCCGCTATTGTCGTAAAGCTAATGAATTATAAGGACTTAGACAGTAAAATCATAAGTTTTGTGAATTCATCATGTAAAATCTATCTTTTTGGAACGTTCTTCCCTGAAATTTCTTTAAAATAAAAATTTCAAATTGAAAAATAACTGGTTTTGTTTATCTTCAAAACTCCTTCAAAATTTCCAATATTCCCAAAATTCCGGGTTTATTCCCCAAAATTCCCGGCTTTATTCCCGCCCCTCAAAATCTGCGGGTTTTTTGCAACTCTAGCTCTAGATTTTAACTCTATGAACAGCTCTCACGCTCCCAGGTTAAAAAATACTGACAAAAACTCATGTATTCCGTTCCAAGGCATGTAGGGGATCGCCAAATCTAAAATCGTCAGACGACAACTGCGTCTATGGAACGTGTCTGACAACAGTGAATGAGAACGCAGCTCAAGCAATAATGCTAAAACATAACTATCTTTTAGAATCTCGCAGGCAGTAAAGTCCTAAATATAGAGCCTAGAATATATAGTGTAGAAATTGGCTATCCTTGTAATACTTAAAAAAATGCTAAAATATTATATCCTTTAAATGTGCAACGATGCTGCTGAAATATACTGATCGCAGCGACATCTGCAGGATATTTTCTACAACTGCAAGATATTGCTAATCAATACAATGTAATACGAAAATCCCGCAGATGTCGCAGCGATCGACACTTGGGATTTTAGCAATATCGTCCGCACATTTAAGGGATACAAATTTTTAGCACTGTTTGAATAGCATATTTCCACACTAGGTATTCTAGATGCTGTAGTTACAGCGCCTAGAAGATACATTGTGGAAAACGTTTATTCCTATAATGCTTTAAAAAGTGCTAAAAACTTGTATCCCATAAATCTCCAACAATGCTCAGCGGCAATATGCTGATACGAGCGCCATCTCGTAACTCTTTTCAATATAAACACTGTGTTTTCAAAAATTATAGAATGTTAAATATCGGAAACTATAAATATAAGATATTTTGGTGTGTTATAAGCTAATTTAGTTAAGGAATGACGTGAAATAGGTTAAAGAGCCTCTTTTAGAATGACTATCGTTTTTAAATCACTACGATGGCGCTACAATCGACATCGTGTTATTCAGCATCGTTGTACATTTATGGTATTCAATTTTTTAGCACTATTTTGTAGCCGTTTTCCACACTGTATCTTCTAGGCGCAGTACTGTAGTCCTAAAGTAGACGCTCGCGCAGTAAAAACTTGTCTTTGATTGGGTGGTGTGAAGATTTTATCTGTAACCAGTGAAAATGCTCTTAGGTTAAGGTCTTCGGTCACTAGGGTTTTTTAGATCGTTAGAACGACCAGTGAAAACGCACCTACAGTGAGACACTGTAACGCACCTTTAGAGATCTGAATAACAAACACACCTTAGTGAGTAGTTGTATGTATGCATCAAAAACAGTGCTAGAAATTTCCATTTTATAATATTTTGTTGAGGAGTTTGTGGCTTATTTCAGATCTGTTTGAATTATTCATTCCATAATTAAGCACCCAAGGTTCAGTAAACAAGAATTTTATTGTTTTATTTTTTCGCTCCTTGATTTCAAACACATTTCATTCATGATTTTTATCGGAGATTTTAACTTAAAATATACATTTATAGAAGAAAAAAATTATACATTAAAATTACAAAACTTTATCATAAAGAAACAATAATACAAAAATAGTTAAAGAATTTGGATTCATTGTGTTTTTCGGAAAGTTTAACTTGAAATGCACATTTGTAGCAGGAGAAATCACACATTAAAATTAGACATTTTTAGCAGTAAATAATTAAAATTCCCTTTAAAAATAAATATGCCTTAATTTAAAATTGTAAAAATCTGAATTGATATAACATAAACTCAGGAAAAAATAGTAATTTTTTTAAACAAAACAAAAATTCTATTTATCAATTAAAATTTCGAAATGTATGAATAACTTAAAATACACATTTTGCTGAAAGGTATTACAACTTGAAATGCATTTTTCCCCAATAGCATGTACTTTCAAATAATTTACAACAAATATGACATTTAATATTGCCTCATAGAAAATAATCTCGCTTAGACAACATTAAGGAAGCTGAAATATTTTGACAGCATTCATTTAATTGCTCTACATCTCTTTTTTCAAAAATTTAACATACGTTTAGCAGGATCTTTTCTTTTCGGGGGCAATTTTTCAGTAGAATATTTTGGAGCATTAGGAAATATAGCGGGAAATGCTTTCGGAAAAAGAGTATTCTTTTTCCTTGGGACGACTAATTTAGCTCCATCTGAGCATTTAATTCTATCTTCTCTAATTATAAACGCTCCTCAAAGTGCTTAATACAAACTACAGCAGTTGAACTAACGATAAAATTTCTTCCTAGGTAATTTATTTATCGATATTTTCTTTATTTCAGGATCTGATGGAAAATTAAAAGCAGTTGTGTAATTCTTTACATTGTCATAATTTGAACGGCAATTCCGGCCAAAGCATTTCCGGCCCATAACTACAAATTAAATAATCTTAGTAATTAAGAAAATTTACTTTAAAAATTAAGATTAATGTTACATATAGATATTTATTTATTTAAGTAATATTTTAATAATGAAATTAAAAAAACAAGAAACCTTTCACAAAAAAGTTTGAAATTATTTTTTCAAAAGATATTTATTAAATAATTTTTATTTCATCTATCCATATGAATAATAAATCAATAATAATATTACAGATGTCGATCCAGACAAAATTTAGGCCCCTTCACAAAATTCTTTTTAATAAAAAAAAGGCCCTTTCACAAAATATCACTTAATAAAACAGGCCACTTGACAAAATTCTAGTTAACAAAATAGGTCCCTTCACAAAATTCCATTTCACGAAAACATACTCTTCATTAATTATTTTTGCTTTATTATATTTTAACAAGTTGGAAATTGCACGCCAAACGTGGCAAATGAGGTGCGTTCGTACTATAGCTAGTTTTATAAATATTTTTTGCACCGCATATTGTACTGAATGTATATCTTAGTGCACTTCAATAAGTGCATATCAATTTCATTCTGTTCGAAAGGCTGTAAATCATTAAAATGAACTTGAGATGATTTTTTTCCATTGACCGCAATGTAGCGGAAAACTTTTGACTATCCCTGTCATTAAACTATACATCCGATTTTCATAAAATTTGAAATAGCTGGACAAAATATTGCAACAATTATATATTTAAAATTTCAGACCATTCGGTTTGGTAGTTTTTGCTCTGTTATATGCGGACGGACGGACAGACACACGGACTGAATGACGACTATAGGTGCTACGTATTTATATAATTACGAGCGCACCTAAAAATGAGTAATTTGCATACAAAGCAAGTTCAGCAGAAAGAGAAACTTTGGGAGAAAGGTCTTTAAAAAGTTATTAATAATAAACGTTTGATTTGAATATGAGTAGCTGGATTTCATCTTTCATTACGAATTGTTATTTTTTCCAAAAATATAACAAATTTCGCAAAAATAACTTTTACTTTTAACAAAATGTTCCCCAAGAAAAAAAAACCCTGCATCGATCCCTGAAGCAATTACTGTTTCCGATTTGTGCATTTTAGGCACAAAATAGGACAGGAAATGGCTTTCTTATTACTCTTGCGGCGACGCCATCTTGTGCGGTCAGTAAAACGAGTATTTCGCAGGAAGCAATCCAGCTAGCCTTTTGCTCGGCACATAAGATCTCGCTTTCTGACCGTGGATTCTCCGGTTCGATCCTTATCGCCATACCATCTCCTGCATTAGTGACCTTGGACGCGAATTTGGAATCTTCCCTCGATTCACGCACTTTTGGCGAGATTTTTTGGCGAGAAATGCATTTTGAGATGAAATGAAAAATATGGAACCGAAGTAGCGATCGTGCGCGAATCGAGGGAAATGCCCAAACAGTTATTGTTATTATTTCGCTATCGCTTGTGGCACATTTTCGGTTGGAATTTTATTTGCGTTTTTCGTGTGTCGATAACAATAAACAAGATTTCATGAAATACTTTTAAAACATACAAAGTTAAAGAATTGTTTATTAAACATAAACATTTGTCAATGATTAAAGTAAATTATTATTCTTAAATTTTGCTTTCCAATGTAACCAATAGGTTTTTTAATATTATTGGTAAAATTATAAATAAAATATGATTGGAATATAAAACTTAATATAACTTTTTCCCCAAAACTTTGGAAATGAATGTAGTTACTCCCTTAGTGTTGATTTTAGAAAAAAATGGCCGCGGGGCGGAAATTTTTCAAAAAGGGGACACTATTTTACTACTAAACACTATATTAAATTTTTTTAAACAGGCCGGGTGAGCAGAATAAAGACAATTTTTGCTATAATGGTCTGAACCAAACTGATAAAAAAATTAAGCGGGTTGACCGACACAATACAACAAATTGGAAATAAACTACGCTGATAAAATAGAAACAATTTTCAATGGACATGACTGGTATGAGAATAAGTACAAATATGCTGCATGAGCTGATGCTAGTTTCACAACATCAATACAGAAATATAATATGTCCATTTTAGAGATTGGCATCGGACAGTTAGATGTGTGCGAGTCAGTGTTGAATTTTTTCAGCAGACTCTGGGAGTGCCAAAATCAAGCTTACATTTTCTCTACAAACTCGGGCCAGGTCGAGCTATAACTGGACTTAATTAATCACAGGACGTATCAATGCAATTTATTTTGTAAAAATAGTAATAGCAATAATGAATTTCAGTTAACAAAATCTTTAAATATGTATTATAATAAATTAGAGAATTTAAAAAAAAAACTAATTTTAGTTTCTTCTATCTTTACAAGAAGAAAGTATTGGATTCATGAAAATTTTTGACTTCCGGTTTTCAATGGATTTATACGTTTTAGAAGATCCTGAACATGATTTGATGGTTTTTAGAAAATGTCTATCACTCTACGAGTCTGACGTTACTTTATAGGTAACTTTAGATAAAGGAAATCATCCATTTATTAAATATAGTGTTAATATTAAAAGTAATTCGTGAAATTTACACGGAGAGGGGGGGGTGCACCTTCCACTGCTTGGGGGCGCATTCTTTCTTCGGGTTATAAGGGCCCAATTTAGATTACAATTCAGCTACTTTCTGTATTATAAAATTTTATCTTAAGACTTCAGTTGCCAAAATTTTTGAACATTAATGGTGCATTATTTTTTCGGGTTCTATGGGCTTGCTTGATTACTACGAGAACTGGCCCATTCAACTTGGCTTTCGATTATCTCTGGCACATGCAGAGCACTTCCGGTACATACTTGCCTTAAGTTGCGGGGAATGCAGTTAGTTCACAGGTTTCTTCAGAAGGAGGTTTGCTGGGAACACACAAGACGCTGCGGAAGATAATGGGGCCTCCAAAACTAGGTTCATTTATTTAAAAGATTTTCAAAAGATATAAAATCATACAAACTTGAGTTTTGTTTAAGGTTATTATAATGGGTCCCGGGCAACACCGGACATACAATATAGATTCAACTATACAGGGTGTTCCAAAAGTACTGAAAGATGCTTCATGAAACACACAGGAAATTCAAGAAATGATAGAGGATGCTTCACGAGATCGAATGATTCAATTATACTTAAGAGGCTACTTCACTAGTGCTGTAAAAGTAACGACTAAATGAACACCCGTATGTATTTGTTACTTTCAAACACACTACCCATTAGAAAATATTTGTTACTCATTACTCTTTAGAAAACGGATATTAAAAATTATCCTAAGTACTAGTACACATATATTAGATGTATTTTCTAATTTTCTGAGTGTTTTTTTTTTATTTATTTATTTTTATTATAATTAGTTTTAACTGTTCCTTAAAATAATAGATAAAATCTATATGGATGCTTACACTAATTTAACATTTCATAAAGTATGAAACTGGGCATTCAAAATACTGCATGTGAAATATATGGTCACAAGACTACAGTAAATATAATTATATACCGTATGTGAGGTCTTTTCAAAAATTTGTTACCGTTACATAGACCCATAATAAAATTTTGTATGAAACCTTTCTGTAACAGAAATCTGTGTAAAAGTGGAATTTTACCTTGAATTGAAATATTCCAAGATCTGATTTCCATAAAAATAATACAATGAAATGCATCTGCTAAGATGAAAAATTTCTCTGAAACAGAATTCCTTAGGGATTTCTCACAATTCTGTCTTCGTAAGTATTACTATATGTATTAAAGAAAAAAATAGTAATTGAGTATATTAATAGAAATATTCACTGCTTACTGAAACCAGTAAAATATGACAACTGAACGTGTCTATAACAGAAACTAGCATGAAATCGGTTCTCAAAACATATTTACCTCTGCTCGACATTGCAAAACTTTCTGACACATTCATATACTCAACTAATGCATAAACTCATAAAATTGGCAGTGATGCGAATGATATGGAATCGAATAGCGTTTTTTAATTTTTCGATAAGTTCATCGCAGTTCAAGCTATAATCAAGTGCTTTTATATGATGGCCCTTCAATTACTGTCGCATCCAGAAATTTGGTTCTAAACACACATTTTCATAGTATATCGTCAAACAAATCTTTTGAATTTAAAGAAAAAAGAGACACTAATCCATTTCTTAATTTCTGATCAAAAGTGCTTACAGATTTTTTGCGAATATGAGTAAAAAGGAATGATTTAAAAAGTTATATTTCATAAAAATACTTTATCATTCCTTAAATGCAGCTACAATGAATATTTTATTCTGTTATAAGCTTCAGTTTTTTTTACAGTAAAATTATGAGCAATCTTAATAGATTAAATGCATAATTAATACGAAATTAATCTAATTAAAATATTAAATGATAAACACATCTTGTCTCTTTATTGCTTGGATCCATGCTTCCTTTTTTTAAATGCATTCATAAAACCTCTTAGCAAAAAAAAAAAAAAAAAAAAAAAAAATCAATTATTCTCTCCATGTCTGAAAAAAGCATATAACACTTCATATCTGAGAAATAAAAAGAAAAGTGCCCTTTAAACCAGGGTTCGCAAAAACCCGGGTTTTTCTGAAAAAACCCGTTTTTTCATGAAAAACCCAGTTTTCCCCGGGGAAAATCGGGTTTTTTCAAAAGTAGAATGTATGCATAATTACATTATTGTATACTATATTTTCTATATATTATATACACTATACATAGAAAAATACATTGTTCCCTTATATACAATATAATTGTAATGCTATTTTACAAGTTATAAATTGTATAATTTATATGAATTTAAATTAAATGTCAGTGTTTCTCACAAATTAGTTTTAAATAAGATAGAAGATATAAAATTGTTAATTTTCTTTAAATCAAATAATGAATGGAATATTAAAATTTAAAATATATAAGTAGAAAGAAAAAAAGGGGTAAACTAGTCGGATGTGCCAATCCCAAAAGTTTCTTCTATCTCATACATGTTAATAATTCAAAATTTGCTATCACAGTGCCAAAATTAAAAGACAATTTATGCCTATCATGAGGATTATAAAATATAGATTTGTTGAATTGGATGAACAAGGAGATATAAGTATCACCTGTTGTGCAATTTACAACAAAACCTGATCAGTAATAGTTTACGTCAACATCTAACTGAATCTGAAGTTTGATGAAAATCCATGCATTATTAGTTCTTGAGATTAAGCTATTGCAAAAAGTGAGATAAATGCAGCGCTACTGTTGGGCGATATGGACCAAAAACTATTTAGCACCAGTTTATATCAAGGTTTAACTGAATCTAAATTTTTATTCAATTCCGTACATTAGTTCTTGAGATAAGAGTTATTGCTGAAATCGCGAAAAATGCAGCATAACAGCACCACCCGTTGGGCGATATGCACCAAAATTCAATAAGCAACAACTTGCAACTGAATCTGAAGTTTTATGAAAATCCGTGCATTAGTTCTTGAGATAAAGCAATTGCAAAAACTGAGATAAATGCAGCATAGTAGCGCCACCTGTTGGGTAGCCCAGTGGCAGAAAGTTTTGTAGCTGTCTGCGACAAGCTTTTAAAATTTCATAATCTGTCTGCAAATTTTGCATGTCATTTTAATGAATAAATAATAAATTAAACTAGGAATTTTTTATCACTTTATTTAAAACATGGTAAGCATGATGCATTCTCATTAATTTTACGTATACCATTTCATCATCTAACTTCTTGTAGAATTTCTAAAGTATGAAGGATAAGCAGAACGACACATAGGCAATAACGATGCTTTTAAAAACCTTCGGAAGCTACAGAGGCCTCAAGCACGAAAAGCACTAAGTTTTTTCTAAAACCCTTGATTGAAATCTGCAGCCTTTTGAGGAAATTATTTTTTTTTGTAATTCTTTGGTGAAATTCACGTTTTTTCAATGGCTTTTTGACAAATTTATCGTTTTTTCCGCAATTTTTGGACGAAATTTGCGTTTTTTTTTCGTGATTCTTTGACAAAATTCTATTTTTTCTTTTCTGCGTCCTTTTGGAGAAATTATTATTATTATTATTATTATTATTATTATTATTATTGTAATTCTGCGGTGAAATTCACGTTTTCTCCATGGCTTTTTGACAAATTTCGCATTTTCCCTGCAATTTTTGGACGAAATTTGCGGATTTTTTTGCGATCTTTTAACAATATTCGCGTTTTTTCCACAATCCTATGACGAAATTCGCGTTCGTTCTGCGATCCTTTGATGAAATTCGTACTTTTACGTGATCCTTTGATGAAATTTGCGTTTTTTCATGATCCTGTGACGTAATTCGCATTTTTCGCGATTGTTTGATGAAATTTGCATTGTGTCCGCGATCGTTTGACGAAATTTCCGTTTTTTTCGCGATCCTTTGACAAAATTCGCGTTTGTTTCACGATCCTTTGACGAAATTTGCGTGTATTTCACGATCCTTTCACGAAATTTGCGTTTATTTCACGATCCTTTGACGAAATTTGCTTTTGTTTCACGATCTTATGCCAAAATTCGCGCTTTTTACGCAATCTTTTGCAGTTATTCGCGCTTTTTTTGCCAAAATTCACGTTTTTTACCCGATTTTTTGCCAAAATTCACGTTTTTCATCCGATCTTTTGCCAAAATTAAAGCTTTTAACGCGATCTTTTGCTGAAATTCACACTTTTTACGCGATCTTTTGCCGAAATTCACACTTTTTACGCGATCTTTTGCCGGAATTCACACTTTTTACGCGATCTTATGCCGAAATTCACGCCATTAACACGATCTTATGCCGAAATTCATACTTTTACGCGATCTTTTGCCGAAATTCGCGCTTTTTTGCCAAAATTCACGCTTTTACCCGATCTTTTACCGAAATTAACGCTTTTAACGCGATCTTTTGCCGAAATTCACGCTTTTTATGCGATATTTTGCCGAAATTCGCGTTTTTTACCCGATCTTTTGCCAAAATTCACGCCTTTTACCCGATATTTTGCCGAAATTAAAGATTTTAACGCTATCTTTTGCTGAAATTCACACTTTTTACGCGATCTTTTGCCGAAATTCATGCCATTAACACGATCTTTTGCCGAAGTTTGCGCTTTTTATGCGTTCTTTTGCCGAAATTCACTATTTTTACGCGATTTTTTTCCGAAATTCGCGCTTTTTACGCGATCTTTTTCCGAAATTCACGATTTTTTGCCAAAATTCACGCTTTTACCCGATCTTTTACCGAAAGTAATGCTTTTAACGCGATCTTTCGCCAAAATTTACACTTTTTACGCGTTTTTTTGCCGAAATTCGCGTTTTTTACGCGGGAAAAATTGTTCGAAAGTTGCGGACATTTTTTTTAAATTGACTTCATTAGTGCAGACAATAATTGTCCGCAAAAGATTTTTTGTGTCCGCGACTATGTCGCCGTGTCGCGGTGTTTCTGCCACTGGGTTGGGTAGTATATACCAAAAACTAATCAGCACCAGTTTACATCAAGCTCTAACTCAAGTTTTGTGAAATTCTATGCATTAGTTCTTGAGATAGAGCACCCACAACATTTTTTTCACATACAGACATTTTCTAAAAATCATCTTCAGTACCTTTTTAAAATGTACAAATCCATCATAAACTGGAAGTCAAAATTTCAAGAAAGTAAAAATACATATCTTTTATTTCCATGAATATAGTTGATTTGAATTTTTTATATAAAAACATTCTTATGATATAACCTTTAACTATAATTATGTACTATGTATGTTGCCTACTAGGTTCTATGTTAGTAAAGTATTTCAATGTGCTGAAATACATTATTTTAGTAAATAAACAGATAGAAATGCTTAATTCATCCTTAAAAAGTTAAACTTAAACTTACACTATGTGCAAAATTACTTAAAAGATGAGAAAATATTAAAACATGTTATTTTAATACCTTAGTACTTTCAACTATAAAAAACATAATCTTCGTCAGAGAAATATAAGAAATACAATTGTTATTGATGTCTAATTTTCAAAAACCATGTACGTTTTCACCATCTACGTGGTTTTTGAAAATTAGATGTCAATAACAATTGTATTTCTTATATTTCTCTGACGAAGACTGTGTTTTTTATAGTTGAAAGTACTAAGGTATTAAAATAACATCTTTTAATATTTTCTCATCTTTTAAGTAATTTTGCACATAGTTTAAAGTTTACATTATTTTACTTCAGATGTGTATGTAATGGCTTCTATATATTAATATTTTTTCAAAATTAACTGAAATGACTTAAATTCATTAAATGTATATGTTGTTTAAATTTTTAAATTATTTCTGAAAATTGAAAAAACCCACATTATGGGTTTTTCAGTGGGCTTATTCTGAAAAAACCCAACGGGTTTTTTTCGAACTGGGCCCAGCTTTGCGAACCCTGCTTTAAACTGATGACATTGAGCTCACATGCCATTGACATTAATTGTATATCATACTCTTATTTCAAAGAATAATGCCCCTCGAAAAAAATTAAGGGGGGATTACCTCCCTCCCGTTTCCCCTCTTTATACTTAACCAATAATCCTCCAAATGTCATCAGGGAAGCGCCTTCTCAAAATAAATCGGTATACCAAATTTGAAGCAAATCGGATAGAAAAAAACATTTATCTGAATTAAGTGGGTATTAGCCCCCCATTCTCCTCTTTATATTTAACCAATGAGCTTCCAAATCTAATCAGGAAGCACCTTATCAGAATTAACCGGTATACCAAATTTGAAGAAAATCTGATAATTCTGCATGGAAAACCCATTTATCTAAGTTAAGGGGGGGATTAGCCCCCGTTCCCTCCCCTTTATACTTAACCAATCAACCACCAAAACTAATCAGGGAAGCGCCGTATCAGAATGAACCTAGAAAAAAAAATTGAAGCGAATCGGATATTTCTATCAAGAGTTATCGCGTTACGTACATACAGAACCGGCGGGCACATTATCTCTCGGGCTTTGATAGTCTGTGAGCTAAAAAGTACGATCCCTGAAAGAAAAAACGATCTCATAGTAATCGTTCTTCTAAAAGCAGTTTGTTCTGCTATTGACACTGTGACTTCAAAATTATTCACACGGACATTTTCGGCAGATAAACGAGTGCTGAAACAAAGTCACTGAAGTAACGAAACGATTAAATGAATACCCATATGGGACACTAATACGGGAACAACTGATTTCCGAACACAAATTCACATCTTTTTGCATCAGACAATGCGGCTCCGTTCATGAATCACGAAATGAATGTAACGTTTGAAGTTTGTTTCTAAGTTCTGCAGTAACGGCTCATATTCCGAACTAATGATTTGGTACTTCATACCAGAGAGATTACCCGTTACTCAGTAATGAATACATACGGTTTGCAATGGCCTCTATACTTCACTCATGCAAAAAAAGTGTTCAGAAATCTGTTAATCCTATGGGAGAAATTTTTAAAAATATCTTGTTTGGATTTCCACATTTTAATTTTAATTTGTTTTTTGCATTGGATAGCTGAGGTTGATCTCTACAAAGACTGCTTTTTACTTTCGATTTTGTTTACAGGTTTTTATTTTTTAATTAGAATACTTTCCCTTTCTGGACTGGTTTTGAAAGTGGAAGTATCCTCATAAAAAGAATAAAATATATAGACAATTGAAAAAGTAAAACATTGCCTTTGAGGAGATCAACTTCAGCTATCCAATGCAAAAAAATAAATAAATAAATAAATAAATAAAAAATAAAATAAATATTGAAATGGAAGAGATATTTTTAATAATTTCTCCCATACGATTAACATTAGCAAGTGGGTGTTTTCATATGAATGAAATAGCCCGGAAGATGAAATTAAAGACTACGAAGCTCGCAGAAAAATGTGTTGATCCCATAAAATGTAAAAGAGTTAAATGATGAATATGCTATATGTATGCATGCCTGACATCTAGCATGCAAGCAAATAAATCTACAATTTTTAACTAAACACTAGGACTACACAAAGCCTCAATATCTCCATTCCTGGCAAAAAATCCAGAGAATCAAAAAACGAGAAGGCTAATGTACAAAATCCGGTATTACCAAAAGATGTGCAACCCCCAAACGGACAGCAACAGCAATCAACCGAATGACTAGGAAGAGTCCCAACTGATCCTAGACTTATATTTTACCCAGATCATGTTTTGGCTAACCTGACTCTAAAAGAACGTATTGAAAAATGTTATTGCATGTTCAAAAGATGTATGTATTTACCGTATCTTTTATAGAATTTCTTATTAAATTAACCAAGTATCCTGCACATTTTTTTTTTTTTTTTTTTTTTTTTTTTTAAGGGAATAACATAGAAAAGTACATAGACATGATGCTCGACATTGTTTTTAAAGCTATCCAGATGTATTTTAAGAATCATTGCAAGTGCGAAAACTCAGGTGACCAGATTGATAGTGCGACAGATGACCTATCTGAATTTGAGTTAGAAAAGCTTCGGGATAGTTCACGTGATGCGCTGCTTAGGTATTTTCTCACCGAAGATGAAATGCGTGTGTATGAGGCTAGAAAACAATTGTGCTGGGAAGTCGTGGACCCTTTAAAATGCAAAAAAGAACTAGATGCAGAATACAGCAAAATTATTGAAAGTCGACAGTTGGGACACAAAGTACCTGATATAACTAAAGATCTGTTTAAAGCAGGTCTTTCATCATTGATTTACTTTATACAAGAGTTTTCTTCACATGCAGGTTTCGAGGAAATCCAATGTACAGTAGACCTGCAAAATAACTCTACTTGGATTCGAATTCTTGCTAAAATTTTGTGTATTGGTGAACCTTGCATGATATCGAACTAAAAAAGACTCAAAGCGTAAAAAAAAGTCCTCAAGAATGGAGGAAGGTGAAGAGCGACCGCAATGCCCTTTGAAATATTTGAAAATACTCTGGAAAATTTTAATATGTGAAAAATATTAATCCTACCTCAAAAAAAAAAAAAATAAAATAAACTATACTTACTTGTATTTTTTTTTTTTTTTTTTTTTTTTGGTTTCTTGAGTAATTTGTTATTCTTTGTAATTGTAAATTTAGCAAGACCAAGGGGATCATCCCGAGTGAGTGGCCAGACATGTTGTCAGGCGCTACCCGCTCTAGATTCTCTCCAGGCTGTTGCCTTTTATTTACAATATTTTACATTTTGAATTTACATGCTGAGTAATCCTTGTTTTGACAGTCGGTGCATACACTGCAGGCAATCACTTTTTTATGTTCTTTATGAGAAGGAAACAGGTTCCTCTGATAGGCTCTAGGTGAAGAAATGGCTGGGATGCACATCCATGCAGCCTGCCGAGGCCCCCAAAATGACATCCTCGCTGTTCCCCTGCATTGTTTAAGTCCATTTCTAGCTGGTAAAGGAGTTGGTGGTGTATCGATGGAGGGCTTGGTGGGGTGTTGGGTACCAATACTTTCATCTGAGAGCATTCATCGTCCGAACTAACCGAGGATGTTATTTTGGCACACTGTACAGTTCCGATGTTTTTTCTGAAATCCTAGAAATAGAAAAAAAAATTAAGTAAAATAAAATAAAAAGTTATACTACTTAAAAATAAATATACTTTTCAAACTGGCCGAGAGCTCATCTTAAATAAATCTCTAAGATAGTTGGTCTTCGATATCAAATTTTAATCCCAATAGTTCACATACTAAAAAAAAAAAAAATTATGTATACGTACCTTGTTGAACCAATAGTTGAAAAATAATGCTAAAAGGAAATTATTACTTACGTATAACAAGAGCCTTCTTATCAAAACGGACTTGCTCAAAATCCAGAAGATGGTGTTCAAAGAATTAGTTATTTGGTATAAATTTAAAAAGCTGGATTCTGACAGAGACACATTTGTACATATCAGAATTAAAGTGCTCCTCATTAGTTGTTAGGATCCCCGGAGGAAAAAGGACAAGAAGTAGGTCTTTCTTTTTTTTTTCGAGAGAGAGAAACGCAGTGATCACCATCTAGCATCTCTCTCATACATCTATCTATATTACGAAAACCCGTGGAGGTAACATCGTCTAGATGCTCAAACCGTTGACCGATAGTCTGTCCCAGCTGAAATGTTAATCTATTATCTTCATTTGTATTAACATTTATAGGAATCCCATTAAAAAGTTCTACTATAGCTGAAGCAAAAGTTGTTTTACCCGAATTTACTGGACCCTGAAGCGCGACCCATCTTTTTTTGGGTTCCCCAATTTGATAAGCCTGGAATACTTTAGTTAACAAATTTTTTAATTTAAACTCCCCATGCCATCTTTTAGTCAATTCAGCTAGGATAACATAGCCGTCCTGTTTGGTTTGTGGGGTCATTACGTCACCCCACCAGGGATAGATTTCTCGAAGTTGTGTTATTAGATAATCTGTATTAGTAGTCCTGTTAGTAATTTCTGAAATATATGAATGCACAACCCTCGATGCTGCAGTCTATCGGCCATCGTAACAAAAACTCGCGAGTTTTCGTAATGTCTCTGGGAAATGTCAGTGTCAAGCTTTGATTTGCCAGAAAGATTTTTAAAAATTTCTGATTATAACGTTAGTGTGTTAAGATTTGTTATGTTTTTTTCTACAGCATAATCAGTAAACAGTTCAAAATTAAAAGGGGTTTTTTCTATTTTCTGAAATTGAATAGTATAAGTTAGTTCTTCAGTAGCATGCAAAAATTTAAAAAGTTCTCGGGTATCAGTTAAATAAGTTAGTAGCAAAGGTGTGTTTACGATAATTTTAGAAGCTTCTAAATCTTCCCGAATAGTTTCTTTTTTAGTTGCAAGCATCATTTCCACAACACAAAAACCCACTTCTTCGCATTTGCCAAGATACTTTCCAAAATAACTACATTTGAGCATTTTAGTAGCAAAAAATTGGGTGATCAGTTCAAGTTTAGATAAGAAAAAAGCCAAAAAGAATTTTCCTGCCCGGTTATTAGCATCTGTGTGCTCAAATGCGTTAATAAACCGGGTTTTTTCAATAATCCATGGTTTGTATTAGTGATGCAACGAATAGTGGTTTGGCCGAATAACCGAATATTCGGCCTATTAGGCCGCCGAATAATGAACTTATTTTTGCCTAAAAACAAAATATAGTATGCACTATATGCACAATTCTTGTATATTTCACCATTAAAATGTATTGTTTTCTTTTAAAAAAATTATTTATATACAAATTTTTTAAGGCATTTTATTCTGAAAAAATATTCGGCTATGTTCGGCCTAAAAATTGCCTCAATAATATAATCCCCCCCCCCCCCCCGAAAAAAAATTCTTAGCAAAAGTTCCTCATCAGGTACTGTCTAGTTACATTTTAATAGATATTGTGTGTGTTGTTGTTACATTTTAAAATAATGACAAAATTTGAAAAGTACTAGGAAACATAAGTTTCAACTTTCAGCTGAAATAAAATAAAAAATAAGAAATCTTAATATCTTAAGAAAACCACTGATAGAAAGGATGAAAGGAATATCCTCTAAAATTGTGGAAAGAAATCATTGTAGACTTTATAAAGCTCACAATTAACAAAAAAATTTTATCATTTATTATTATCATTATTTTTTTTCTTTGCTGTCAGCAGATAGCACTAGAGTTCTTTATAATTCAAAATATTATTGAAAGAAATATTTTTTTATGTAACAAGGAATAAATGTTACTTCCCATTATGATTAAAAAAAATTGAATTTGTTTGTACAGCTGTATTAAAACAATTTTGAATAGATTAATTTTAAATTTAACAGATTATGTCAGCTTATTACAAGCAGATACTTTTTGTACTTACTGATACAGCATAAAATTTTTTTAACATGATTCCTAAATTAGCCTTTTATATAAAAATGGGTAAATAAAACCCATTCGGGGTATGAAAGTTAATGGAAAAAAAGTGTTAGTTAATTTCAAATAAAATTTTCATTATACATGATGAATATAAATTGTCAAATTAAAAAGTTATACTGTGTAAATATAAAAACATTTATTACAGTATTATTCGGCCAAGGCCGAATAATGGACTTGATATTCGGCCGAAGACGAATGTTCGGCAGACAGGCCGAATATTCGTTGCATCTCTAGTTCGTATAATGGTAAACAAACATACTGAAACTTATGAATGAAATAGCATGTTAGTGAAGGTAAGAAAAGTTTAATTTACTGTAAATAAATGGTAATTTTCTTCTCATTTAGCAATCAAATAGAATGAATCATTTATATTTTGTATTTCCATACTATAATTAACATTTTTCTTTAATCAGGAAAAAAAAAGGATAAAATAGTCACATTTTTAGGATTATCATATAAAAAGGGATACATTACCATTTATAAACATCTTCATCTATTTCCTAATGTAAATAGTCTGATATTTAATTTGTTTGTTACTCTACAACTATTTCCTTAACATAAGCTGATTAATAATAAATATAGTAAATTAGAATATTCTAGATTTAATTTGTGGTACAGGATACAGTGAGAAAAAATCATTCATACACATGGTCTGTTTATATAAGGATAAGGGCAAACATATATATTGAAATTTATGAATGAAGTAGCTTGTTTGTTGGTAAGAAAAACTTTATTTACTGTAAATAAATAACTTTCTACTCATTTATCAAATAGAATGAAGCATTTAATAACGATTAATATTTGACAATTTTGTTATTCTTTTTTCAAAACAAGATAAAATAATGGTACTTTTAGGCTTATCATATAAAAAAGGTATTTTTAAGATAGCCTATTTTAGAATGTAACTAGTCTGATATTTTATTTAATTATTATTCAAACTATTTCTTTGGCATAAGCTGACTAAAAATAAATTTAATTTAATAAATTGGAATAGTGTAGATTTAACTTATGGTAGATACAATGAGAAAAATTTATTCATACACATGATCAGTTTATATGCTATGCTAATGGTAAACAAACATGTTGAAATTTATGAATGAAATAGGTTGATTGTGTAGGTAAGAAAAACTATTTATTTGTATATAAATAACTTTATTCATTTATATCAATCAAATAGAATGAAACATTTAATAAAGATTAATATTTTGTTGAACTTAATTCATTTTTCAAAACAAGGATAAAATAATGGCACTTTTAGGCTTATCATATAATAAGTTACATTTTTAAAATAATGTTAGCCTACTTTATAATGTTAACTAGTTTGATATTTTATTTATTTATTACTCAAAAATTATTTCCTTGACACAAGCTGGCTAAAAATACATTTAATTTAATAAATTAGAATAGTGTACATTTAACTTATGGTGAGAAAAATATATGTACACATGGTCAGTTTTATGCTAATGGTAAACATATTGAAATTTATGAATAAAATGTTGATTGTGTAGGTAAGAAAAACTATTTACTTCTAAATAAATAACTTTCTTCATTTATCAATCAAATAGAGTGAAACATTTAATAAAGATTAATATTTTGTTAAACTTTTAATCAATTTTTCAAAACAAGAAAACTGCAGCATAAAATAATGGCACTTTTAGGCTTACATAAAAAAGTTACATTTTTAAAATAATGTTAGCCTATTTTATTTGTAACTAGTGTGATATTTTATTTATTACTCAAACTATTTCCTGGATTTCAGCTAACTAAAAATAAATTTAATTTAATAAATTAGAATATAAAACTTATGGTACAGTGAGAAAAATATATTCATACACATGGTCAGTTTATATGTTAATAAACAAACATTGAAATTTATGAATGAAATAGGTTGTCTAGGTAAGGAAAACTTTATAAATAAATGATTAGCTTTCTTTTCAATTATGAATCATAATCAAATAGAATGAAGCATTAATAAACATTAATATTTTGCATTATTATTATTATTCTTTTCTCAAAGCAACAAAACAAAACTGCAGTATAAAACTATACTTTCAGGCTTATAATATAAACAGTTACATTTTTAAAATAATGTGAACGTATTTTATAATGTAACTAGTCTAATTTTTTTTTTTTTTTTTTTTTTTTTTTTTTGTAAAATCACCATCAATCAAGAATGTACAAGTCAAAATTAACTTTTTTACTCACTGGCCAGTACATGATTTTTTTTTTATTTTTCCATTTGCCAGATTTTTTATGCACTGGCCAGTAACAAATTTACAAATGTTTGATTTTAAAAAAAAGTGCTTTTCGTTACTGTTATATCTTTCATTGCATCAGGCAAAGACATTCACGAGATAAAATCTACAGGAAGGTTCTTTTCCAATATCACATTTGCATTTCAATATTTTAAAATAATTTTGTTCCCATTGGATAGCTGAGGTTGATCTCTACATTAGCCCCTATTTTACTTTAAGTGCATTTTTATGATGACACTTTTACTTTTGGAAATGGTTCCAAAAGTGAAAATAATATTTAAAAATGTATGCAGCCAAAAGAAAAAAAAAAGTAAAATAGGGCAAATGTAGGGATCAATCCCAGCTATTATTTAAATGTAAATGAGATATTAGAAAAGAACCTTCCCATAGGTTTAACATTAGCTAGCAAGTATCTTTGTGGGACGGGAGCCTTAAAATCATGACTTACTAACATCCTTTATTTACCCTTTGACAAGATTACACTCGACATAAAAAACTGGCATTTACTGCAGTCAAATTATAACCCACACAGCACACTTACATCTCTGAAACGTCGCAGGTGCGTCGCACTGCGACATTGCGATGTCGCACTGATCGTCTCACAGATGTTCTGGCAACCGCAAAATGTCCGTGACCAGCGACGTCGCGTTGTAACGTCTATAGTACATCGCACTGCAACATCTATGCGACGTTGCACTGTAGCATCTACGAGATAGCTCATTGTGACATCTATGTGACGCTGCGTTGCAACGTCTTCAGTGCATCGCACAACACATCTATGAGATATCACATTGTGACAACTATGCGATCTTTCTCTGCTAGTACTGTTCTGTAATGAGTGGACTATAGTAAGAAAACCTAGATGCCAATTGTCTCCACTACATCTGGATAGCAATATTCACCTAATTTGATAAAATTCTGTCATTAAATAAGGCAAATATTACTATTCGGAAACACTGGTGATAATTGGCCTGCTGACATGCAGGTTCACCCTATGACATTTCTGTTACTATTATTTTGCTTTAATTAAAACAAATTATCGTTCACGTCCCCACTTACAAGTGGGGGCCTAATCTGTGGCTGCCCCAGTGTGCCCTTGAAATGCATCACAGAATAACTCAATTTCATATTTCTATTATTTTTCATTCAGGATATTTTGAATTAGAAAATAATAGAAATATAGTACTAGTGACATTTATGTAGTACATCAAAAATTTTCTTTTCGAATCTTAAATCTTCTTGTATCCTCTAATAAAATAGAAATGCAAATTTAGTATACATGATTTTTTAGCATGCATAATACACGTGATAGAACTCTTAAAAAAATGCTTCAGTCGCGCGAAAAGACCCACTTGCTAATTCTAATCATATGGAAGAAATTTTTAAAGATATCTTATTTGCATTTCAATATTTTTAAATGATTTTTTTTTTTTTTTTTTTTTTTTCTTTTGCATTGGATAGTTGAGGTCAGTTTGTACAAAGGCCGTTTTTTACTTTTTCGATTTTCTTCAAAAATTTCTTTTATGAGTATGCTTGTCCTTTCGAAACCGGTTTCGAAAGTGAAAGTATCCCAATTAAAAATACCTGAAAATAAAATAAAAAAAGTAAGAAAAGGCAGATGTAGAGATCGATCTCAGCTTTCCAATGCAAAAAAAGAAAAAAAAAAAAAAAAAAAGAGATTTAAAAATACTGAAATTCAGACGAGATATCTTACAAAATTTCTTTCATTGGATTAACATTAGCGAACGGGTGTTTTCGCCGGACGGAGTAGCTTCTTAATGGAGTACTGTATTTTTCCTCTACTTTATCGCAAATATTTTATCCTACTCTAAATTTCTAAAAATCAGTTTTTATGGACTTGTATTACTTTATATTCCAGGTATTCAAATTATTGGAATTGTGTTTGAATACTAAAATTTTTAATAGATAGTCACTTAAAAAAAAATATTGTATAAGTAGAATACATCGCTACTAAATAATTCATGAAGAAATTTATTACGTATAATTATATAAAAGTATCAGACAAAGAGTATGCGTTATGGTATTCAGGCAGATCATCCATATGTGTGAGCCCAGGATAACAATTCAGTTGAATTAGAGGCCTTCTAAATGTGGTGACACACGATATTGGCAAACTCAAACACCAATTGTCACCACTGCTTCCGAATAACAATCTTTATCTTTTTAAAAACAGAATTTATGACAAAGATTATTGTACAGAAATAGTGGTAACAATCGACCTACTGGCATCCAGACTCACAACCCTTGCCCTATGACACTTTAGTTGCTGTACTTTACGTAAAAAAATATACTTGGTTTTAACCATTCAGGACCTCATTTAACTCAAGCTAGCTCAAGTAAATGTCAATTTTTTTTTCTCCGATTCCTAAATTTTCTTGCATTTACAGAAATACAATATTTTTTATGGTATTGGAAGTTTGTGCGATTTCTATAAAATCTGAGGCATCCAGAAAAATGTGATCTAAGGCTGAATATTTGCTGAAAAAGTACTTAATGCAGTACCATATTCTTTCTAAATATAATCCACAGTCTAAGTGGCTTTACTATCGTATTTAATTGCAAGACTCTACCATCCTAAATCTTTGTCTATTCTGAAAATCAGTTTTCACGGGCTTTTATCATCAGTATTCTGAGTAGTACTTAAATTATTAGAATAGTGTTCAAAAAGTAAAATTTATAATTGATATGATCAGTTCCAGGGTTCGTAAATATCATGGTATTTTCGAAAATATCAAAAATATCCGATATTTTCAAAATAGTTAACTAGTTTGCTGATAAATTATTTAATAGTTAAATGACAAATTATTTAATAGCTAGCTGACAATAAATATTTTCAAGCATAATATAAATTAGAAACTAAAACATATTGCACTTAACATGAAAATTTACTTAAACAATATTCTAAAAATGCATTGCTTTTCTTTTCCTTCTTTCTTTTTTCTACTTAGAACAAAATTGAAGATTACCTAACTGAAAACAAATATAATTTTATTTATGCAGTTATTAATATATATATATTATAGTATTCCGTGTCAAATATCAAGAAATCAGAAATTTTGAAAACAAAATAGTTTTTAAATTAAAGAATTTTAATATAAATGTAAGCTTATCTTATTTTTTATTTCCTAGCATGTATTACCTATAGTTTATACTAAACTGAACCAATATAGGAAAAGATTATTTTCTAATGAAGCTATATAATGGATTATCTAAATTAGACAGTATATCTTTCAATGGCTGTTTTGAATTAATTATCTTGCCTAATTATTAGTTCTACATTTAAAAATAAAAGCTTCAAACATAAAACTTGGGGAAAATATTTGTTTCCTTTGGATAAAAAAGTCACTGCCAGAGCCAGAAACAAAGTTTTTTATCTGCAGAATGATACAGTTAATAACAATTGAAAATTTCATTTACACTTCTTTTAATTGAAAATGTCAAAATTATCTTGCTCAGTGATATTTTGAAAATAAATATCAAATATCTTGATATTTTGAAAATAAACATCAAGTTTACGAAAATACCAAAAATCTTGATATTTTAAAAATAAATATATATGAAAATACATCGAGATATATATCAACAAACCCTGATCAGTTTTTAAAAAATACTGTATAGGTAATATGCTACTAAATGTTTCCCGAATCTTTTCTAATACATACAGTTTGAGTCTACTCCTCCCTTACTCTCAGACAATGATGGTGCACAATAGTATTGGCAAACTCACATGCTAATTACTGCCACTATTCCTGAATAGCAATCTGGATGTGATACTGCCTTTCTTTCTCCTAACATACCTTATTTAATAACAGAATTTCTTTCACTAAACAAGGAGGAGATCACTAAACAGAAATAGTGGTGAAAATTGGTCTACTGGCATGCAGGCTCACTCCCCCCCCCCTCCCCCCATCACCCTTTTGTTGCTGTATTTTGCTCCTACAGTTGTTTTTTTTCCTTTAAGGCTGCACTTAACTGAAGCTAGCCCAAGTAAATGTTAAATATTTTTTAGCTGATTTTTAAATTTTCTTGTATTTAATAAAATCTTGCAACGAAATCCGCTTATTCTTGCACAGAAATTCAATTATTTTATTGTATTATGATTGTGATAACTTTCTTAAGAAACCTCTATGATGAGCTATACATTGTATAATATATTATATTAATAATATGATATATATTCATACAGTAGTATGAAACGAATTGGTGTTTATTCTATGTTTGTTTACAAAAAATAAAAATTCCCTTGTAATAAATGTCTGGAGACACTTATAATTCTGTTATCTCCTCCACACAGAAATAAGTTTCAGTATGATGTCTCTCAGATTATGCAGAATTTCATCGAGTTTTTTTTTGTAGTATGAGTTTTCCTTATTCTCTATAGGTGCAGATTTACAAAATATAAACAGGTAAAAATTTAAATATTTACCAAAATATACAATATAAACTTTACAAAGTTCACTGTTTTACTTAAATGGCTAACAATAATAATAATAATATGGATGTTACAAGTTAAAAAATGTATAATTTATTTTAAATTTGTAAAATCTGTACATTTGTAATTTGTTAAATTGTAACATCTATATTATTATTATTATTATTTATTTATTTTTTATTTATTTATTTTTTGCTGCCTTTTAAGTAAAACAGTGAGCATTTTAAAGTTCATATTGTATATTTTGTGACTGAATCAAGGCGAAATACTGCATTTCGTCTTATGATTTTATTTAAATATATTCTTTAGGTAAAAAAATCGAAATTTTTTTTAAAGCAGCAAATGATAAACTTTAATAACTATTGTTGAATAAATATTTCTATTCAACCAAACAGAAAAAAAGAAAAGAAAACTTATATAATATATGATTTATGATGAGCAATACTATTAAATAATAGCATCAAATGAAGAGGTGTTTTGTGTTTATTCTATGTTTGTTTACAATTCTGCTCATCAATTTTAAACAGAAATTTTTTTTTCTATCAAATGCTTCCGAGCTGCTTGTTTTACATCATACATATTTCACTATTTCAATCTATGAATTGCATTGATTCAAACTTAATTATTTAAAAGAATAATATTTATGAATGCAAGCATTTTATATCTGATGGAGATACATTATTAAACATCATTAAAAGTAGATCGCCATAAAATACTAATTTTTATACGTTACAATATTTGCAAGCTTATTTTTATAATCCACATTTACACATTAATTTCTTAAGTATTATTAAGGAAACTTATTAAGCAATATATTGCCCCTCCCTTTTTTTTTCCAACAGAGTCTTTGAAGTGAAAAGGGTTAAATTCTGCAGTTTGTTGTACTATGATATTATGTTAAAAATAAATAAATACTTGATTAATGATAAAGCTCCACATATCTACAGATTAAAATAATTCAGCTAAATAAGTTTCAAAATTTGTTTAGCTCAGTCATAAACATGATATTGATAAATCTTTTTGCATATATACACAAGTTTTACATACTCTAATATAGATATAATAATAATAATTTAATTATTTGTAATAACTATTTTTATTGCAATTATTTACAAATAACCTGATGTTAATTACAATGGAATTTTTTTTTTATCTACTTCGAATTTGCAAAGTTTAACAATTATCTTCAGTAATTATAAATCAACGAATTAAAGAAACGCTGTATTAGAATTAAAGAAATTTATCAGATAGAAAAAACAATATGTTTCTAGCAAATAATTATTCATTTATTATTCCTCATGCAGATGCTAAATATTTTGTAACTTTTAATATATATATTTTTTTGTAATTTATTTTTTCATAAATTAAACATAAGCTTTTGAATATAAACAAAAACAAACCGTATTATACCAGCAGGTTGAAATTAAAATATTCCTGCTTATTTTATACACAGACTTTTTAAATGATAAATAAAGCCTGACATATGTATATAATCATAATATTTTCATAAGTACTACTTATTATGCAAAAATATCAATGACTAATACAATTTTATTATCTTAGCAAATAGCAGTTTACCGATTCCAAAAATAGAGTTCTGTAAAAGCCATAACCCCCCCCCCCCCCCCAACCCTCGTATTTAATTACATTTAATAAGAAATTTGATAATTACTCTTCATAAAAACAAAATTTCAATATTTTTGGCCCAGTTACAGGGGAAAAAATGTAAACTTTATTGCAAAAATATAAATGTCTGGAGACACTTATAATTCTATTATCCCATCCACACATAAACAACAATACTAAACTAAATAAGTTTCAATATGATGTAGCTACTCTCAAATTATGTAGTAATTTCAGTCAGCTTTTTTGCATTGTGTGTTTTCTTTAATCTGTATAGGGGTAGATTTTCAAAAAGTAAACAAATAAAAATTTAAATATATCCTTTAGCTTAAAAAAAAAAATCAAATATATACTTTTAAAGCAGCAAATGATAAACTTTAATAACTATTGTTTAATAAATATTTCTGTTATATCAATTCAACCAAATAACAGCAAAAAGAAAACTCATACAATACTATTTATATAATAGTATGAGACGAAGAGATAGATGTATAGTGTTTATTCTAAGCTTGTTTACATTTTTTTCTCATCCATTTTAAACAAACTATAAAACAACTTTTTTTTTTCAATCAATTGCTCTTGAGTTGCTTGTTTTACATCATATATATTTCATTTTTCACTCTATGAATTGTATTGATTCAAACTTAATTAAAAAACTCATATTTGTGAATGCAAGCATTTTATACTTGATGAAGATCAATTGTTAATCATTTAAAAGTAGATCTCCATAAAATGCTAATTTTTATAGATTACAATATTTGCAAGCTTATTTTTGCAATCGAAATGTACACATTATAATTTCTTTAGTATTTTTTAGAGAACTTATTAAGCTATATATACCCCCCCCCCCTCTAAAAATTTAAATATATCCTTTAGTCAAAAAAAAAAAAAAAAGAAAATCAAATATATACTTTTAAAGCAGTAAATGATAAACTTTAATAACTATTGTTGGATAAATATTTCTATTATATCAATTCAATCAAATAACAGAAAAAAAATTACAATACATGTTTTATGAGCAATACTATTTATATAATAGTATGAGACGAAATGATTGATGTATTAGTTTTTATTCTAAGTGTATTCTTATAATTGCCCTTCATAAAAAAAAAAAAAAAAAAATCAGTATTTATGACACAGATAAATAATATATTCATAAGCTTTATTGTAAAAATATAAATGTCAGGAGGCTTTTATAATTTTATTATCTACACACACACACACAAACACAAACAAACAACAAAACACTATACTTCTGCCAGATAGTTAATTAAAAATTTCCAAACTGAAGAAGCACCACTTTGGAGCTTTGAGAGGGGGGTTCTCTGAGCGACAGGATGTTGTCTAAAATGATCCAAGCACCACTTTAGAAATAGTAAAAACAATACACAATATCAAATCTAAATACGGAGCAATCACATGGCACGCGCACATCCTTCTCTACAAATTATCTTTGACGCCATTAAGTTCACGCATGCGCCAGTAACTTGGAGGTATTTGCGCATGGGCGAAAACGGCAGCTTGTGTCTCCATTATGTCGCAAGGGATGATCTCAGCGACAGTCTTTCTTGTCATCTCGGAGACGCTCTAGTTACATCGCACTGAGACGTGACAATAAAGGGACGTTGCGATGTCTCCGAGACATTGCTGTAACCAAGTGTGCTGTGTGGGAAGTGAAACTATATTTAAAGATATGCTGATATATTGTATTAAGATATGCTGATATGTTATATAAACAAAAAATGGATTTTTGAAATTAGAATATACTTTAATTTAAAAAATGATTTCACATCATGGATATTTCATTTTTACTTAGTAGAATCTATTATCACAATTGACGAGTGTCAAGTGGCAACTTAAATTTGCACAGTTGTTGCAATAAAGTCAATCTCCAAATTTTCAGTATTACTCGCTGATTGGCGAGTGCTAATTTTTTCTTGTACAATAATGCAGTTATTTTTCACAAATTTTTTTATAGTTTATATATAATAAAATCTGATGTTTAAGGGAAATAACTATATAAATTTTCATCATCAACAATTTCAAATTTCACAAAGAAAAAATTCTCCTTGACTTTCAATGTTTATTACTCACCCCCACCCTCTCAACTTCATTCATGAAACTTTTGTTAGTCAATGACCATTTTGTTTTTGTACTTGGGGTACAGACTTTGGCCCTTGAAAACCTAAACATTTAAGTAACTGAATCTTCTCTTATAAAAGGTTGTGCCCCCTAATATGCAGGATGTTTCTAAATTAATGGAACAAACTTTCAAGCATAACTACTCCTGAAAAATTTTTTGTACATAAAACCAGACCACAATATATTTATTTCAAGAATAAGATAGTGTACCTCGCTGAATTCAACCTTTCGTTCACAGCTTTTACAATATTGAAGATTTTTATCAGATTAGTTTTGTATAAATGTGATAACATCATTGGAAGTGTGAAATTTCGATAAGTAACACAGCATGTACTGCAAAGTTTAGGTGTATATTTTTAATAACCACATACATATCATTTACAATGTAAAGAATAAAATTTTCAGTTAAGGAGGTTGGTCACTCAGCTTCCAATTTCCCCTCACTAATGTAAAGTCTATGGGCATTGGATGCATTCGTCTATTTAAAATATCTCCTTGGGAAATTAATATTTGTAACTTCTATTTTAGTGTACCCTTCCTAAGATGTCTCTTTTTACCTTAGTTCTCAAAATATTTCTAAAGTATAGGCTTAATTTTATATGAAGTGTTAAAATTTTACTCATAGTTTGCCCGCTTTTAACACATAAAATATTAAATTCAGCATAGATTTTAGAAATATTTTGAAAACTAAGGAAAAAAAAAAAAGATTCTTTAAGAAGAGTATACAGAAAAAAAATATGTTAAAAATAGGAATTTCCCGAAGAAGATAATTTAAATATATGAATGCACCAAAAGTCCACAGACTTAACATTACGGAGGAGAATTCCAAAGCTGAGTGACCAGCCACTTTAAGATTCAGATTTTAAAAAAAATCCAAATGGTCATTTTGATTAGTTTATTAGATACTGGGGTAAAAAAATGTGTTGGTAAAGCAGAATATCATTTCATAAATGAAAAAAATTATACTAGGCTCATTAAATCTTCTAAGCAATCATCAGTTACTGAATCAGAGGTGGAAAAAGTATTATAGTATATTTATATACAAGCTGTTTTATTAATCTTAATTATTTATAATTATCTCAAGCTGTTTGGCTTTTTTTAAGAGTGGCAAAGGTATATTGGAAATTTCCTTAATATAATTTCTTTCGAGATGCGCTTGAAAAATATTTAAAAAGGCTTTTAAAATTGGAAAACACATTAAAAAGAATGCGTAACAAAAATCTGCATGAATTTACTCTTGCCGTAATTTAGTTATTTAACCAAGAACATTTATGAATGCATTAAAAATAAATTAATGCAAATTAACTGTAAGCCACCTTTATTTTAAAAAAATAGATCCCGCTTTTCCTGGTAAAAAGGAGAAGGAAAATTAACACTAAATTAAGTACTTCATGATAAGCAATGACCAAAAGGTGTTATGTATAGTGTTTCCCCTAGGCGTTTTCGTGAGGGCGCAGCGCCCTGCCCGTTTTTTATAGCTGTAAATGCGCCCTGCCCATTTTTATATAACTGCAAACGCGCCCTGCCCGTTTTGGGTTTGCAAAAATTTGCCCTCGGCATGTTTCAACTAACGAATCTTAACAACACGTCGCGAAAAAATCCGGAAATTTGCAATCGATCGATGGATCTGAAATTCTAGAATTGATCGCGGGAAAATATTGCAAAATTAGTCTATCGATCGTGAAAAAATATTGTGAAATTCGTCAGTCTGTCGCACAAAAAAGTCTGTCAATCGCGGGAAAATATTGTGAAATTCATCAGTCGGTCGTAAAAACAACTGTTTCAACCGGACGCGGGAAAAATCGTGAATTTCGTTAATCTAACGCACGAGAAACTAAAAAACTTCTCCAATCGCTCACGGGGAAAAAATCGCGAAATCTGTCGATCGTTCGCGGAAAAAAATCGTGTAATTCGTTTACGTTAGCATGAAGCAAAAACCGTGAGTTCCGCCAGTAAGCCCTGGAAGTTACCCAATCGGTCCCGAGAATAAAGCCTGCAAAATTTCCTAATATGTAGAAGGAAAATATTGCCAATTATGTGAATCGATCACAGGAAAACAATCACGAAATTCTCCAGTAGGTCACGGGGGAAAAATCTCGAAAGTAGTCGATTGGTCGCCAGAAAACCCCTCAAAATTTGCCTAAAAGTTGCTAGAAAATAACGCGAATGTCATCAATCAGTCGGAAGAAAAGAAATCGCGAAATTCAAAAATCGCATCCAGGAAAAAAATCGCGAAATTTGTTAATCATTCGCAGGGAAAAAAATAGCGAAATTCGTACACGATAGAGGGGAAAAAATCTCTGGAAATTAGCCAATCGATCCAAAGAATAAAACCTACAAAATTCGCTGATAGGTAGGTGGAAAATATCGGCAATTATGTTAATCAACCGCGGGAAAAGAATCACGAAGTCTTTCAGTTAGTCGCGGTAAAAAATCCGCGAAAATCGTCGATCGATCGCGGGAAACGCCCTCGAAATTCTTCAAGGGATCAAAAGAAAAACCTCAAAATGTCCCAATAAGTTGCTGGAAAATATCACAAAAATCGTCAATCGATCGCAAGAAAAATTAAATTCATCCATCGATCAGGGAGAAAAAACGAAAATTTCGTCAAAAGATTGCATAAAAATTATCACGA